>CM057074.1:7995723-8375723 GCA_029379335.1 Thymus mandschuricus
TTGCAGTTGCACTAAGATTCGTACTAGTTGTAGTTGCTTCCCAAGATACGGAGCATATTGAGTTGCAGATACTCTGAACTCTCACCCATGGTAAATCAAATAAGCAGACCACAACAATACACCCTTAGGACTCAACTAGAGTTAAGGTTCATCTTAAGTCACCGAGGTCTTGATTCTTTCTACATCTGGTCAGAATAGAAGAATACACCTCACCGTGATCCTATCAGTACACGCACGTACTAGTATAGACAAGTAGCCAAGACAAGCTACTTATGCAGCCTATACTACAGCCTAAACCGACAGTTATATCCAGAACCGTCTCAATTGTGATACCCTTTTATATCTCTTGAGGAACCGGCAACTATGGTCTTATGTGATCTACAACACACCATAAAGCCTACAACTTTGAGATAATGGATAGATGTTTGATGCATGGATGACAATTCATACTTAATCAGATAGAAGATTGTTAGTGGTTATGGACAACACATGCATACAAGCTAAAAGGCCTGCTTTCTATTATACAAATCCATCAAAAATGCCCTGGGTTACCCCTGCCCTTCTTCCTTCGGTAAAAGAGGAAACTCGGGCTCGTGCTAGCCCCCTCTCATGAGTAAGCGTTAACTGTCCCACTTCCGCCGCGTAGATTTCTTGTAATAGCCCCACTCAATCTGATGAAGCCTTCAAAGCTCCCTCAAGTTCCCTTACTCATTCAGAAAGGGAAAGCGCACTCTGCCTAATGATAGAACTATGCTCCTTTTTATCCTGTAGGAAGCCTCGAAGTTGATGAACCTCAACTTGGAGTTGCTCTCTACTCTTCTCAGACTGGGAAAGATGCTCTTTTAACTGTTCTAGGCTTAGTGCTTGGGCAGAGGGGGGATTCTCCAACATTTTCCCTTTCTTCCTGACTAGGGAAGTAGAAGAATCACTTTTCCTTTTTAGGGAAAAGGAAGGAGGTTCTGGAGCAGGTAGGGTGGAGATACCAGTATCCACATCAATAAGAATAGGAGAAGATGAAGTTGGCTGGTTGGGGGTAACCAAATGCGGAAGGAAAGGCTTCAATTGAGGCCTTGCAGTTCTTACCTCTTGGAGAATTTTCTGAGAGGCGTTATGGCTCTCGGGCCCTACAAGTACCAGGGCAGGCGTATCGCCTGTTGACATAATAGGGTTGAGACCGCTGTTTTCTGCCTGTTCGATTCTCTTCAACAACTTTTCATGGATCCTCTGCTTCACACCCACTTTTGCGGTATCCATGGCTATAAAATAGAGATAACTACCGGTAAGGGAAAGTAAAAGAGTGAAATCACAGATAAATGTGAATAAGTTTGATTTCTAAAAATCTTAAGAACTGATTATAAGTTCTAGGCATAAAGCCCCAATCACATTCACGTCATAACCAATTTCACAGTCCTGAAAATCGGGAACCGGCGGCGTTCTTCCAAGAACATGAAATAAGGCAGGGAAAGCAGTAAGGGTTGCCCTAATTTCAAGTGTCTGGTCGCTTGAAGCTTCAGTAGCTTTGAAAGCAACCCTCTTGGATGTCGTTGGGCCTTCATCTTCGTCGTCAAGACTCATTCGATTAAGGTCAAACTCGTGAGCCTTGATTTCGGAGAATAGAATCTCTGTTATGAGCTTGGACAGATCCTTAGTTGCCAGGTACAACTCCTTCATGGTTTGCCACTTTCGTGTGAGAGCTCGGACGATCTTGAGATTCACCTCCTTGTCTGTGAATTCTTTGCCGAGTGAATTAAGAGTAGCAATGATGTTGGTGACTCTTACTTTGAAGGCGTCGATCGATTCTCCAGACTTCATTGTAAGGCTTTCAAACTCCCGCATTTGTACGGCAAGTTTGTTTTCCTTAATCTTGTTAGTGCCTTGGGGAAATGCGTGCTAGAGTTTCCAACATTTCCTTTGCCGTTGCGCACTTCCTGATCCTTAGGAGATAAGCGTCCGACACAGTGCTCTGCATTGTGTGGTGTGCGATTTTGTCAAGGTTGGCAATTTTGAAGTCGTTGGTATTGTATTCGTCCTTGTCCTTCTCGACATATTCTTGTCTGACATGGGCTTCGCGGCCTTCGGCGGCTGGCACATTCACAGAAATAGCTTTCTTGATCTCGATTGGTCCATCCTCTATGACCTCCCACATTCTATCGTGGATAGAGCATAGGAAACTCTTGACACGAAAGCTCCATGTTTCATAACCTTCTATAGAGAACTGCGGAAGATTCGATGCACTGTAGGTAGGCATGGTAAACTATCAGTAGCAAAATGCAGTATGTGTGAGTGAGGGTTTTATACACATTGGAAAACTGGATCCGGTTCAGTGAGACAACGTGAAGCGAGAGGGGACTCACTTCCGATATGCAAAGCAGTGGCTCGAAAGAACCGCTGCTCTGATACCACTTGTTGGTCCCAGATTGTTAGAGGAAAAACACGTAGGGGGGGGGGGGGGGTTGACTTGGCTATTTCTAGCCTATCAATAATACAATAACCGAACTAGCTAGTAGTCCGGGTCGAACCTCAAGGAGTGAATGTATCAATAGAAAATCAAGTAGTTCACGTAGTCCCTATCATACTATCTAAGCACATATTCATGATTTTGGTGTTTTATAACTAGGCAAGTAACGAGTAAGTGAAATAACAAGCAACAATAAAAGCAAGTAATGTAAAGAACAAGTAAAGGAGCAAGCAGTAGAAATTCGATAAAAGCAAGCAAGGATTAAAATGATTTCCGGTGTGATTAGGCTAAGGACTAGGCAAGTGATGTATCAAACCATTTTAATTCCTTTGAGTGGCATTATTACATAAATCAAGCTATCTCATCCTCTTAAGACTTGATAACTAGTGGATTGAATAACATGCTTACCATTCTAAACATATTACCAACTCCTAAAAGCACAATGCCTACTAATCTAACATCAATTCACAAAATTCATTCTAGGAGCAATGCAAATCAATACTAGATAGTATGAGCAAGGATTCATGCCAAGTGCTATGAATGGAAGCTTCCTAGGCATTCCATCAAACACCTTGTATGCACTCATGGATGTCAATCATTCATGCAATTAAATTCAATCAAATCCAAGGGCAACTCAAAGGAAAGGTAGATCCACATTAAAAACCATTAAATCCTAGCCTAATTCACACCATCCATCATTTGAAACCTCTAAGAGATCTAGCTACTCATAGATCTAACAATAAAATCAACAAAAAGAAGAGAATTCATGGTCGAAAGAACAAGGAAAGTAAAAGGAAATGAAATGCTTCAATAATCTTCAATCTTCAAGCTTGATCATCCAATAAAATTCAAATCTACCAAAAAGGAAAGAGGGAAAAGCTAGGGTTCTAAAGTAGTTGTGCAAAAGTGAATTTACAAGTGATAAAAGTTGTCAAATGAGGCAAATAACAAGGTATTTATAGATCTCCCACAAGTTGGGGTCAAATTGCAATAAGAAGAAACTTGAGTGAGAAGGTGGGGTAAAATTTGTAATTTCTAGAAAGTTGACCAAAGGTTGACTTGTGCATTTCTGCCCATATCTCACAGTTTGCGCGCTCTCACGGTTTTGGCTCGTTCTCTCTCGTCCAGCATCGGAAAATTAATCCGCAAAGTGCTACGGCTTCCTCTTTCGATCCTCTTCGACATAGAATAAGTCAAACATTCCCAGAAAATTGTCACAGCACCTGAAATAGGCACGGAAAGCAAGAGAAAAAGCAAAGCATATAGAAAATGCATAAGTGTAAAAACCTATCATTTCCCATTCATTTAAGCACACATATCAAAGCCAAAGCCTACCAAAAACATCTTGAAATGCATATAAAATATCGGTTTGTCAACTCCCCCAAACTTAAGCCATTATTCATCCCGAAAATGGAACAAAACAATCAAAACACTCAAACCGAATGGGTATGCAATTCAAGATCATCGATGCCTCAAAATACTCATTCAACAAAGCATTTTCAATCATGGAACTCCCAAGGTGCATCGAACACTCCATAATCACACAACACTCTCAACTAAGAAATCAATCACTCAAGCATAATGAAACTCCAAACCTCACTAGGTATAAGTGTATCGCTCTTTCTCTCAAGTGTATGGTTGGAAATTTACACTCATCGAACTCATGCATGCATTGCTCTTACCATAAGCTTGCCCTAAATCTCAAGATCTCCATCGCTTGATTGTACACTCGAACTAAGATCAATTAGGTCTTTTATTTAGGCTTATAATGTGGGGACATTGGTTTAGGTAGGGATTTTTAGGCTAAGTGACTAAGATATCTCCTAAGTACTTTCACCCTCTCATTTCCACTCTAAGTGTGAATCTCTCCACCTTCTACCTTCACCATTTCTCCTCTTTACACTCTTTAATACACAAGCTTGATTGAAGCTTCTCAAATATTCATGAATAACTCCTTTATGCTCTCATTCACAACTATCTTTATTCAAACTCTTTCTTTTCTTTTTCTCATCAATTTTTCACTTTTGTGAAAAATCCATTCTCATTTCTCTCATTTTTTTTTTCTTTTTTTTTTTTTTCATTAGAGCTCATAGGAGTATTCTTATCTCAAAATGACCTCTTCAATCAAACTTCTCGACCTCGTTTTCTCACTACTTCACAACCTCTCAATGGATTCCCTTAACCAACCTTCACCCCCTTTCATCCGGTTTAGCAACAAGGGCTTCGAAGGCTCAAGGGGGACCGCAAAGTTAACGTTTCATTTGGTTAATGCTTAGGGAATAATGAGGCTAACAAGTGAGGGCCTAAAATCATTTCTAAGTTCTAGTGGCACATATAGCAACCTCGATCGAGATTGAAGGCAAGTTCTAGAAGATAACAATGCAATACATGGCAAACTCTCAAGAAAGAAAAGAACGTTATCAATTTCAACGTTTTGGCTCAAACCTCACAAGCTTTTGTTTAGAGCTCATGTGCCTAAGATCAATCATTCCTAGTTAATCGTGTCATGCAGCCATTTCATGCTCAATACACACATGAAATATTCCAAAAAATATGATATCATTTTTCGCTCAACTTCATCATCGACATCTCTCTTGAAAGCAAAGGAGTGAAAAACACGATATGAAAACCAAAACTTCAAGTGATTCATTCGAAAGAAGTTTTAAAAATTTTGCAAAATTTGCAAGTAAGCATACATTTACACACATATGAACCACTTGAATCACATTCCAACTTATACACTCTCATCACATACCAAACACACTCAAACAAATTCATCCCTTTCAAGCATCCAATTAAGCACAATCAACTTCATCAAGCAAATACAAGCTTAAAAATCGCAACTTTAATGAAAAACCGAAGAGAGAATAGTAGTTTAAAGACCTTATCCTACCCCCTCCCCCAAACTTATTTTAGAAACAAAGTCTAAAATGAGTTTGGAGGAAAGAATAATAAGGAATTTAAACTACACTCACAAAGGTCCAAGCTTGCGATGTAAATCACGTACAATGTTGCTCACTCCGGTACATGCTCGATTAAGTTGAAACCTTTCTTTCGTTGCCCCATCTCCACTATTCATTCAAATCCTTCCAACAATCACTCACCACATTTCGGAGCTTTGCCTTGTGCCTACATATGAAACAAGTCTCAAGTAAGATTTAATTACATTTGCCTCAACTCATGAGTTACAAGAAGTCAAATTCATGCTCATACTCAATAATTCACTAGCAAGAAAACCTTCTAGCTCAAGAATAAGCAAACTAACACTATCCTCTTATATGACCAAAATTCACAAAATCATGTCAAATCAAGATATAAGTGTAGAAAGCTTCTTAAAATATGCTAGGAACATGATACATTCAAGCTCAACATCATGCATGCCAAATTGAATGTCCAAGAATTTGCAAGAAAATAATGAAAATTAATTCTTCAATATTCCCACACATTTCTATCAAGAGCCATCAACTTACACATGATATAGCTAAATAAATCCCATTAGAGCAATGAGTTGGAGCATATTACCTCATGGTCATAGCAAAATTTGAAGAAAACACACTTCTTAGCTCAACAAATGGAATTTTCGTTTTTCACTCAAAACACCATGAAAACTTGAAATTCTTGTCTTTAAATGTAGCTTAAGTGAAGAAAAACACTTTCACCAAAGGATTTGACATGATTCTAGGTGGTTTGAGAGATATGAGTGAAAGAAATTTGAGTTTTTGTGGGTTTCTTGAAGATGAGAGCAACAATGGAGTTTGGTGTCTTGAATGGAGAAGATAAGGTGAAGAAATGAGTGCAAAAATGAGAGGAGGAGGTGAAATCGCGGTCAAAGTTGAGCTGGGACCGTTGACCGCGATTTCGGAAGGCTAAATCTCGTCTGAAATCGCGGCCAAACTTCACCCGCTGCCCAACCAAATCTGGCCGCGATTTAGGCCGCGATTCCCACTGTTCGGCCGGCTGGCCGGCGATGACTCTCCCCCCTACTCTCGGGTCTTCCGAATCCATTCCAATCAACGGAATCAAATTCCGACGAGTTTTGATACTCCGTTTTGCCTTTTCCGTGAGACTGCGCAAATCTGGAAAAATGTTCAAAAATTTTCTAAGTGTTGAAGCATAAAAACTTGAAAATTTTCAAAATTTTTCTAAGGCATGGAAATCTTCCAAACTTGAAAAATGTCAAAAATTTTCTAAGGCATGAAATAGTCTCAACACTTAAAAATTCCTTCCTAATGCAAGTATAACCTCACTCTCAACCCTTATTCAAATAAAACGACTCAAACTAAACTTTATTCAAAAACGACAAAAACGATAAAAGGATACGTGTTGGGGTGCCTCCCAACAAGCGCTTTTTTAACCTCGCTAGCTCGACGATCCCTCAAAAGGTGAATCAAGGGACATCAAACGAACTCTTGGCCCGACTCCCAAAACTTCCCAACTCTTTGCCACTTTTTCCGTGAAATGAATCTTTAAACTCTTCTTGAAACTTAATTCCCCCAAACTTGGTGAAACCTCCACTTCGAGATGGATAATCCACATTCTCCTTGAACTTCATTCCTTGCTTCTTCAAACCACGCCCTTGAGACACTTGATCGAGCTTTGATGGCGAGACAACCTCGAGCTTGTAGCAAGATGCTTTCTTTGGCTCCTTCATTGAATCATAGATGGAAATGACCATCTTCTCATCATCCACTCGGAATATGAGATTTCCACTCTCGATGTCCATAGAAGCTCTTCCGGTGGCGAGGAATGGGCGGCCAAGAATGAGAGGAGTGTCTCGATCCTCCGGCATGTCGAGTACAACAAAGTCGGCCGGAAACACAAACTCTCCAACTTTTACAAGCACGTCCTCCACCATCCCTTGTGGCCTTGTGAACTTGTCGGCCATTTGAAGCTCTATCAAGGTAGGCTTGAACTTTCCAATCTTCAACCTTCTAAAAATCGAGAGAGGCATCAAGTTGAGGCTAGCTCCAAGATCACACAAAGCTCTCTCAAATCTTTGGCCTTCAATCTCACACGGAATTGAGAAGCTACCGGGGTCTTTCTTTTTAAGGGGCAAATTTCTTTGCACAATGGCATGACATTCCTCGTAAAGCTCCATGGTTTCACAAGCTTCTAGCTTCTTTTTCTTGGCCATTATTTCCTTTAAGAGCTTTGCATACCCCGGCTGTCCTTCAAAGCATCAATGAGAGGAATGTTGACATTTACTTTCTCAAACATCTCAACAAACCTATTCATTTTGGGGTCCACCTTGGGCTTGGCCAAACGAGAGGGAAACGGTGCTTTGGAAATCACATCCTTCTTTGGAGTAGGGAACTCTATCCACTCATGAGGTGGTTCATCTTTTTCATAATCAAAAACTTTCTTCTTGGGAACATCTTCCTTTGGCATAGGTGCTCTTGGAGACTCCATTTCTTCCTCTTCATCATCAATGTCCTCCATTAGGACTTCTTCCTTCTCCTTTTTATCTTTTTCTTCACCAAGCCTCATTGGCTTCTCAATCGATCTTCCACTTCTCAATTTTATAGCATCCACACTATCAAGAGACTCACTTAAACTCACTATTTCCGAGGGGGTTGTAGGATAGATACCTTGGAACTCTTCATAACTTCTTCGTTCTTTGATAACTCTTCCAAGCTCATGGATGTAGTAGGCCTTCTCCATCCTCTTCAAATCCATCCCCCTTGCATACATCACCCCATTGTTAGCTCTCATTCTTTGATAGTAAGAGCTCATCCTCTCTTTCTCTTGGGCTTCACGTGGAAGATTCTCATAAGGTGGCCAATGATCCGGCTTTGTGAGAAAATAAATCTCATCTCCAAGGGTCATTGGAGTCTTCTTCTTTTCATAGCTATCATGGTTATGGGAAGGGTCCCATGGAGGAACTCTTTGACCCCCCCATTCTTGCTCTCCAAAGGGTCGCATCGACTCAACCTCATTGACCACACGAACCACCTTGCATTGTTGCTTTCGATTGATCTCCGTGTTACTTGGAAACTTTCCTTGTTGATGTTGAGAGGAAGCTTGGTTGGCCATTTGGCCTATTTGACCTTCTAACATCTTGATATGCTTTTACATAGAAGAAACGGTGTTCTCCAAATTTGTGACCTTTTGACCCGTTTGAGCAATGAAAGTTCCTTGTTGAGTAGCCATTTGTTGGATGATGCTTTCCAACCCCGGTTGAAGAGGCTTCTTTTCTTCAACAACATGATGTGAAACACCAAATCCGGGAGGAGAAGATTGATAAGCATTGATAGCATTTTGCGGATTTCCATAGGAGAGGTTTGGATGATTATTGAAGGTAGGATTACCATAATTTCTTTGAAAATTACCTTGATTCCATCCACCCCTTTGGTTAATGTATTTAACCTCCTCTTCACTTAAAACTTCACCATTCTCAAATTTCTTGATGGCTAGCATCTCCTTCATGTCTCTTTGGCCCTTATCATAGTCCTTCTTAAAAGTAGTGAATAGTGAAGTCAATTCGTCATATCTCTCATCCGATAGAGAGGCAACCCTCTTTGTGGAAGTCCGTTCCATAGGCCATTGGTAGGCATGAGCGGCCATCTCCTCAATTATCCTCAATGCTTCCTTAGCATGTTTGTTTAACAAACAACCCCCCGCGGTGGCATCAACTACACTTCTTGTGTGAGAAGTGAGTCCACTATAGAAATGAGTTACTTGTTGATCCTCACTTAAACCGTGTTGAGGAAACTTGCGGATAAGCTCTCTATACCTCTCCCAAGCTTCAAATAAGGTTTCATCCCCATGTTGAGAGAAATGGGAAATCTCCGAAATCATCTTGTGAGCCTTTGAGGGAGGGAAATACTTCGATAAGAAAGCTTTGCAAAGATCTTGCCAAGTGTGTATCTCCGACTTATCCAACCCTTTGTACCAATCCTTGGCTCTATCCCTCAAAGAGAAACCAAACATCCTTAATCGAATGGCATCACAAGGGACACCATTTAGCTTAACGGTTTCACAAATCTCCATGAAGGAAGTGAGATGTGCATTTGGATCCTCTAGGGGACTTCCTCCGAATCGAGCATTCATAACCATTTGAATCATGCCGGTCTTCAACTCAAAATTATTGGCATTGATCGTTCCCCACTCCCCTCTTTGATATTGTTCCGTTGGAGCTTGATACATAGAGTTGATGGGAGGTGGTGGCACCTCATTTGCCTTCCTCTTTTGCTCATCATTTTCCGCTTGCATTTCTTCCATTCTCCTCATGATGGCTTCCATATTTGGGTTTTGATCACCCATGTCTTGTTCTTCTCTAGAATTTCTTCTTCTATGTCTTCTCTCAAATTCCAAGACAAGTGGTTCTACAAGTCTCCCCTTGAACCTTGTGAGCATGTACCTTCAAAACAAAAAGAAAGAGAAATTAAAAACAATCTAAGATGAGTAACAAGTGACTAAACAAACTATTGAAATGTCTATCTAATCACTCCCCGGCAACGGCGCCAAAAATTGACTCGGCTATTTCTAGCCTATCAATAATACAATAACCGAACTAGCTAGTAGTCCGGTCGAACCTCAAGGAGTGAATGTATCAATAGAAAATCAAGTAGTTCACGTAGTCCCTATCATACTATCTAAGCACATATTCATGATTTTGGTGTTTTATAACTAGGCAAGTAATGAGGAAGTGAAATAACAAGCAACAATAAAAGCAAGTAATGTAAAGAACAAATAAGGAGCAAGCAGTAGAAATTCGATAAAAGCAAGCAAGGATTCAAATGATTTCCGGTGTGATTAGGCTAAGGACTAGGCAAGTGATGTATCAAACCATTTTAATTCCTTTGAGTGGCATTATTACATAAATCAAGCTATCTCATCCTCCTAAGACTTGATAACTAGTGGATTGAATAACATGCTTACCATTCTAAACACATTACCAACTCCTAAAAGCACAATGCCTACTAATCTTACATCAATTCACAAAATTCTTTCTAGGAGCAATGCAAATCAATACTAGATAGTATGAGCAAGGATTCGTGCCAAGTGCTATGAATGGAAGCTTCCTAGGCATTCCATCAAACACCTTGTATGCACTCATGGATGTAATCATTCATGCAGTTAAATTCAATCAAATCCAAGGGCAACTCAAATGAAAGGTAGATCCACATCAAAAACCATTAAATCCTAGCCTAATTCACACCATCCATCATTTGAAACCTCTAAGAGATCTAGCCACTCATAGATCTAACAATCAAATCAACAAAAAGAAGAGAACTCATGGTCGAAAGAACAAGGAAAGTAAAAGGAAATGAAATGCTTCAATAATCTTCAATCTTCAAGCTTGATCATCCAATAAAATTCAAATCTACCAAAAAGGAAAGAGGGAAAAGCTAGGGTTCTAAAGTAGTTGTGCAAAAGTGAATTTACAAGTGATAAAAGTTGCCAAATGAGGCAAATAACAAGGTATTTATAGATCTCCCACAAGTTGGGATCAAATTGCAATAAGAAGTAACTTGAGTGAGAAGGTGGGGTAAAATTTGTAATTTCTGGAAAGTTGACCAAAGGTTGACTTGTGCATTTCCGCCCACATCTCACAGTTTGCGCGCTCTCACGGTTTTGGCTCGTTCTCTCTCGTCCGGCATCGGAAAATTAATCCGCAAAGTGCTACGGCTTCCTCTTTCGATCCTCTTCGACATAGGATAAGTCAAACATTCCCAGAAAATTGCCACAGCACCTGAAATAGGCACGGAAATCAAGAGAAAACGCAAAGCATATAGAAAATGCATAAGTGTAAAAACCTATCATTTCCCATTCATTTAAGCACACATATCAAAGCCAAAGCCTACCAAAAACATCTTGAAATGCATATAAAATATCAGTTTGTCAGGGGTGAATACGTGTTTTTACGTTTTTCAACTTCTTTTCCTTTAACTCAGAGTTACAAGTAAAGCGCTCGCTTCAACTAATAAGACCTAGCCGAGAGCTAGATCTACAGTATAAGCAAATCTCTTGACCTAAGCTTAGAGCTTGATCAAGAGTGAGGCTTTACTCGAGATCCAGAATTCGGTGAGCTAATCTTTCCTACGTAATTGAAAACTCAGATTAGGTTTGTTTACGATGCTTGTGCAAATATAGAATCGAAACAGTAAACAAGTAGAGAGATTAGGGTTTAGAGATACGGCACAGAGATTTATAGTGGTTATGCGATAAAACACCTACGTCCACTTTGTTGCACAAGGCAACTGATTCTCTTCACTCAAGAACCTTGAGGACTTGCAGGCTCCTCAAAAACCTATGTCAAGATCGAGCTTCACTTGCTTGGATCGGACGACAACAACTGGGTGATTACGGGTTCACCACAAAAACCTAGACTGGACTTAAGCTTCACTCGCTTCAGTCCTAACCTGGGAGATTACGGGTTCTCCACTAAGACCAAGTTGTGATCGAGCTTCACACAATCGAGGACTGTGCTAGCTTGGATCTAAACTCTATGATCGAGGCTTCTACTATCGAGGAAAGTAGAGACTTGGATCGAAACAACCTAACGACGAACACAAAAACCTAACAAACAGAACTTAGGGTTAGGGTTTTTGGTTTACGAACACACTAATGAAGAACTCTTTACAACAAGTGCAAAGTAGGCTAGAGTTCTTCTCTAAGCTTGGATATGGAATGGGCTTAGATTTCTAAGTGTGAAGGTTGTGGAGACGAGCTTCGAATGGAACAGAAGCTCGGAGAACACTTGAAACAAAGACTCGAAGAATGCTGAAAGTTGGGAGTATTTGTTTGCAGTAGGCGCTGAAAGCTCAAGTAGTGTTCTACTCTTCTCCGTCTTCATCCTTCACTATTTATAGGCGGAGGATTGGGCAGGAACCGTTGCTTGGTTGGTGGCTTTGTCCCTCCTCCTCTCGACAGTACTTGCGCAGGCCTGCTTGTTGGTCCCGGTTTGTTATAGGAAAAATACGTGGGGGAGGGGGGGGGGGGAATACGTATTTTGAAGTTTTTCAACTTCAAATCCTTAACTCAGAGTATGAAGTAAAGTGCTCTTTGAAATACTAAGACCTAGCCGAGAGCTAGATCTAAAGCAATCACGAATCTCTTGACCTAAGCTTAGAGCTTGATCAAGAGTGAGACTTTACTCTTTAGTGCGGAATTCGGTGAGCTAATATCTTTCCTAAGTAATTAAAATTTCCAAGTTATGTTTGTTTAGATGCAGATGCAGTGAATAATCAAACAAGGAAATAAGAGTTTAGGGTTAGAGAGATAAGACACGAGATTTATAGTGGTTCGGAGATAAAGCTCCTACGTCTACTTTATTGCACTCGGCAACGCGTTCTCTTCACTCAAGAAGCTTCACTCGCTTCAGTCGAGATCAAGCTTCACTCGCTTGGATCTGACAGACGCTGGGTGATTCCGGGTTCACACCAAAAACCTAAACTGGACAGGAAGCTTCACTCGCTTCAGTCTGAACGACAGGGAGATTGCGGGCTCTCCTTACAGCCTAGCTTCGATCGAGCTTTACACAAACGATGTAAGTGCAAGCTTGGATCTAGATTCTATGATCGAGGCTTCTACAATCGATGAAAGTAAGGCCTTGGATCGAAACAACCTAACGACGACGAACTCAAAACCTTAGGGTTTTTGGTTTACGACGAAACACTATGAAGAACTCTTTACAGTAGATGCAGAGATGGCTAGAGTTCTTCTTCTAAGCTTGGATATGGAATGGGCTTAGACTCTAAGTGTGAAGGTTGCGAAGACGAGTTCCGATGAGACTGGAACTCGGAGAACACTTGAAACAAAGACTCGAAGTTTGCTCTAAGGCTGGGAGTGTTTGTATGCAGTAGACGCTCGAATGCTCAGGATGTGTTCTACTTCTCTTCGTCTTCATCCTTCACTATTTATAGGCGGAGGGGTGCCGAGATCCGTTGCTTGGTTGGTGGCCTTGTCCCTTCTCCTCTCGACAGTACTTTGCGCAGGCAGTTGCTTTTGCAGAAGCGCAGTTTGTCTCTTTACCTAAAATGGCTAAGTTACAAACTTAACAGTAACTGGAGCGAGCCAGTACTGTAGCGGCGCCCTGTCGGCCTGGCAGTCAACTCCTCTGCTCCTCTCCGCGTTTGACACGTGGAGATCTTGCAATTAATGCGAAGATCTCTAGTTGACTGGAGTTCAAAATCGGAGCGGGAATTGGGCTGTCGCTTTCTGGTAGGTAGTGGCTCGCTTCGCTTCAGTCTTGTAGCATCCGCTTCGAATCGAGTCGCTTCGGGGTCATATTGAAGTGAGTACTTGGGAAGTGAGTTCCCGAAGTGACTGCTTTAATATGTGTTGACCCGCGTTGACTCGCTTTGGCTTTTCATTGTAGCGCTCGCTTCGTTTTGCTTTGGTAGACTTGCTTCGATTCCACTGTAGCGCTCGCTTCGCTTTGCTTTTCTTCAGCACGCTTCACTTTGGTTGGGTAGACTCGCTTCGATTGAAAACACACTCTAGTGAGTGGCCTTCACTTGAACTTTTCTGCAGTCTAAAAACCTAAGTGACTAAAGCAAAATGAAGCCATCCTAACAGCATAGGCTTAGAAAAATTTCTAACCTATTATCTACATCAAAATGGGTCGCTTGGGAACAGAACACTTGGGGTTTTGGGATCAAATCAAAACAAACAATTGACTCACTACGAAGTATCCCATAGGAGTTCCCCCTTAACACTTAGTTCTTAACAATTCCCAACAATTTCCCCCCTTTTGATGATGCCAAAACCCAAAACAAATTTTAGACTAAGAGGTTTAGCCTACGTAACCGTGGAAGAAACTTCAAGCGACTGCTTCCTTTGCATGTTCGTTTGATTTTTTTTTTAAGTTCCTTTCCCCTTTTTTTTTTGGTTAAGATGTTTGAGTTTTGTAGCATAATAAAAAGGCATTCACAAAGCTTGTAAATGACACAAGAGTTGACAGAAAATAAATATGAGATATATGAACATAGTTCACAAAATATCAAGGCTTGAAACTCAATGGTTTCCTGCAGCCTCGTCTTCCTCCTTCTTTTCTTCCTCCGTCACCTCCTCCTCCTTCTTCTTCTCCTCAGTCACTTCCTTGATGTAATATGCAGACATGACATTCACCTCCATCGTCATGATGTTGTGCTGACTCGGACTCCACCTGCGCTCCATTCTCAGAGCTTCATCAACTTCCTCATCGATAATCCTTCGGTTGGGAACCAAGGAATTCGGCTGAAACGGCATGGGATACTCCTTTACTGCGGGCACCTTAACGATGAGAGGTAAGGGCTCAGCCTGCTGCGCCATAGTAAAGATTTTCCTCCGTAGCCGTTCGTTGTAGTGGCACAGGAAGTTGTTGAGAGCATCCAATCTTGAGCACTTATCCTGATAAGGCACTACTTGCCAGTAGTAGTAGGCCTTGATGAATTTGTCCTTCAAGATAAGCCAGGTCTCAAGAAGGTCCCTCGGGATGAAGTCTTCGATTTGCCTTGAGTCTGGATGGTGATCTCTCCGCATGGCCAGCTCCTCCTCTGTCCTGCTTTTCAACTCCTTCCTGACTAAGTTGAATTTTGCACTAGTGTCAATGCTCCACTTGGGCAGCATCTCATTGACACGTTTGTGAATGTAGTCATGCTCTCTGGGAGGGTAGCGGCCGGAGTTGATCATCTCCATTGAGGTGACTCGGCAGGTGTCCATCCAAGCTTGGGCCTGCACAGCTTCAGATTCCTCAGGAGTGTGAGGAATGTAGGCACTTCTTGCGATAGCGGACTGGATAAGTCTCACTTCATTCCAGTGCGACTCAATCCGCTCATCAATTTTCTCTAGCCTCTTCCTCCTCACCTCCTCGTCCTTCTCCTTTCTCTTCTTCTTCTCTTCTCCCTGCTTTTGTCTCCTCTCCAAGCGGCTGGATTTTTCAGTAATGGCTTGCTGAATCTTTTGGCGCTTGGCTGCAGGGTCCTCTCCTCTAGACTCTGGTGTAGTCCGCTTCAAGGTCTGTTTTGGTGGAGGCTGTGGAGGCATATCTGTTTTTGCAGTGGATGGGCATGGAGTAATCACTTGACTAGCAGAGGCGGCCTCAACCGTAGTCGAAGCGGGCTTCGCAGCTGGAGCGGGCACTTGTGAGGATGAACCTGAAGTGCCTACCTGCAAGCTCTCCAGCAGGGCTTTCTGCGAAAGATCAAGTTCCTTCTCCATCGCGCGAGCAATTGCTTCATCCTCAAGAATTTGAAGCTCCCTTTGCTCTTTGGTTAGCGGAGCAACAACTGGAGGATGAGTGGCCATAGACGAGCCAAGCAACTTCCCGGCAGCTGGCCTTCGAGGCTCTTCAAGAAGCTTGTCTTTCCCTTTCTTCCTCGCCAGCTCTGCCCGAGCTTCATCCATCTCTCCATCTGCTCCTCAATTTCCAATGCCACTTCCCCCTTGGATCAAGCCTCCTGCTTCGATCCTCTCCACTACTTCTCCTCCGATTCCATTTCCACCTGCGATCAAGCCACTGGCTTCGATCGCGGGCTCGCTACCTCCTTCCAACATCTTCACTCCACTACTTCCTTCTCCACCTTCTTTTCCAAGTTCGGTTGATCTCACAATAATTCCCCCTTTTTGGCATCATCAAGACTGCCGGGGCTGGGATGGTCACCGTTCCGCTGATGGATTGGTGTATGTCGTTGACTCTGCTCAGAACAGCTTGGAGCATCTTCTCAGCACGCTCCGCAAAAACTTGCTCTTTGGAGAGCACGATCTCTGAGGTTTTGATGGAATTTCCTCAAGCAGATATTTGCACTGCTGCTCCCTCTCCTTCACAGAGACCATCAATCTCCCCAATGGCTCCACAGCTCTGAAGCGGTCATCAAGCTCGGCTTCTATATCTGCACGGATGAGCTTGCGCTCTTCCTGCAATTTGAGATTGAAGAATTTCTACGAAGCTTCCAATTCCGCTTGAGCAGTAGCAATGGCGTTCTGTTTTTGCTTTAGAGTCACATAGACTTGAGCAGCTCCGGCCATTCTGATTGCAAATTCTCCGGCCTTCTTCTGTGCTTTATTGATTTCGACTGCAAGCTGAGCTTGCTTGAGAGCCACATCAATGCCTGCTTTCCTCCGGCTCATCAACTCAGCATTAGCTTCATCAAGCTTGCTGTTGAGCACTTGAATTTCCTTCTCATGGCCGTGAATTTTCAGTTTGGCCCTGTTCAGCTCACTACTTAGCTTGATCTCTTCTTCCTTCTTCTTGTCCAACTCCTTCCTCTCCTTCTCCAACTTCCTCCTCAATTCCTTCTTCTCACCTTCTAATGCCACAAGCTTGGCATTTACTTCTCTTAGCCTGCTTCGCTCAGCCTCAAGCAGTTGCTTACACTCTTGAGCATCTTTTTCCGACTCCTCCACTCACTTCTCTTGTCAAAATCTGCACGCAGATTTGTGACTTCCAACACCTTTGTTGTCAACTCTCCCTCCTTCTTTGTGATCTCACTCTGAAGGTTGTAGATCTCCACCTCCTTCGCCTCCACTTCCAACTCGTGCTCCTTCATCAATCGGAGTTCATGCTTAGATGGCACATGTTCTGGGACGGATGCATCAGGATATTCACGCACTACTCTGGCATCCAGCATCTCCCTGTAGTTGGCCTCATTTATGAACACATGGAAGCCATCCGCTCCGATGAAGTTGAGCGCCTCCACCTCCTTCGCTTCGACATCCTCCTCCTTCATAGCCTTCAAGAGATTGAAGATCTTGTAGTATTCGGTTCCTCTGTATGTGATATACGTGAGGAAATCGACGGCTCTTGTGAAGAAATCAGTGGTCATCTCCACTGAAGGGTATCGGTTGCGAATCAATTCTGCAGCTTGCTCCCGGTCCTTGACATACCGTTCTAGAGCATTCTGCTCCGCAGATGGAGGTGGTGGAGTTGGTGGGATTGAGATGTAGTGGGTGTCGGCTGTTTGGGCGGTATCAGCTGACTCTGCTGATGAGGATGGAGAGTGGGGTGAGGATGCTTGGGTGGTTTCTGGTAGGGTGGTTTGGGGTTGAGTTTGTAGAGCGGTTGGGACGAAGAAAGAGTACATTCCTTCTATATTGGTACTGCAGAAGGGTAGATTGAGGGCTTGGAGAGAAGAAGTGGATTCTTCTTCATGTGTGGAGTAGGGTGATTTCTGGGGATGGGGTTGAGCAGTGGTGGAGGTTTGAGGTTCGGGTGGCTGTTGGGTTTGAGATTGTGGGGTGTGGGGTGTTTGGTCTTTGGGAGGTGAAGGTTGGGGTTGGTGCTCTCTTTCTGGTGAGGGTTGGGGTTGTTCTTCCTCCACTATTTTCTCGAGCGGCTGCTCCTCAGCCTCGCTCGTCCCGATTATGGTGGTGACACTTCTCAGTCTCTGCGGTCGCCTTGACCTTGCTTTCCTCGGAGCTCGCTTCGATGGTGAAGGAGCTTGGACTTCTTCTTCCGCCTCGCTACAAGATTCAGCGACTGGAGCGGAAGGGAGGACTATCACGTCGATGCAATCCCGGTCCATTGGGAGCTTCTCCGTTTTCCATGAGTCAAAGTAGATGGTGTTCTTGTTGTACTCAGCTGTCTCTTTCTTGCCAGTCCACTTCATAATTTTGAACAGTGTCTCCAGGGCGAAACAGATTCTGGAGAAAAACATTAATGTCCCGTTGCGAACGATTTCACTGGTACTTCCCTCCTCATATTTGAAATCCGCCGCAACTTCATGAATCTGGTTAATGAACCAGCAGTGCCAGTTGAAGCTTGTCCCTGTCAAACTGTCAACTATGACAGAGGTGGCGTAGATCTTGGTGTCTGACAGTTGGCTTAGCGAACCAACTCCACAGAGTACAGACTTCGTATACAACTCGCAGATTAAGTTGAACGGAGCCGCCAAATCATTCCTGATGTTGCTCATCTTCGGATTTCCAAACTTCACGCCTCTCCTTTTGGCAAACCGAGCGTACTCCACTTGAGTTGACATACCAAGTTCTGACAATGAAACTGGTCCAACCATCGGCAGATCGAACACACGGGTTAGACTGCTTAACTCGACCACCACAGGCTTTCTCTCCTTTGGGTCGGTGAAGGTTGACGTTTCCTCTTCTTCTTTGAGATTTAAAAGAATCTCGGCGACGGCCTTGGCCAGAATCCGATGTGGCTTCGCCGTCACGAACTTCCACAGGCCGGCCGTGGTCACAGCCCTGCGGAAGAAACCGTTTTCCATCACCACATCTTCATCAAGATGTGGTTAAACAAAAATGTTGTCATTTAGGGTGTTTAGGAAGTCCTCCATTGTTACGGTTTTTTCCTTCTTTCCCATGATTTATTTGTAGAGAGATTTGAGAAGAGTTTAAACTTTTGGGGGGTTTGAGACTCGTGAGTTGCAGAGGCGCAGTTTTTGCACGAGAATGGCAATTTTAGAGAGATGTGAATTTTTCTGCAGGTCTCCGTCGTTGCATATATATAGAACTAGGGTTCGGCTGACGTGGCAGGGGCAAGACAGTAATATCTTCGAAGATCCTGTGCGGAGGCGGTGAACCCTCAGTGATGGATCTGATGTGTCCGGCGTCATCACAGGAAAAGTGAACCGCCAATTTGACTTGGAGTTGCCACGCGGCAGCTTGTGATTCGACTCTCCAATAGGCGTCGATCCAACGGTTGAGATTTAGGAACTGTTCAGATTCGACGGTTGGATCGAGGGCGATTTTCCCGCTTCTCGTTGAACCAAGTTGCAAGCGCTTGTCTTTTCTCTGTCTACGCGCCGCTGCATTAAATGCTAAAGTAAAAAGTAAAATTTTGCACTCGAGTGCTGACAGCTCATATGTCTCGCTTCGTACCCGCTCGCTTCGTGAGTAGCCGCTTGGGTTCTACTCGCTTGCGAGGTACTCGCTTGGCGTGACTGCTCCGCACTCGCTTGCGATGACTTGCTTGAGTGACTTGGCACTCGCTTCGTCATTTGTAGCGACTGGAATAAGATATGAATTTTCTTTTGCTTAATTTAAAATGTTTCTGACTTACATACTTCGAGGATAAACAAGAATGTTTTCCTCTTTGTATTTGTGTCAGATTCATTTCATATTTTCCACACAGTAAGTGAAGGTTTCTAGCACGCTTCAGCTTACTTAGTGTACTTAAAATTGAACCACTTACCAGTCAATCTCACTTCGTAGGAGATTGATACCACTTATTGAAGACTTCATTTTGAGGATTTGAACAGCAAAAACCACTTGTTAGTTGCTTCATTTTCTTGCATTTGTCTTCATGGCATTCATCTTCCTCTACGGATTAGAGCGTCCTCCATCGAAGTGAATGAGGGAGAAAATGAATATAGTACACAAGCTTACTACAACCCAGAGGGGAGCTTCACGTAAGTGTACATATTCACGACGAATGGGGGATGAGTACAAGTCCTTATCTCAGAAGCATGTCACCAGCCCTGCAACCTTTTGAAGAAAAAGGTAACCCTTCAAGCTTCCTCCTACAAGCTACAGAATGAACTTGAAATTGACTCGCTTTGACCCAAGCTAGGGCAAATTGAAGCGATGCAAAATTCAAAGTGGGGGAGGAATGAATAGACATCCGACAGCTCAACTCAATGAAGAGTGAGTAAGGAATGGATGTTTATCTACGATGAAGAAGATGATAAGACTTGCTCCTCTTCGGCGGAAAGATGGGAAGAGGACACAAGGTCTAGGTGCCAGCCCTGCCTAAGCTTTCACCATTTTTACGTGGGAAGGCCCGATACAAGACCCTACAACCGTTACTAGAAACGGCACTTGCGAGTGTTTATACCCACTCGCTAGGAATCCTAGGCTAGGTAGCAGCTTTCCTTGCTCGCTTTGGAAGTAGCTTGCTCCGAGAGCAAACAATAGTTCCCCCTTAACCAATGGCTTAACAATTCCTGTAAGCGGGTAGGGAACATCTTCCAACACTCCACCTTTCTCCACCTTATTTCTCCTTCTTCAAGCGAGTGGAATTTTGAAGTGACTCGCTTGAGTTGGTGAAGATCCGAAGCGAGTGACGCACAAAAGAACAAGCGAACACTCCTTCGTGCATCCTGGATCTAGCACTCTTCACCAGGGTCTAGCAACCCTAATTCCATGCATAGCTGATTGAAACGAGACTCAGCTAGAGGCTTGGTGAGGATATCTGCACGCTGGAGATCGGTATGGTTTTTCTCGAGCTTGATATCCTTCTTCTCGACATGATCACAAATGAAGTGATGTCGGATTTCCACGTGCTTGCATCTGGTGTGAAGCACTGGATTTTGCGAGATGCAGATCGCACTGTTGTTGTCGCAGAATATAGGAATTTCATTCGCTTCAACATTGTAGTCCTTCAACTGCTGACGAAGCCATAGAATTTGAGAACAGCAGCTTCCAGTGGCCATATATTCGTCTTCAGTTGTTGAAGTAGCTACACTCGTCTGCTTCTTCGAAAACCATGAAATCAGCTTGCTTCCCAAGAACTGACAAGTGCCCGAGGTTGACTTCCTATCAGTTCGGCACCCTCCATAGTCAGCATCTGAGTATCCAGTGAGCTCCAAGTTGTCCTCCGTTGGATACCACAGCCCCATATTGACAGTGCCCTTCAAATATCGAAGAATTCTTTTGGCAGCTTCAAGATGGCTGTGCTTGGGATTGCTTTGGAAGCGAGCACATACTCATACTGCAAAAGCTATATCTGGCCTACTTGCAGTGAGATATAGAAGGGATCCGATCAAAGCTCGGTAGTCTGTAGCATCCACAGACTTCCCATCTAGATCTGGCTCCATCTTCCAGTTCGTGTTCATCGGAATCTTCACAGCTTTGGCATGCTGAACACCGAACTTGGCAAGCATATCTCGAGTATAATTAGCTTGATTGATGAATATTCCATCATCCTGCTGCTTCACTTGAAGACCTAGAAAGCAGCTCATCAAGCCAATCATCGACATCTAATATTTGGTCTTCATAAGCTCTCCAAACTTCTCGCTAAGCGACTGGTTTGGTAATCCAAATATGATGTCGTCCACATAGATCTGAACCCATAGCATATCATCTCCATGATTGATGGTGAATAGGGTTCGATCTATCTTTCCTTTGTGGAATCCATTATCCACTAGGAATTGAGATAGGGTATCATACCAAGCTCTGGGAGCTTGCTTCAATCCATATAGCGCTTTCTTCAATCGATACACCTTATCTCCCTGCTCGAAATCCGATGGCTGCTCCACATATACTTCTTCCTTTAATTCACCGTTGAGGAACGTGCTCTTCACGTCCATCTGATAGACTTTGAATTTCTTGGCCGCTGCATAGGCTAGAAATAGTCTAATCGCTTCAAGCCGTGCCACTGGAGCGAAGGTCTCATCAAAATCGATTCCTCCCTCTTGGCAGTAGCCCTTAGCGACAAGACGCGCCTTGTTCCTCACAACGTTGTGGTCCTCGTCCGTCTTGTTCTTGAACACCCGTTTGGTGCCAATAACATGCTGGAATTTGGGACGATCTACAAGGTACCATACGTCGTTTCTGGTGAACTGAATCAGCTCTTCTTGCATGGCGATCACCCAATTGGAATCAGCTAGGGCTTCCTCCACGCTTGATGGCTCAATGTTTGAGAGAAAGCAACTGAACATTGCACTTTCTCCAAACACTTGACTTCTGGTCACTACACCCTTGGATGGATCTCCAATGATTCGACTTGGTGAGTGATCTTTGAGCCATGCACGCTTGGATCCACCAGCTTTGACTTCATCTTCTTCCTGATCGCTCGCTTCACCTTCTGAAGCGACTGGATTGGGTGCTTGGCTTGCACTCGCTTCAGGAATCTTGGGGGCAGCTTCAACTTTTCCTTCGACATTCTGCTCGGTTGAGTCCTTGACTTCATCATCATCCTCAAGCATGTCCCAAGTTGATGAATTGATGGGTTCCTCGCTTGACTTTCCTTCTTCAGATTGAACCTGTTCCTGTGGAAGACTCAAAGAAGATTCATCAAATACGACATGGGGTGATTCCTCCACGATTTGGGTTTTACAGTTGAACACCCTGTAAGCTTTGCTTGATGTAGAATATCCTAAGAATATTCCTTCATCAGCTTTGCTTTCAAAGGCTTTCAGCTGTGACTTCCCATTGTCATGGATGAAGACCCTACAACCAAAAATATGGAAATAAGATATGTTAGAAACTCTCCCTGTCCATATTTCATATGGTGTCTTGTCGTGCCGTTTGCAGAGAAGCGTCCGGTTTCGCGTGTAGCATGCTGTATTGGCAGCTTCAGCCCAATACTTCATCGGAAGCTTCGAGTCTGCAATCATGGTTTGAACGGCTTCTTTGATGATCCGATTCCTTCTTTCAGCAACTCCCTTCTGCTGAGGTGTGCGTGCTGAGGAAGTCTGATGCGCTATGCCATGCTCCGTGCAGTAAGCTTCAATGGTAGAGTTCAGGAACTCTGTGCCTTTGTCGGAGCGGATGGTGACAATCGCTTGGTTCTTCTCCACAGACAATCGCTTGAGCAGTTGTGGTAGCTTGGTCAGTGTCTCCTTCTTGCTGAAGAGAAATACAACCCAAGTGTAGCGAGAGAAGTCGTCAACTACAACTAGAGTGTACTTCCTTCCATTCACACTAACTGGAGTTACTGGACCAAACAGATCCATATGAAGCAGCTCGAGTACTCGCTTGGATGAAGCTTCTTCAAGACTTGCGAAGTGCTTCTTCGTCTGCTTCCCTCGTTGGCATGGTGAGCATGGATGGTCTTTGATAAAGACTTCATTTGGTATGCCTTGCACCAGACCTTTCCGAGCTAAGCGATTTATGGCTTTGAAGTTGAGATGATTCAAGCGTCTGTGCCATAGCCATCCTATTTCTGTAGCACTTCTTGCGACTAAGCAAGTCTCCTCTTTGTAGCTGTCCCATTGTGCTATATAGACGTTCCTTTGTCTAATTCCAGTTACCACTATTTGGGACGTGATTTTGCTTTTCACAATGCACTTATTGGAGATGAACTCCACCTTGTATCCTTTATCACAGAATTGTGAGATGGATAACAAGTTATGCTTAAGTCCTTCCACATAGGAGACTTCTTCTATTGTGAGCTTTCCAATCTTCAGTGCGCCATATCCTTTGGTGCTTCCTCAAGAGTTATCACCAAAAGTAACGTGTGGACCCTTTTTCTCTATGTAGTCATGAAGTAGAGCTCTCATGCCGGTCATGTGTCTTGAACAGCCACTGTCCAAGTACCATATTTGATGACCCTCACTTGGCATGGGATCCACGGCGCTCACCTGCAATTAGACAGATTTTGGTACCCAAATCAGTTTGGGTCCTTGCAGGTTAGTTCCCTTAGGTACCCACACTTGCTTCACTCTCTTTTGAGAGGTAGCTTGTGCTTTGGGTTTCTCGACCTTTGAAGACTGTGACTTCTGCCTTAAAGCAGCTTCACATGAGCAGCAGTGTGTGCAAGAGGGGTAATGGCTCGCTTGAGGCATACCTATGCTCTTTCATACTCGCTTGTATCCTGAAGCGACTCGCTTCAGATTAGCTACGGGCTTAGAGACTGATTTAGGTATTACAGTCTGTCGAAGCGGCTCGCTTTGTTTCTTCGAAGCGGTCCAACTAGGATTTTGACCCCGACTCTCTTGAGAAACTTTGGAAGTTTGAAGCGGCCTTCTTGGTGCTTCAAATTCTTCCCCCTCAACTTTAGTCCGGTTGGACCATCTCCAGTCCGGATAACGTGACACATAGACATTACTCCTTTTCTTGAAAGGGAGATCCTTTGTCTCTGGTGTCTTGGTCTGAGACTTAGAAGCTACAACTGGTTTCCCTTTACCTTTGGATTGGTAATCTTTAGCATTGTGAGTGCTAGGGATAGTTGGTCTTTGCTTGCCCATAGTTTCTGCCCTTGAAGATATAGACATCTTCATTGGCTTCTTCTTAGGGTTCTCAGCCATTTGGCCTTTATCTTTGTTGGTGGTCGCTTTGGATGCAGTGGGCATTTCCAAAGTGACTGATGGTATTGTGTTTGAAGCACCAACAAAGACAGTAGCCTTGGAAGGTCCACCCTCATATCCGAGTCCACCCTTTCTACCAAAAGGTAGAAGTGAGCTCTCTAGTGCCTACCTAGCATATGAAGCTTTGTTCAAGTTGGCAACTAGAGCGGATTGGGTTTCATACCTTCCTTCCAAGCTTTGATGTCTAGCGTAGAGATCCTCGAACTTACTAGTCATAGCCCTTAAGTTAAGTTTGACTTGGTCAAGCTCAGTGGCTAGCTTTCGGTTCTCCTTCTCGCTTTGAGACAAAGCTTGTTTCAGCATTTCGTGGTCGCTTGACAGTTTAATGTGCTTGTCAAGCAACTCACTAAATGTCAAGGAATTAGCTTCCTCTTGGTGAGTGTGTGCGAGTGTAATTGAGCTAGGTGAGGGATAGATAAATACCTCTCCAGTTTCCTCGTCGGTGAGCGCCATGAGTCCTAGATCCTCTTCATCACTGGAGTTGGGATCTGTGAATGCATCCGAGTCGCTTGAGACATCTTCAGTTGAAGCGACTGGCTGCTCGCTCGCTACAAGCGCTCGTCTTGGAGCATCCCTCTTAGCCTTCAGTTCCTCTCGCTCCTTCGCACTCAGCTTCGGGCAATCGGATTTGTAGTGGCCCATCTTTTGGCAGTGGTAGCACTCCACATTCATCATGTCACGAGGGATTGGCTTTGTCGTGTCCTCTCTCTTCCCTTTTCCTTCTCGAGCATCAGTGCTCCTTCCCATGTACTGCTTGTAGAATCTTTTGTATTTGCCCACT
Organism: Thymus mandschuricus; assembly: GCA_029379335.1. NCBI lineage: Eukaryota > Viridiplantae > Streptophyta > Magnoliopsida > Lamiales > Lamiaceae > Thymus > Thymus mandschuricus. The sequence continues at coordinate 8,020,874 of CM057074.1, forward strand.
CGAGAGTTCATTTTGTTGAAGTTCTTGGATAAGAACGCAACATGTTCTTCCAGCTCTTCCCTCGTCATCTTGGCTAGCGACTGGTCGCTTGGCCATTCAGCAGCTTTGAAAGCTACGCCCTTTGATGTCGTGGGAGCTTCATCCTTTTCGTCGAGGTTCATTCGATTTAGATCGAATTCATGAGCTTTGAGTTCGGAGAACAGAATCTCCGGTGTGAGCTTCGATAGATCCTTGGTAGCTAGGTATAGCTCCGTCATTGTCTGCCACTTCCTCGTGAGAGCTCGAACAATCTTCAGGTTCACTTCCTTGTCTGTGAGTTCCTTCCCAAGTGAGTTGAGAGTTGCAGTGATGTTGGTAACTCTCAGCTCGAAGGCGTCGATGGACTCTCCTGGCTTCATTATTAGCCCTTCAAACTCCCGCATTTGTACGGCGAGCTTGTTCTCTTTGATCTTGTCCGTTCCTTGAGAAATGAGGGCTAGGGTTTCCCACATTTCTTTTGTTGTCGCACACTTCCTGATCCTTGGTAGGTAAGCATCCGACACAGTGCTCTGCATCGTGTGGCGTGCGATCTTATCAAGGTTGGCGATCTTGAAGTCGTTGGCATTGTAGTCGTCCTTTTCTTTTTCGACATACTCTTGCCTAACGTGAGCTTCGCGGCCTTTGGCGGCTGGGACGTTCACAGAGATGGCTTTCTTGATCTCGATTGGTCCATCTTCAATGACCTCCCACATCCGGTCATGGATGGAGCATAAGAAGCTCTCAACGCGAAAGCTCCAGATCTCATAGCCTTCAATGGAGAACTGTGGAAGACTAGAAGCATTCATCGCAAACTATTAGTAGTATATGCAGTATGTGTGGGTGAGGTTTTGATGCACTTAGGAAATAGGATCCGGTTCAGTGAGACAACGTGAAGCGAGTGGGGACTCGCTTCGGATATGCAAAGCAGAGGCTCGAAATAACCGCTGCTCTGATACCACTTGTTGGTCCCGGTTTGTTATAGGAAAAATACGTAGAGGGGAGGGGGGGGTGAATATGTATTTTGAAGTTTTTCAACTTCAAATCTTTAACTCAGAGTATGAAGTAAAGTGCTCTTTGAAATACTAAGACCTAGCCGAGAGCTAGGTCTAAACCAATCACGAATCTCTTGACCTAAGCTTAGAGCTTGATCAAGAGTGAGACTTTACTCTTTAGTGCAGAATTCGGTGAGCTAATATCTTTCCTAAGTAATTAAAATTTCCAAGTTATGTTTGTTTAGATGCAGATGCAGTGAATAATCAAACAAGGAAATAAGAGTTTAGGGTTAGAGAGATACGACACGAGATTTATAGTGGTTCGGAGATAAAGCTCCTACGTCCACTTTGTTGCACTCGGCAACGCGTTCTCTTCACTCAAGAACTTGAAGGTTACGGGTCCTTCAAAAACCTAGTCGAGATCGAGCTTCACTCGCTTGGATCTGACAGACGCTGGGTGATTCCGGGTTCACACCAAAAACCTAAACTGGACAGGAAGCTTCACTCGCTTCAGTCTGAACGACAGGGAGATTGCGGGCTCTCCTTACAGCCTAGCTTCGATCGAGCTTTACACAAACGATGTAAGTGCAAGCTTGGATCTAGATTCTATGATCGAGGCTTCTACAATCGATGAAAGTAAGGCCTTGGATCGAAACAACCTAACGACGACGAACTCAAAAACTTAGGGTTTTTGGTTTACGACGAAACACTATGAAGAACTCTTTACAGTAGATGCAGAGATGGCTAGAGTTCTTCTTCTAAGCTTGGATATGGAATGGGCTTAGACTCTAAGTGTGAAGGTTGCGAAGACGAGTTCCGATGAGACTGGAACTCGGAGAACACTTGAAACAAAGACTCGAATTTTGCTCTAAGGCTGGGAGTGTTTGTTTGCAGTAGATGCTCGAATGCTCAGGAAGTGTTCTACTTCTCTTCGTCTTCATCCTTCACTATTTATAGGTGGAGGGGTGCCGATATCCGTTGCTTGGTTGGTGGCCTTGTCCCTCCTCCTCTCGACAGTACTTTGCGTAGGCAGTTGCTTTTGTAGAAGCGCAGTTTGTCCCTTTGCCGAAAATGGCTAAGTTACAAACTTAACAGTAACTGGAGCGAGCCAGTACTGTAGCGGCGCCCTGTCGGCCTGGCAGTCAACTCCTCTGCTCCTCTCCGCGTTTGACACGTGGAGATCTCGCAATTAATGCGAAGATCTCTAGTTGACTGGAGTTCAAAATCGGAGTGGGAATTGGGCTGTCGCTTTCTGGTAGGTAGTGGCTCGCTTCGCTTCAGTCTTGTAGCATCCGCTTCGAATCGAGTCGCTTCGGGGTCATATTGAAGTGAGTACTTGGTAAGTGAGTTCCCGAAGTGACTGCTTTAGTATGTGTTGACCCGCGTTGACTCGCTTCGGCTTTTCACTGTAGCACTCGCTTCGCTTTGCTTTGGTGGACTTGCTTCGATTCCACTGTAGCGCTCGCTTTGCTTCGCTTTTCTTCGGCACGCTTCACTTTGGTTGGGTAGACTCGCTTCGATTGAATACACACTCTAGTGAGTGGCCTTCACTTGAACTTTTCTGCAGTCTAAAAACCTAAGTGACTAAAGCAAAATGAAGCCATCCTAACAGTATAGGCTTAGAAAAATTTCTAACCTATTATCTACATCAAAATGGGTCACTTGGGAACAGAACACTTGGGGTTTTGGGATCAAATCAAAACAAACAATTGACTCACTACGAAGTATCCCATAGGAGTTCCCCCTTAACACTTAGTTCTTAACAATTCCCAACACTGCTGCTTTTCAGATGCGCAGATTTGGCACTTTGCCAAAAATGGCTAAGTTCCAAGTGTAACAGTAACTGGAGCGACCCAGTACTGTTGCGGAGCCCTTGTCGGCCTGGCAGTCAAGTCCTTTGCTCCTCTCCTCATTCGACACGTGGAGATCTTGCAATTAATGCGGTGATCTTCAGTTGACTGGAGTTCAAATTCGGAGCGGGAATTGAGCTGTCGCAATCTTTTAGGTAGGGGCTCGCTTCGCTTTAGAACTGGATCGTCCACTTCAAGTGACTCGCTTCGGGTCATACTTGAAGCGTATACATTGGAAATAGAATTTCTGAGTATTACTTAAGTGAAAGTTTGACCCGCTTTGACTTGTATTGTAGCGCTCGCTTCGCTTCGCTTTAGTAGACTCGCTTCGATTCTACTGTAGCGCTCGCTTCGCTTCGCTATTCTTCGGCACGCTTCGCTACGGCTCGCTAGACTTGCTTCGCTTGAAAAACTCACTCAAGCGAGTGGCCTTCACTTTGAAATTCCTGTAGTCCAAAACCTAAGCGACTAAAGCAAAATAAAAGGCCATCCTAACAGTATATAGGCTTAGAAAAATTCTAACCTATTTCTACATCAATTAGAGTCGCTTGGGAATAGGATACTTAGGGGTTTTGGGATCAAATCAAAATACATATTTTTCTAGCGTCCCATTTGAGTGCCCCCTTAACATGTTATATCCTTAACTATTCCCAACATTGTCGCTTTCTATTAGGTAGAGGCTCGCTTCGCTTTTGAATCTGGAGCGTCCACTTTGGATGAGTCGCTTCAAGTCATACTATTGCGTGTGCTTGGAAATAGATTTCCTGAGCGTCCGCTTTAGTAATAGTTGACTTGGTTTGACTTTTACTGTAGCGCTCGCTTCGCTTCGCTTCGGCAGACTCGCTTTGATTCTACTGTAGCATTCGCTTCGCTTCGCATCGCTTCGCTGCACTTCGGCATGCTTCTTCTCGCTTCGGTAGACTCGCTTCACTTTGAAAACACACTCAAGCGAGTCGCCTTCACTTGAACATCTAGCAGTCTAAAAACCTATGCGTCTAAAGCATAAAATCAAGCCTTTCTAACATTATAGGCTTAGAAAAATTCTAACCTATCTACATCAAAATAGGGTCGCTTGGGAATAGGATACATAGAGGGTTTTGGGATCAAATCAAAACATATACACTTTAATTTTAAAGCGTCCCCTTAGGTTCCCCCTTAACATATGATCCTTAACAATTCCCAACAATTTCCCCTTTTTTGATGATGCCAAAACCCAACATTTTATCCAAGATAACAACTTTAAGCGACTGCTTCCTTTGCAGCCTTATCCATTTTTTTAAAGTTCTTTATGGTTATCGTGAGTTTGTAGCATAAAGGATAAACACATAAAGCTTTTAAAGTGAGACATGCTTGACAGAAAATAAAGATAGATTGATAAGTCAAGCAAGACAATAGTTTAAGAGTTCATGATTTTTCTGAAGGTTTCTTAGACTAGTAAGCAGACAGGACTTTGATCTCCATTGTCTTGATGTTCTCTATGCTTTCCCTGTGAGAATTATCCAACTCCAGTTCCTCATCCACTTCGGCTTCAATCAGCCTTCGGTTTGGAACCTCAGATCTTGGCATGAGTGGTATGGGGAACTGCTTCTTCTCGGGTGCAATGATGATCTTCTTCTTTGGATCCGCGAGCTCTGCTTGGGTAAAGATCTTCCTTCGTAGCTCTTCATAGCACATGCACATAAAATTGTTCAAGGCATCTAGCTTTGAACATTCTTCCTGGAGAGGCACTACTTGCCAATAGTAGTAGGCCTTGATGAATTTCTCCTTGCATTCTTTCCACTCATCCATCAGATCATCAGAAATGAATTTCTCAATTTCGCAAGCGTCTGGGTGATTAGCTCTCCTCGGTTCAATCTCCTCGGCCGACCTCCCCGACAACTCCTTCATCATCTTATTGAACTTCTCGCACATCTCCGAGTTGAACTAGGGAGCTCTCTTGGTAATGGCTTTGCGAATAATATCAAATTCATCCGGTGAGTAGCGGCGAGAGTCGATCATCTCTTTGATCGTGACACGGCATGCATCGATGTCTGCTTGAGTGGCGCAAGCATCTGACTCTTCTGGGGTGAAGGGGATATAGGCGCTTCGAACAAGGCATGATTGGATCAGCCTCACTTCATCCCAGAGCTTGGCGGCTCGCTCTTCAACCTTCTTGATTCTAGCGATTCTGAGCCTCTCCTGTTTCTCTGATTTCCTCCTCCTTTCCTCCTCCTCCTCCTTCTTCTCCTCCAAGCGAGAGGCTTTAGCAGTTAAACCATGTTGAATCTTCTGGCGCTTAGCCGCTGGATCCAATTCCTTCTCTGCAGCTCGCTTGGGCTGGGATTTTGGAGGTGGTGGTGTAGTCTTCTTGGTAGCAGGAGCAGCAGCTTCAGTAGGGGCAGTGAGAGTGGGTGTAGGCGCTTGGGTAGAAGAGGGTCCCGCTTGAGATGGCATTGCTTGAAGCGGCTTGACTAAGGGAATAACGGTTACTCCCTTCTCCCTCAACTCGAAATCCTGCTCCATCTGCAGAGCCAAGGCAATAGCAGCATCGTCGGCAATCTGTTGTTCGACGTGAGCGGTTGACGCAACATGGGCTACGAAAGATGAAGCTAGCAGCTTCTGCGATTGAGGCTTTGGCTTCTCTTGGTAGACCGCAAACTCCTTTCCTTTTTTGTGCGCTTCCTCCTCATTTCATTCTTCCTCCTGCACCTCCATTGCTTCAATCTCCTTTCCATCCGACATCTTCCCTTCCCCCTTTTTGGCATCATCAACTTTGCCAGAGGGAACGGGAATCAGTGCTTTTTCATCTAAGGCCCGGTGGAGGCTCGCGAATTCGTTGTGGACATTGTGAAGCATCCTCTCGGCACGCTTGGTAAATGTTTGTTCCTTAGCGAGTACGATCTCCGCTGCCTGCATGGAAATCTCCTTAAGAAGATATTTGCACTGCTCTTCGCGCTCAACAATGGATTTCTCCCTGCGCACAACTTCAGCCATCACAGCTTCAAGCGGCTTGACTGTTTTGAAGCGAGCGTCGAGCTCCGCTTCGATTTTTGCACGCATTCTCATCCTTTCTTCCTACAAAAGAATATCAAAGTGAGCTTGAGAAGCGGCTAGCTCCGATTGTTGTGCAGCAATATTCTTCTCTCGGATGCAGAGTTTGGTGTTGATCAGTGACACTGCGCCAATTTTTATGGCGAGAGTGTCTGCATCCTTGCTTGCTTTGTCAAGAGTGACGCCTAGCTTGGCGTGCTTCAGATTGAACTCTTGAGCATCCTTCCTCTGACTCTCCAATTTGCACATAACCTCGTCATGCTTGCTCTTGAGAATCTTAATCTCTGTCTCAAGATTATAATTGGTGAGTTTTATGCGATTGAGCTCGCTTCCCATTTTCACGAGCTCTTCCTCCTTCTTTGAGATCTGCTTCTCCATTTTTTCAACAGAAGCGGTAGCCTTGTTGATGTTTTCTCCGTAGTTTCTCCTCATTGTGGCTTTCGCTTCTCGCTCGGTTTTTTAATTCTCCCTCCAAAGTGACCAGCTTTGAGGTGAATTCTTTCAGTCTACTCCTCTCGTTCTCAAGCGACAGCTTGGCCTCCTCCACTCACTTGGTCTCCTCCTCGAGCTTTCCCGCAAGCTCTGACTTCTCATTGTCGAAGTCTTTCTGCAGACTCTCGACCTTCTTCTTCATCTTTTCAACCTCCTCCGTTCTCCTCCTTATCTCCTCCTGGAGATTGGCGATCTTCTGTTCTTTCACCAGCAGTTCTGCTTCATGCTGTTCCAGTATTTTCTGCTCGTGAGCAGAGAGCGTTCATGCTGGGAGCTCTGCGTCTGTGTACGCACACTTCACTGCTGCGTCCAGCAATTCCCAGTATTTGGCTTCATTGATGAAGGCGTTGAAGCCGTCTACTCCAACAAATTGGAGCATCTCTGCCTCCTTCACTGCGATAGCATTCTCTGAAAAGGATTGGCGGAGGGCGAATATCTTGAATATTCGGTTCCTCGATAAGTTATGTAGGTGAGGAAGTCGGTGGCTTGGGTGCGGAAGACTTCACTCATCTGCAGATTTGTGTACCGCCTCTGCAACTCCTGGGTGGCCTGATCCCAGTCTGCTTTGTAGCGTTGTCGGGCTCTATCGGCTGGGTTAATTAGTGGTGGTTGAATGGGCATATGGGAAGTGGCTTGAGTGTCGATGGTGTCGACGATATCGGTGGGAGAGTTGGGGGTTGAAGCTTGAATTGTTTGGGTAGGAGTCTGTTGGGTGGCTTGAGTGGGCTCATATATAGTGAAGGCTGTAGTAGGGTCGGGATTGAGTATTGGGATATCTGGGAGAGGGATTGTGTTTGCAGATTCTTCCTCGAACTGTGAATGTTTGGAAGCTTGGGTTTCGGGAGCTTGGGTTTGAGGTTGGGCGGTTGTGGAAGTTTGTGGTTGGGGCTCTTGGGTGGCATGGGTTGGTTGGGGCTCTTTGGTTTGGGGTATTTGGGTGGTGGAAGCTTGAGGAATGTCCTCTGTGTCTTCAAGCGGGTTCTCCTCCTGCTCCTCGCTTTCTTCAACAATCAAAGCGATTCGCTTCACTTTCTGGCGCTTAGGAGCCGCTCGCTTCGCAGGTGAAGCGGCTCGCTTGGACTTCTTCCCTCCTCGCTTCTCAGCAATAGGGACTGCAGGGCGCACAACCTTCTGTAGAATCCCTCTACCGATTATGACTTTATCAGACTTGAACATGTCATAGAATACACTCGTCTTCTTGTATTCTTTTGTTCCTGGCCAGTTCTTCTCCGGGAACATTTGCTCTAGTGCATAGGACAACTTTGCAAAGAAGCGAAGCTTCCCCTTCCGTACAATGGTGACGGCGCTTCCTTCCTTGTATTCGAAATCTTTGGCAGTTTCGTAGATGTTGTTGATGAACCAATCATGCTAGTTGAACTTCATCCCGGTTAGGCTATCCACTATTGCGCTAACGGTGAATATCTTGCTATCGGAAACCTGTCCTAGAGTTCCGATGGTGCACACCACAGATTTGGTGTACAACTCGCAGATAAAATTGAAGGGCTTCTCCAGATCTGTCCGCATATTGCTTCCCTTCACCTTCCATCCTGCGTTTTTGTTGGCGGCGAATCTGGCAAATTTGACCTCCACTGATAACTCAAGTTTTGAAAGAGCATCAACACCTTCTTTCGGCAACTTGAACACTTCTGCGACGTCGGAAATATCCACCTCCACCAACTCTCCATCATCTGGATCTGTGATTGACGACGTACTCTGACCTTCTTTCAGATTTAACAAGAGTTGGGCCACTTGAGGAGCAAGAAACCTCGATGGTTTGGCAGTTACAAATTTCCACAATCCGACCGTGGTCACGACCATGCGGAAGAAGCCGTTGGGCTCAACAATCCCTTCGTCGAGATGGGGCTCGATGTTGATATGATCTTCAACTTTGGTTAAAAATTGCTCCATAGTTTGATTGGCAGTTTTCTTCACCATTTTTTAGTGTAAGAGTGATTGGATGAAGATTTATAGGTTTGAGACTCATGAATTTGCAGGAAGTGCAGAAAGTTTCACAAGAATAGCAAATTTTTGGGGTGATAAACTTCTGCAGTTCTGCGACGATGCCCTTATATAGCTTAAGGGTTTGGGCTGACGTGGCGGAGAGAAGCGCGGTAATTTCCTGGAAATTTCTACGTAGACGGCGGCAATCGGCGACGTGACTGACGCATCCGGTTAAGTTCGGCGGCACCTTGGTTAAAAGTGAAACGCATAAGTGAGTCAGCACTCCACGTGGCCTGCCGTGATTCGCTTGCTCGGGCAGAATTATCTTAACGGTTGAGATTTGAAAACTGTTGAGATTCAACGGCTGGATTGTTCGCGAATTTGTCGCTTCAAATTTGAAGTGAACACCACGCGCCCGGATTCTCGGCCCTATTCCTATTCTGCATTAAATGCAAAGTAAAAGGGTAAAATAGGCACTTGAGTGTGTACAGTTCATACGGCTCACTTCGTACTTGCTCGCTTGAGAGTAGCCACTTAGCTTTTACTCGCTTGCGATGTACTCGCTTGACGTGACTGTTCCACACTCGCTTGCGATGGCTCGCTTGAGTGATGAAGCACTCGCTTGACCATCTTAAGGCGAATAATTTAAGAATTGAAATTATCTTTGCTTTTAATTTAAAATGTTTCTGACTAACATACTTCGAGGATAAACAAGTGTGTTTTTCCTCTATGTATTTGTGTCAGATTCATTTTGTATTTTCCACATAGCGAGTGAAGGTTTCTAGCACGCTTAACTTTGCTTAGTGTACTTGAATTGAAACACTTACCAGTCAATCTCACTTCGTAGGAGATTGATACCACGTATGTAGACCCTTTTTAAGCTTGATCTTCATGGCATTCGTCTCTTCCATCTTCCTTTACAAACTAGAGAGTCCTCCATCGAAGAGAATGAGGGGGAGAATGAATAATACACTTAAGCTTTCTTCAACCCGAAGGGAGACTCGCTTGAGTGCTATTCACGATGAATGGGAGATGAGTACAAGATCTTTTCACAGGCATGGGAAAAGACCAGGATGACAATGTGAAGCTCTGACAAGCCATTCATGATTTTTATGCAAAGACATGTCACCAGTCATGCAACCTTTGAAAGTAAAGGGAACCCTTCAAGCTCTCCACTTAAAGTCTACAGAATGAATAAGCATCCTACTCGCTTGACCTCAAAAAGGGAAAATCAGAGCGATGCATTATTCAAGAAGGGGGGATAAATGAATAAGCACCCGGCAGCTCAACTCAGTTAAGAGTGAGTAATTAGTGAGTGATTATTCACGACGAAGGAGATGAGAAGACATGCTCCTCTTCGGCGGAAAGATGGGATGATGTTGGGAATTGTTAAGGACTAATTTGTTAAGGGGGAACTTCATGGGACATTTGATAAATGAAGTCATTTGTTTTGATTAGATCCCAAAACCCCAAGTGTCCTATTCCCAAGCGACCCATTTTGATGTAGTTAATAGGATAGAATTTTTCTAAGCCTACTCTGTTAGGATGGCTCTTTTATTTTGCTTAGATTAGGCTTCAAAAGTTCAAGTGAAGGCCACTCGCTTGAGTGTGTTTTTCAAAGCGAAGCAAGTCAAGCAAACTGAAGTGAAGCGTGCCGAAGAATAGCGAAGCGAAGCGATCGCTACAGTAGATTCAAAGTGAGTCTGCCAAAGCGAAGCGCAGCGAGCGCTACAGTTTAAAGCGAAGCGAAGCGAAGCGAAGCGAAGCGAAGCAAAGCGAGCGCTACAGTGGAATCAAGTAAACCCACTAAAGCGAAGCGAAGCGTGCGCTACAAAGAAAAGCCGAAGCGAGTCAACGCGAGACAACACTTAATTAAGTAGCGTCACGGGAAATTTATTTCTCAAGTGACTCACTACAAATATGACCGTGAAGCGACTCACTTCAGAGCGGCCGCTACAACTTCAAAGCGAAGCGAGCCACTACCTACCAGAAAGCGACAGCACAAATTCCCGCTCCGAATTTGAACTCCAGTCAACTGGAGATCTCCGCATTAATTACGAGATCTCCACGTGTCGACTCAAGAGAGGAGCAGAGGAGTTGACTGCCAGGCCGACAAGGCGCCGTAACAGTACTGGGTCGCTCCAGTTACTGTTGAAATTGGAACTTAGCCATTTTCGGCAAAAATCCAAAACTGCGCATCTGAAAAGTAGCCAGCCTGTGCAAGTACTGTCGAGAGGAGGAGGGACAAGGCCACCAACCAAGCAACGGATCTCAGCCAACCCTCCGCCTATAAATAGTGAAGGATCACAACGTGAAGAAGTAGAACACTACTTGAGCATTCGAGCGCATACAGCAAACAAACACTCCCAAGCCTTCGTGCAAATCTTCGAGTCTTTGTTTTCCAGTGTTCTCCGAGTTTCCAGTTCATCGGAACTCGTCTTCACAACCTTCACACTTAGAGTCTAAGCCCATTCCATATCCAAGCTTAGAAGAAGAGCTCTAGCCATCTTTGCACTTATTGTAAAGAGCTCTTCATAGTGTGTTTCGTCAACCAAAAACCCTAAACTCTGTCGATTAGGTTTTTGAGTGTTGTCGTTAGGTTGTCTCGATCCAAGGCTCTTCTTTCATCGATTGGAGAAGCCTCGATCATAGAGTTTAGATCCAAGCTTGCACCTACATCGTTTGTGTAAAGCTCGATCGAAGCTAGGCTGTAAGGAGAGCCCGTAATCTCCCTGTCTGTCTGACTGAAGCGAGTGAAGCTTCCAGTCTTTGTAAGGTTTGTGTAGTGAACCCGCAATCACTACGTCAGTCGTTTGATCCAGGCAAGTGAAGCCCGATCTCGACCAGGTTTTTGAAGGACCCGTAACCTTCAAGTTCTTGAGTGAAGAGAACAGTTGCCGTCGTGCAACAAAGTGGACGTAGGAGCGTTATCTCCGAACCACTATAAATCTCTGTGTCGTATCTCTCTAACCCTAAACTCTTTACTTTGTTTATCCATTGCACGTGCATCTAAACAACTTAATCTGGATATTTTAATTACTTAGGAAAAGATTTAGCTCACCAAATTCCGCATACACGAGTAAAGACTCCCTCTTGATCAAGTACTCACTTCGGTCAAGCAGGCTAGCTACGTACTGTAGATCTAGCTTCAGCTAGGTCTTAAGTTTCAAGCGAGCTCTTTACTTGTTACTCTGAGTTAAGGGATTTGAAGTTGAAAAACTTCAAAATACGTATTCACCCCCCCCCCCCCCTCTACGTATTTTTCCCATTAACAAACCGGGACCAACAAGTGGTATCAGAGCAGCGGTTCTTTCGAGCCTCTGCTTTGCATACCTGAAGCGAGCCACCACTCGCTTCACGTTGTCTCACTGAACCGGATCCTATTTTCCTAAGTGCATCAAAACCTCACCCATGCATATTGCATTTACTGCTGATAGTTTGCTATGTCTACATACAGTGCATCAAATCTTCCACAGTTCTCGATCGAAGGATACGAGATATGGAGTTTCCGTGTCGAGAGCTTCCTATGCTCAATCCACGACCGGATGTGGGAAGTTATTGAGGACGGACCAATCGAAATCAAGAAGGCCATATCTGTGGATGTTCCAGCCGCTGAAGGTCGTCCAGCCCACGTTCGACAACAGTACGTGGAGAAGGATAAGGATGAGTATACTCCAAATGACTTCAAAGTTGCCAACCTCGACAAGATTGCACGCCACACGATGCAAAGCACCGTGTCGGACGCCTATCTACCACGGATAAGGAAGTGCGCAACGGCGAAGGAAATGTGGGAAACCCTAGCCCTCATTTCTCAAGGCACAGACAAAATCAAGGAGAACAAGCTCGCCGTTCAGATGCGGGAGTTTGAAAATCTGGTGATGAAGTCAGGAGAGTCCATCGACGCCTTCGAGCTGAGAGTTACCAACATTACTGCAACTCTCAACTCGCTTGGAAAGGAACTCACAGACAAGGAAGTAAACCTGAAAATAGTCCGTGCTCTCACAAGGAAGTGGCAGACTATGAAGGAGCTATATCTAGCTACCAAAGATCTAACGAAGCTCACGCCAGAAGTGCTGTTCTCCGAGCTCAAAGCTCACGAGTTTGATCTGAATCGAATGAGCCTCGACGACGAAGATGAAGCGCCCACTACGTCTAAAGGAGTAGCATTCAAAGCTGCCGAAGGGCCAAGCGAGCAGTCGCTAGCCAAGATGACGAGGGAAGAATTGGAAGAACACATTGCGTTCTTATCAAAGAACTTCAACAAGATGAACTCTCGAGTGGGCAAGTACAAAAGATTCTACAAGCAGTACAAAGGGAGGAGCACTGATGCTCGAGAAGGAAAAGGAAAGAGAGAAGAAACAACCAAGCCGATCCCGCGCGACATGATGGAAGTAGAGTGTTACCACTGCCACAAGATGGGCCACTACAAATCCGATTGCCCAAAGCTAAGTGCCAAAGAGCGCGAAGAATTGAAGGCCAAGAGGGATGCTCCAAGGCAAGCGCTCGTAGCGAGTGAAGTGTTGGTCGCTACAACTGAAGATCCACCAAGCGACTCAGATGCATTCACAGATCCAAACTCCAGTGATGGTGAGGATCTTGGATTTATGGCGCTCACCGACGAAGAAACAGGAGAGGTATTCTTCTATCCTTCAATCACTTCAATTACACTAGCACACATTGTCAATGAGGAAGAACAATCCTCTACATGGAGTGAGTTGTTTGACAAGCACCAAAAATTGTCAAGCGACCACGAAGTGGTAAAACAAGCTCTGTCTCAAAGCGAGAAGGAGAACCGAAAGCTAGCCCGTGAGCTTGACGAAGTCAAACTCAATTTAAGATCTATGACTAGTAAGTTCGAGGATCTCTTTGCTAGACATCAAAGCTTGGAGGGAAGGTATGAAACCCAGTCCACTCTAGTTGCCAACTTGAACAAAGCATCATATGCTAGGCAGGCACTAGAGGGCTCGCTTCTGCCTTTTGGTAGGAAAGCTAGCCTTGGATATGAGGGTGGACCTCCCAAGCCGACTGTCTTTGTTGGTGCATCACACACGACACCATCAGTCACTTTGGAATTGCCCACTGCATCCAAAGCGACCACCAACAAGGATAAAGGCAAAGTGGCTGAGAACCCTAAAAGGAAGCCAATGAAGATGTCTATATCTTTAAGGGCAGATCCTAAGGGCAAGCAAAGTTCAACAGTCCCCAGCACTCAACATGCTAAGTCTTACCAGTCCAAGGGTAAAGGGAGAACTGTTGAAGCTTCTAAGTCTCAAGCCAAGACACGAGAGACAAAGGATCTACCTCCTAAAAAGAGGAGTAATGTCTATGTGTCACGTTATCCGGACTGGAGATGGTCCAACCGGACTAACGTTGAGGGGGAAGAACTTGAAGCACCCAAGAGGCCGCTTCAAACTTCCAAGGTTACTCAAGCGAGTCGGGTTCAACACCCTAATTGGACCGCTACGAGTAAACCAAGTAGACCGCTTCAACAGACTAGAAACCCTATGTCAGTCTCTAAACCCAGAGCTAATCCGAAGCGAGTCGCTTCAGGATATAAGCAAAGTGGGAAGAGCATAGGTAGGACTGAAGCGAGCCGCTACCCCTCTTGCACACACTGTTGCACGTGTGAAGCTGCTTCTAGGCAGTACACCAAGTTTTCGAAGGTCGAGAAGCCCAAGACACAAGCTTCATCTCAAAAGAGAGTGAAACAAGTGTGGGTACCTAAGGGAACTAACCTGCAAGGACCCAAACTGATTTGGGTACCAAAATCTGTCTAATTGCAGGTGAGCGCCGTGGATCCCATGCCATGTGAGGGTCAACAAGTATGGTACTTGGACAGTGGATGTTCAAGACACATGACCGGCATGAAAGCTCTACTTCACAACTACATAGAGAAGAAGGGTCCACACGTAACCTTTGGTGACAACTCTCGAGGAAGCACCAGGGGATACGGCGCACTGAAAGTAGGAAAGCTCACAATTGAAGAAGTCTCCTATGTGGAAGGACTCAAGCACAACCTGTTGTCCATTTCACAGTTTTGTGATAAAGGGTACAGGGTGGAGTTCATCTCCAACAAGTGCATTGTGAAGAGCAAACTCACGTCTCAGATTGTGCTCACTGGAATTAGACAAAGGAATGTCTACATAGCACAATGGGACAGCTGCAAAGAGGAAACTTGTCTAGTTGCAAGAAGTGCTACAGAGATAGTATGGCTATGGCACAGACGCTTGAACCATCTCAACTTCAAGGCAATCAATCGCTTAGCTCGTAAGGGTTTGGTGCAAGGCATACCAAATGAAGTCTTCATCAAAGACCATCCATGCTCACCATGCCAACGAGGGAAGCAGACGAAGAAGCACTTCGCCAGTCTCGAAGAAGCCTCATCAAAGCGAGTGCTCGAACTGCTTCACATGGATCTGTTTGGTCCAGTTACTCCAGTTAGCGTAAATGGAAGGAAGTACACTCTAGTCGTAGTTGACGATTTCTCTCGCTACACGTTGTATTCCTCTTCAGCAAGAAGGAGACACTGACCAAACTGCCACAACTACTCAAGCGATTGGCGGTGGAAAAGAATCAAGCTATCGTGACCATTCGCTCCGACAAAGGCACAGAGTTCTTGAACTCTACAATTGAAGCGTACTGCACGGAGCATGGCATAGCACATCAAACCTCTTCAGCACGTACACCTCAGCAGAATGGAGTTGCTGAAAGAAGAAATTGAATCATCAAAGAAGTCGTTCGCACCATGATTGCTGACTCGAAGCTTCCGATGAAGTATTGGGCTGAAGCTGCCAACACGGCGTGCTACACACAGAATTGGACGCTTCTCAACATACGGCACGACAAAACTCCATATGAATTATGGACAGGGAGAATTCCTAACATATCTTATTTCCATATTTTTGGTTGTAGGGTCTTCATTCACGACAATGGGAAGTCGCAGTTGAAAGCCTTTGAAAGCAAAGCTGGTGAAGGAGTATTCTTAGGATACTCGACATCTAGCAAAGCTTACAGGGCGTTCAACTGTAAAACCCTAATTGTGGAGGAATCACCCCATGTCGTATTTGATGAGTCTTCTTTAAGCCTTCCACAGGAACAGGCTCAAGCGAATGAAAAGGATCAAAGCAAGGAACCCTCAAATCAACTCACTTGGGACGTGCTTGATGAAGATGATGAGATCAAAGACTCAAGCGAGCAGGATCCCAAAGGAGAAGTAGAAGCTGCCCCCAAGATTCCTGAAGCTAGTGCATGCCAAGCACCCAATCCAGTCGCTTCAGATGGTGAAGCGAGCGACAAGGAAGCAGATGAAGATGAAACTGGCGGATCCAAGCGTGCATGGCTCAAAGATCACTCACCAAGCCAAATCATTGGAGATCCATCCAAGGGTGTAGTGACCAGAAGTCAAGTGTTTGGAGAAAGTGCCATGTTTAGTTGCTTTCTCTCAAACATTGAGCCATCAAGCGTGGAGGAAGCCCTAGCCGACTCTAACTGGGTGATCGCCATGCAAGAAGAGTTGAACCAGTTCACTAGAAATGACATATGGTACCTCGTGGATCGTCCCAAGTTTCAGCATGTTATTGGCACCAAGTGGGTGTTCAAGAACAAGACGGACGAGGACCACAACGTAGTGAGGAACAAGGCGCGACTCGTTGCCAAAGGCTACTGCCAAGAGGAAGGAATCGACTTTGACGAGACCTTCGCTCCAGTGGCACGGCTTGAAGCTATCAGATTGTTTCTAGCCTATGCAGCAGCCAAGAAGTTCAAGGTCTATCAAATGGATGTGAAGAGCGCATTTCTCAACGGTGAACTCAAGGAAGAAGTGTATGTGGAGCAGCCACCGGGTTTCGAGCAGGGAGATAAAGTGTATCGTTTGAAGAAAGCCCTGTATGGGTTGAAGCAAGCTCCCAGAGCTTGGTATGATACACTATCTCAATTCCTAGTGGAGAATGGCTTCCACAAAGGGAAAATAGATCGAACTCTCTTCACCATCAATCACGGAGATGATATGCTATGGGTTCAGATCTATGTGGACGACATCATATTTGGGTCGCCAAACCAGTCGCTTAGCGAAAAGTTTGGAGAGCTGATGAAGACCAAGTATGAGATGTCGATGATTGGCTTGATGAGCTGCTTTCTAGGTCTTCAAGTGAAGCAGCAGGATAATGGAATTTTCATAAACCAAGCCAAGTACACTAGAGATATGCTTGCCAAGTTTGGTGTTCAACATGCTAAAGCTGTGAAGATCCCTATGAATACCAACTGGAAGATGGAGCCAGACGAAGGAGGAAAATCTGTAGATCCTACAGATTATCGTGCCCTAATCGGGTCACTACTCTATCTCACTGCAAGCAGGCCAGATATTGCTTTTGCAGTCGGAGTCTGCGCTCGCTTCCAAAGCAACCCCAAGCACAGTCATCTTGAAGCTGCCAAAAGAATTCTTCGATATTTGAAGGGCACTATCAACATGGGTCTGTGGTATCCAGCGGAGGACAATTTGGAGCTCACTGGATATTCCGATGCTGACTATGGAGGTTGCCGAGTCGATAGGAAGTCAACTTCGGGCACATGTCAGTTCTTGGGAAGCAAGCTAATCTCGTGGTTCTCCAAGAAGCAAACAAGCGTAGCCACTTCAACAACTGAAGCTGAGTACATGGCAGCTGGAAGCTGCTGTTCTCAAATCCTATGGCTTCGTCAACAATTGAAGGACTACAAAGTTGAAGCGAATGAAATTCCGATCTTCTGCGACAACAACAGTGCCATATGTATCTCGCAGAATCCAGTGCTTCACACCAGATGCAAGCATGTGGAAATTCGACACCATTTCATTCGTGATCATGTCGAGAAGAAGGACATCAAGCTCGAGAAAATCCATACCGATCTCAAGCGAGCAGATATCCTCACCAAGCCTCTAGCTGAGTCTCGATTCAATCAGCTATGCATGGAATTAGGGTTATTAGACCCTGGTGAAGAATGCTAGTTCCAGGATGCACGAAGGAGTGTTCGAGTGTTCTCTTGTGCGGCACTCGCTTCGTATCTTCACCAACTCAAGCGAGCCACTTCAAATCTCACACGCTTGAAGAAAATGAAGTTAGGTGGAGTATTGGAAGAAGTTCCCTTCCAACTTATTGGAATTGTTAAGTATATGGTTAAGGGGGAACTAATGCCTACTCTAGGAGCAAGCTACTTCCAAAGCGAGCTAAGAATGCTGCTATCTTGAATTCTGCATCGCTTCAATTTGCCCTAGCTTGGGTCAAAGAGAGCCGACTGCAGATTCATTCTCTAGAATGTAGGAAAGCTTGAAGGTTTACCTTTTTATACAAAAGGTTGCAGGGCTGGTGACATGCTTCTGCGTAAAATACGAGATTGTCTTGTCAGAGCATTCTCATTGTCATCCTGTCCATTTCTGCTCTGAGATAAGGACTTGTACTCATCCCCCATTCGTCGTGAATAAGTACACTTACGTGATGCTCCCTTCGGGTTGTAGTAAGCTTGTGTACTTTATTCATTTTCTCCCTCATTTACTTCGATGGAGGACTCTCTAATTCGTAGAGGAAGATGAATGCCATGAAGATGAATGCCATGAAGATCAAATTCAACGTGTAGCATTCAACAAGTAGTATCTAATTCAACATGAAGTCTTCAATACGTGGTATCAATCTCCTACGAAGTGAGATTGACTGGTAAGTGTTTCAATTTTGAGTACACTAAGTGAGCCGAAGCGTGCTAGAAACCTTCACTCACTACGTGGAAAATATGAAATGAATCTGACACAAATACAAAGAGGAAAACACTCTTGTTTATCCTCGAAGTATGTAAGTCAGAAACATTTTAAATTAAGCAAAGAAATTCAATTTCTTATTCCAGTCGCTTCAGATGGCCAAGCGAGTGCTACGTCACTCAAAGCTAGCCATCGCAAGCGAGTGCGGAACAGTCACTCAAGCGAGTGCCTCTCAAGTGAGTCAAGGCCAAGCGGCCCAACTCGAAGCGAGCGGGCACGAAGCGAGTATGAGCTGTCTGCACTCGAGTGCAATTTTACTTTCTGCTATGCATTTAATGCAGGTACAGGAACGACGGAAATAACGGGCGCGTGGTTCTCACTTCAAATTTGAAGCGGGAAACGGCGGAGAAGATCCAGCCGTCGAATCTCAACAGCCCCCAATCTGAAGCCGTTCGATTAACGCCGTATACGACAAGCCAACCATAGAAGGCCACGTGGCAACACCGAGCAAGTGGTGGTTCACTTTTACTGTGATGACGCCGGACACGTCAGATCCATCACCGCACATCCGCCGCCTACCTACAGGATTTTTGGCGTTATTACCGTCTTACCCCTGCCACGTCAGCCAAAACCTAACTCTATATATATGGGACGAGGCAGAACTGCAGAACCTTTCACAGCCTTCTAAAATTGCCATTCTCGTGCTTAAGATCTGCGATTTCTGCAACTCACGAGTCTCAACCCTTTCTTTTTAAACTCTGCTTAAATTTCTCTAAAATCACCATGGGAAAGAAGAAGAACACCGAGACGATGGAGGAGTTTCTCGCGGAGGTCGACAAACACATCAATGTCGATCCTCATCTCGATCCAGCCATCATCGAGAGAAATGGTTTTCTCCGTAGGGCCGTGACCAAGGCCGGACTATGGAAGTTTGTGACGGCGGTCCCGTCAAAGATTCTGGCCAAAGCCGTCGGCGAGCTCCTGCTAAATTTGAGGAAGGAGCAAAACATATCCTCTTTTACCGATCCACAGACGAGGAGGCCAGTGGAGGTGGACATGAATGAGCTTATCGGCACGTTCAACTTGCCGAGAGAAGGAGGAGACTCATTACTAGATTTGGGTCTCTCGGCCGGAGTTCAGTACGGTCGTTTTGCAACCGCCGAAGCCGATCCAAATTTTAAGGAGGCAAGTATCCGTTCGAGTTTGAAGGCCCCCTTCAACCACATTTGCGAGCTCTTCTCGAAGAGTGTCGCGTGCTACGTCGGAACCTTGGATACTCTTTCCGAGACGAAGCTGATCGCCACAGCAGTCATCGTCGACAGCCTCACCGGAACCAGCTTCAACTGGCATGACTGGTTCCTCAATCAAATTCACGAAGCTGCTGCCGACTTTGCGTTCGTGAAGGGGAGCGCCGATCAAATTCTCCGCAAGGGGAAACTGAAGTTCTTCTCAAGGCTTTCCTATGCTTTGGAGAAGAAGTTTCCGGGCAAAGCATGGCCGGAAGATGACGTCACCATCTACAACAAACAGTCCATCTACCATGATAAGTGGAGGAAGACAAAGACCTTGATGGACTTGGGACTTCTCGAGGTTGAAGTGCCCGTAGCGAGACCGGTTGCCGAAAGGCAAGCCGAAGTGAGCCAAGTGAGGCCGGTCGCTTCACCCGGGAAGCGAGCCGCGCCGAAGCGAGGCAAGAAGACAAAGCGAGTCGATTTACTTGTCCAAGAAAGCGAGGCGGTGGAGAAGCCGCTTGAGGACATTGAAGCGACTCAACCCCAGCCTTCACCAATAAAAGCCAAATCACCCCCACTCCAAATCCAAACCCACATCAGCCAAATACCAGAACCTCAATCTTCATCAACCCAACAACCACTAAAATAGATAACCCCCCTCTCTTCCCATGAAGAAGAATCAGCATCTTCTTTTCACATTCCCACTGTTCCATTCCTCAGCACAGATGAAGCTGCTGCCTACACTTCATTCACCCCACTTCAATCCCAGCCGATACAACCACCACCCACCGAAACCATTCAAATCTCAGAAACTCAAGAAACCTCATCACCTACCCAATCCCTCTCGACATCGGCAGCTACAGCCGATACCGCCCAAACTGTAGGAGAACTTCCCATCATTCCTCAATTCATAACCCCTGCCCTCACCGTACAGAAGCGGGCTCTCGAGCGCTATGTCCTAGACAGAGAGCAAGCCGCTGAGACTACAATCTTCGCTACAATCTTCGCTCCGCGAACGTTGCATGGAGCGACGTGTTTTACACCAATGTAGTCGACTTTCTGACGTACATCACGTACCAAGGAACGGAGTACTACAAAATCTTCAGGCTCCTCAAAGCCTTCACAGAGGAGGAACTGATTCAAATGGAAGCCAAGACACTCAACTTCATTGGCGAAAATGGCTTCCATGCCTTCTTGAAGGGACCAGCTTCTGGGAGAAGCTGGATGCTAAGGTGAAAGAATCATATCCGCTCGCTACAGTTCCGAAGCGAGTGCTCTCCTCCCATGAAAAGAAGCTGATCAGAGAGCATAGGGAGGAGGTGGAGTTGAAAGATGCTGAAATTGCTAGTCTCCAAAGCGAGATTACAAAGATGAGTGAAGAGATGGAGAGGAAGGCGGGGGTGGTCATCAGTCTTAGAGAAGACTTTGACAAGAAGAAGAAGGAATTGGAGGGAAAGGTGGAGGAGAAGGAGAGGCTTCTAGAGGAGAAAGAGAAGGCGCTGGAGGCGCAGGTGAAGCAAGTGGATGACAACACCAAAACCATCACCGAACTCAAGGGCTTGCTTGAGGCAGAAAGAAGCCGCTTGAGGGAGGTTAATGCCAAATTAATCGCTCTAGTCAAAGAGAAGAAGGTGTTAGAGAAGGAAGTGAAGGAGCTGAAGGAGAAGGTGGAGAATAGGGAAGGAGAGTTGGTAATGAAGGGAAGCGAGCTCCTCAATACCAAAAAGGCTCTTGACTCACTTCGAACTGAGTTGAAGGAAGTCAAAGAAGACAGTGCCATTGACAAGAGAGAACTTGAGAGTCTAAGGAGAGGTGCGCAGACACTTGACTTGAAAAACGCTGAATTATCCACTCTACTGGAGAAAGTCAAAAGACTAAAAGAAACTCTCACTGTAAGGATCTCTGCAGATGCCGAATTTCACAACTCTCTCAATCGGAGGGAAAGGAGACTTGCCGTGATGAAGGCAGAACTTGAAGCTTCCAAGGAACACTTGGAACTCACACTTCAAGAAGAAACAAAGAAAATCACCAAAGCCGTAGAAGCGGAGCTGGAGGCTCGCTTCAGAGAGGTAGAGCCATTAGAGAGTATGATGGCGTCAGTTGTTGAGAGAGAGAGGCAGTGCGAATATCTGCTTGAAGAAATAAGCATCAAGACTGCTGAACTAGTGGCGCCCTCCATGGATAAAACCCAGCAGATGCTCCAAGCTATCTTCAATACAGTCAACTCTCTTCAACAATCCTTTTCTGGAAAATCTATCATCCTAACCCCTGGCAGTGATGATGCCAAAAAGGGGGAAGGACAAATGAGGGAAGGACAAGTGAAGCTAGGAGGGGAAGGACAGCTTCAGGGAGGATGAGTTGGAGGTGTAGGGGGAAGTAGAGTTGGTGTGGAGATGATGTTGGAAGGAGGCAGTGTTGCCGGTGAAAAGGAGGATGTAGATGAAGCGAGGGCTCTGGGCAAGAAAAAGCTCACGGAGGAGGAGCTATTGAAACAACTCGAAGAGCCCAGCAGGCCGCTTCAAGAGAAAGTGCTAAGTGCTTCTATCGCACGGCATCCTCCGGTGACTGTGTTGACGAAGGAGGAAAAGCGGAAGCAGGTGGAGAAGGATGCTGCCATGGCGTGGGAGATGGAGCAACTAACAAAACTTTCTGTTGGTGCAGGCGCTGCGTCTAGTTCCAAAGCGGCTGCTTCACCCAAAGCGCCCGCTTCAGCCGCCGCGCCAACTTCATCAGCCGCACTAGCTTCAACTGCCGCACTCGCTTCATCCGCAGTTGTCCCCTCTAGTGCCGCTACGAAGAAGGATATGCCGCCTCCCCCACCACCGAAGCTACCATTGAAGCGAGCTGCCCCAGATTCTAAGAAAGATGACCCCGAGGCCAAGCGCCAAAAGGTCAAGCAAGCAGTTGCTTCAAAAGCTGGAAGGGAGGAGAGGAAGAGAAAGGAAAGAGAAGAAGGGAGGAGCGAAGGCGAGAGGAAGAGGAAGTCAAATGACAGGCGACTCCAAGTGATTGACGCACGGATTGAGGAATACTTCAATGAAGTGTTACTTATCCAATCTTCGTTGGTGCGCAGTGCTTTTATTCCTCACATGCCTGATGAGTCCGAAGCTTGCGAAGCTCAAGCCATAGCCGATGCATGCGACGTAGCAACTAAGGAAATGATTGAGTCTGGTCGCTACCCACGCAAGGATGAACAAAACTACATACGGAAGCGACTCAATGAAAAGCGTCCTTTGTGGAGTGGTGAATCAGGAAAGAAGTTCAAAGCGACCATGACAGAACTGTCAAAGAGGTCTGAAGAGGAGTTAGCCAAGCGAAGGGACGAGCACCCTGATGCAAGGGAAATTGAGGCTTTTATTCCGAGAGATCTGCTTGATCTGTGGTTATACTACAAGGACTTATTCATCAAGGCCTATTATTACTGGGAGGTAGTGCCGCTACAGGATCAATGCTCTAGGATAAGTACCCTCAACAACTTTCTCGCCGCCTATGATGACAAACTGCGACGAAAAATCTTCACCTTGGCTGAACAAACTCAACCCATGCCGATTGTTGTCAAGGTTCCTGCTCTAAAGGAATTCCCCATGCCGTATCATCGAGGCACGGACATTCCAGACAGAGGAATAATAGATGAGGAAGTGACTGAAGCCTTTAGGCTGGAGAGTGCATGGAGAAGACCTAGTATCCACACAGTTGACTCTATGGAATCAAAAGTTTTATCAGCTTATGTGGACACTGCTGCTGAAGAAGAGATGAAGGAGGAGGAAGAAGGAAAGGAGAAGGAGAAGGAGGATGAAGCTGCAGGAAACCTTTGAGTTTCAAGCTTCTTAACATATCTCTTTTTGTGAACTGCTTGTTCATCTATCTCATTTCAATTTCTGTCTCCTCTGTGTCATTTACTCGCTTTGTGAATGACTTTACATTTTTGCTACAAACTCACTAATTTAACCGAAAAAAAAGGGAAAGGAACTTAAAAGAAAATTACAAACGAAACTGCAAAGGAAGCAGTCGCTTGGAGTTCCCTTCACGGTTAGATAGACTAGATTTATTTTTATCTAAGTCGTATGGGTTTTGGCATCATCAAAAAGGGGGAAATTGTTGGGAATTGTTAAGGAATAATTTGTTAAGGGGGAACTTCATGGGACATTTGATAAATGAAGTCATTTGTTTTGATTAGATCCCAAAACCCCAAGTGTCCTATTCCCAAGCGACCCATTTTGATGTAGTTAATAGGATAGAATTTTTCTAAGCCTACTCTGTTAGGATGGCTCTTTTATTTTGCTTAGATTAGGCTTCAAAAGTTCAAGTGAAGGCCACTCGCTTGAGTGTGTTTTTCAAAGCGAAGCAAGTCAAGCAAACTGAAGTGAAGCGTGCCGAAGAATAGCAAAGCGAAGCGATCGCTACAGTAGATTCAAAGTGAGTCTGCCAAAGTGAAGCGAAGCGAGCGCTACAGTTCAAAGCGAAGCGAAGCAAAGCGAGCGCTACAGTGGAATCAAGTAAACCCACTAAAGCGAAGCGAAGCGTGCGCTACAAAGAAAAGCCGAAGCGAGTCAACGCGAGTCAACACTTAATTAAGTAGCGTCACGGGAAATTTATTTCTCAAGTGACTCACTACAAATATGACCGTGAAGCGACTCACTTCAGAGCGGCCGCTACAACTTCAAAGCGAAGCGAGCCACTACCTACCAGAAAGCGACAGCACAAATTCCCGCTCCGAATTTGAACTCCAGTCAACTGGAGATCTCCGCATTAATTACGAGATCTCCACGTGTCGACTCAAGAGAGGAGCAGAGGAGTTGACTGCCAGGCCGACAAGGCGCCGTAACAGTACTGGGTCGCTCCAGTTACTGTTGAAATTGGAACTTAGCCATTTTCGGCAAAAATCCAAAACTGCGCATCTGAAAAGTAGCCAGCCTGTGCAAGTACTGTCGAGAGGAGGAGGGACAAGGCCACCAACCAAGCAACGGATCTCAGCCAACCCTCCGCCTATAAATAGTGAAGGATCACAACGTGAAGAAGTAGAACACTACTTGAGCATTCGAGCGCATACAGCAAACAAACACTCCCAAGCCTTCGTGCAATCTTCGAGTCTTTGTTTTCCAGTGTTCTCCGAGTTTCCAGTTCATCGGAACTCGTCTTCACAACCTTCACACTTAGAGTCTAAGCCCATTCCATATCCAAGCTTAGAAGAAGAGCTCTAGCCATCTTTGCACTTATTGTAAAGAGCTCTTCATAGTGTGTTTCGTCAACCAAAAACCCTAAACTCTGTCGATTAGGTTTTTGAGTGTTGTCGTTAGGTTGTCTCGATCCAAGGCTCTTCTTTCATCGATTGGAGAAGCCTCGATCATAGAGTTTAGATCCAAGCTTGCACCTACATCGTTTGTGTAAAGCTCGATCGAAGCTAGGCTGTAAGGAGAGCCTGTAATCTCCCTGTCTGTCTGACTGAAGCGAGTGAAGCTTCCAGTCTTTGTAAGGTTTGTGTAGTGAACCCGCAATCACTACGTCAGTCATTTGATCTAGGCAAGTGAAGCCCGATCTCGACCAGGTTTTTGAAGGACCCGTAACCTTCAAGTTCTTGAGTGAAGAGAACAGTTGCCGTCGTGCAACAAAGTGGACGTAGGAGCGTTATCTCCGAACCACTATAAATCTCTGTGTCGTATCTCTCTAACCCTAAACTCTTTACTTTGTTTATCCATTGTACGTGCATCTAAACAACTTAATCTGGATATTTTAATTACTTAGGAAAAGATTTAGCTCACCAAATTCCGCATACACGAGTAAAGACTCCCTCTTGATCAAGTACTCACTTCGGTCAAGCAGGCTAGCTACGTACTGTAGATCTAGCTTCAGCTAGGTCTTAAGTTTCAAGCGAGCTCTTTACTTGTTACTCTGAGTTAAGGGATTTGAAGTTGAAAAACTTCAAAATGCGTATTCACCCCCCCCCCCCCCCCCCCTCTACGTATTTTTCCCATTAACAAACCGGGACCAACAGATGACGACGCAAGGTCTTGGTGCCAGCCCTGGCTAAGCTTTCACCGTTTTTACTTGGGAAGGCCCGATACAAGACCCCACAACCTTTACTATAAAAGGTACTTGCAAGCGTTTATACCCACTTGCAGGGGATCCTAGGCTAGGTAGCAGCTTTCCTTGCTTGCTTTGGAAGTAGATTACTACGAGAGCAATTAGTAGTTCCCCCTTAACCATAGACCTAACAATCCTGTTAGTTGGTAGGGAACATCTTCCAACACTCCACCTTTCTCCACCTTATTCCTTCTTCAAGCGAGTGTGATTTGAAGCGACTCGCTTGAATTGGTGAAGATCCAAGGCGAGGGTCGCTTGACGGCAAGCTTCCACTCCCTTGTACATCCCGAGACTAGAACTCTTTACCAGGGTCTAGTAACCCTAATTCCATGCATAGCAAGTTGAAGCGAGACTCAGCTAGAGGCTTGGTGAGGATATCTGCTCGCTGGAGATCGGTATGGATTTTCTCGAGCTTGATATCCATTTTCTCGACATGATCACGAATGAAGTGATGTCGAATTTTCACATGCTTGCACCTGGTGTGAAGCACTGGATTCTGTGAGATACAAATGGCACTATTGTTGTCGCAGAAGATTGGAATCTGTTGGGAATTGTTAAGGATAACATGTTAAGGGGGAACTCAAATGGGACGCTTTAAAATGAAAGTACATGTTTTGATTTGATCCCAAAACCCCTAAGTATCCTATTCCCAAGCGACCCTATTTTGATGTAGAATAGGTTAGAATTTTTCTAAGCCTATACTGTTAGGATGGCTTTTTATTTTGCTTTAGATGCTCAGGTTTAGACTGCAGGATTTCCAAGCAAAGGCCACTCACTTGAGTGTGTTATTCAAGCGAAGCGAGTCTACCGAGCCGAAGCGAAGCGTGCCGAAGAATAGCAAAGCAAAGCGAGCTCTACAGTAGATTCAAAGCGAGTCTGCTAAAGTGAAGCGAAGCAAGCGCTACAGTGAAAGTCAAAGCGAGTCAACGTCAGTTTAGTGAATACTGGGGAAATTTATTTCCTTAGTATACGCTACAGTATGACTTGAAGCGACCCATCTGAAGCGGACGCTCCAAATCTGAAGCGAAGCGAGCTCCTACCTATCAGAAAGCGACAGCTCAATTCCCGCTCCAATTCAAACGAAGAGTTCAAACTCCAGTCAAGAGAAGATCGCCGCATTAATTGCAGATCTCCACGTGTCGATAGGAGAATGGAGAAACGGAGTTGACCGCCAGGCCGACAAGGACGCCGCAACGGTGCTGGGAGGCTCCACTTACTGTTTAAGTTGGAACTTAGCCATTTTTGGCAAAGGGACAAACTGGTGCGTCTGAAAAGCAGCAGGCCTGTGCAAGTACTGTCGAGAGGAGGAGGGACAAAGCCACAAACCAACAACGGCTCTTGCCCATCCCTCCACCTATAAATGGTAGAGGTAGAAGACGGAGAAGAGTAGAACATTACTTGAGCATTCAGCGCACACAGCAATCAAAAACTCCCAGCCTTCGAGCAAATTTCAGAGTCTTTGTTTAAGTGTTCACCGAGCTTCTGTTTCATCGAAACTCGTCTCCACAACCTTCACATTCTAGATCTAAGCCAATTCCATATCCAAGCTTAGAGAAGAACTCTAGCCTTCTTTGCATTCATTGTAAAGAGTTCTTCATTAATGTGTTCGTCGAAAACCAAAAACCCTAACCCTAGTTTGTTTGTTAGGTTTTGTGTTTGTCAAAAGATTCTCACGATCCAAGACTCTACTTTCTTCGATAGTAGAAGTCTCGATCATAGAGTTTAGATCAAAGCTAGCACAGTCCTCGATTGTTTGAAGCTCGATCGAAGCTAGGTTTGTGTGGAGAACCCGTAATCTCCCAGTTTCGGACTGAAGCAAGTGAAGCTTAGTCTAGTCTAGGTCTTAAGGAGAACCCGTAATCTCCCTGTCGTCCTCAGATCCAAGCAAGTGAAGCTCGATCTTGACTTAGGTTTTTGAAGAACCCGTAATCTTCAAAGTTCTTGAGTGAAGAGAATCAGTTGTTTTGAGCAACAAAGTGGACATAGGTGTTTTACCACCGAACCACTATAAACCCTTGTGTCGTATCTCTCTAACCCTAATCTTTCAAATGTTTATTTCTTTGATTATACATACTGCACAAGCATCGGAAACAAACTTAAACTGAGTTTTTAAATACGTAGGAAAGACTAGCTCACCAAATTCCGCATCTCGAGTAAAGCCTCACTCTTGATCAAGCATTCGCTTAGATCAAGAAGTTTGCTAGCACTGTAGATCTAGCTTCCTGCTAGGTCTTAAGTATTTAAGGTGGGCGCTTTACTTGTCACTCTGTGATAAAGGGAAAGAAGTTGAAAAACTTCTACACACCTATTCACCCCCCCCCCCCCCCTCTACGTGTGTTTCCTCTATCAAACCGGGACCAACAAGTGGTATCAGAGCAGGGGTTCTTACGAGCCACTGCTTTGCATACCTGAAGCGAGTCCCCTATCGCTTCATGTTGTCTCACTGAACCGGATCCATTTTCCTAAGTGCATCAAAACCCTCACTCACGCATACTACATTACTACTGACGTTTTATCATGTCTACATACAGTGCATCAAATCTTCCTCAGTTCTTGATTGAAGGTTATGAAACTTTGATTTTCTATCTCGAAAGCTTTCTATGCTCCATCCACTACAGGATGTGGGAGGTCATAGAAGAAGGACCTATCGAGATCAAGAAAGCCATCTCTGTGAACGTTCCAGCCGCCGAAGGCCGTGAAGCTCGTGTTAGACAAGAGTACGTGGACAAAGCAAAGGAAGACTACTCTTCCAATGACTTCAAAATTGCCAACCTAGACCACATCGCACGCCACACGATGCAGAGCACTGTGTCGGACGCTTATCTCCCAAGGATTAGGAAGTGCACCACAGCGAAGGAGATGTGGGAAACCCTAGACCTAATCTCCCAAGGCACAGATAAGATCAAGGAGAATAAGCTTGCCGTGCTGATGAGAGAGTTCGAGAGTCTCACAATGAAGTCTGGAGAATTAATTGATGCCTTCGAGCTACGCGTCACCAACCTCATTGCCACTCTCATCTCTCTCGGCAAGGAATTCACTGACAAGGAAGTTAATCTCAAGATTGTTCGAGCTCTCACGCGGAAATGGCAGACCATGAAGGAGTTATACTTGGCAACAAAGGACTTATCGAAGCTCACACCGGAGATACTGTTCTCCGAGCTGAAAGCTCACGAATTCGATCTCAATCGAATGAGCCTGGACGATGAAGACGAAGGTCCTACATCATCGAAAGGAGTCGCTTTCAAAGCTGCAGAAGCTCCAAGCGACCAGACGATTGCCAAGATGACAAGAGAGGAACTGGAAGAGCACTACGCGTTCTTATCAAAGAACTTCAACAAGATGAATTCACGCGTGGGGAAATACAAGAGGTTTTACAAGCAGTACAAGGGAAAGAGCACTGATGCTCGTGATGGAAAAGGAAAGCGAGAAGCAACATCAAAGCCGATCTCATGGGATATGATGGATGTGGTGTGCTATTACTGCCACAAGATGGGCTATTACAAATCCGAGTGCCCCAAGCTGAGTGCCAAGGAGCGTGAAGAATTGAAGGCAAAGAGAGAAGCTCCCCGGAGAGCGCTAGTCGCTAGCGAGTCACTAGTCGCTTCAAATGAGGAAGTCTCAAGTGACCCAGATGCATTCACTGATCCAAACTCTAGCGAGGGAGAGGTTCTTGGATTGATGGCACTCACCGATGAAGACACAGGAGAGGTATTTTTATATCCACCTATCAATTCAATTACACTGGCACACACGCAAGAAGAGGAAGTTCATTCCTCGACATGGAGTGAGCTGCTTAACAAGAATCACAAATTGTTAAGCGACCACGAAGTGTTGAAATAAGTTATGTCTGATAGCGAGAGAGAGAACCGAAAGCTAGCCACTGAACTTGATGAAGTCAAGATTAATTTAAGGGCTATGACTAGTAAGTTCGAGGACCTCTTCGCTAGGCATAAAAGCTTGGAAGGAAGGTATGAAACTCAATCCAAACTAGTAGCCAAATTAAACAAAGCCTCATCGCTAGGCAGGCACTAGAGAGCTCGCTTCTACCTTTTGGTAGAAAGGGAGGTCTTGGATATGAGGGTGGACCTTCCATGCCAACAGTCTTTGTTGGTGCTTCTAATACAACACCATCAATTTCTTTGGATGTGCCTACTGCCTCCAAAGTAACCACTAACAAAGACAAGGGCAAAGTGTTTGAGAACCCTAAGAAGAAACCAATGAAGATGTTTATATTTTCAAGAGAAGAATCTAAAGGTAAGCCTAGTTCAACAGTCCTTAGCACTCACAATGCTAAAACTTACCAATCAAAAGGTAAAGGGAAGAATGTTGAAGCTTCTAAGTCTCAAACCAAGACACTAGAAACAAAGGATCTTCCTTTCAAGAAGAGAAGTAATGTCTACGTGTCACGTGAGTCGGATTGGAGATGGTCCAACCGCACTTACGTTGAGGGGGAAGTGTTTGAAGTACCCAAGAGGTCGCTTCAAACCCCAAAGGTTTCTCAAGCGAGTCAGGGTCAAAACCCTAGGTTGACCGCTTCAAAGAAACCAAGCGAGACGCTTGCAAGGACTAGAAACCTTAAGTCAGTCTCAAAGCCTATGGCTAATCCGAAGTGAGTCGCTTCAGGATATAAGCAAATTGGCAAGAGCATAGGTGTGTCTCAAGCGAGTCGCTACCCCTCATGCACACACTGTTGCACATGTGAACACTACAAGAAAATAGGGCTTTTGTGACATACAAATGTGTCGCAAATGACCCTTTTTAGTGTCGCAAATGCTGATTTGCGACATTTTCTGCGTCACAGTAAGTTATGTCGCAAAAGGGGTATGTAGCAAATTTACGACATTTTTTTTTCGTTTGTGTCGCAATATCAATGACACTTTATGCAACAGTAAAATATGTCATATAAATTTTACGATGCATTATGCGTCATTATATTTGCGACACATTAAGGGGAATTTGGTTGATATGACGAATCCTGATTTACAATATTTTTTGCATCACAACTTAATGTCGAAAATAAATATAATTTGCGACTTTTTTTTGCATCACAATATAATGTCGCAAAATAGATTTTGCGACATTTTTTACATCACTATTTATTGTCGCACAAATATATTTTGCGACATACTTTAAAGTCAATCATGATTGTGACGCAAAACATTATGTAGCAATTATACGACATTTTTTTTATTATCGACGTAATATATTCAACACTTTTAGCGTCCCTAGTTTTAGATTTTAAATTTTTATTTATTTATTTTTCCAATTTAATTTCAATAAATTAATAAATGAATCAGTTGTTGTAAATCAAACGTGTCGAGGGAACAACCAAAGGTAAGAGAAGAGAAGAAACAAGAAGAAGAGATAAATAGGGAGAGAGAGCAAGGCGGTGGCAAAGGCGGCAGCCAATGGCGGTGGTTTCCAATCCATTATTTAGTTACAAGAATAATGTATATATAGGCACAAATGAGAAACCCTAATCTTAGACATTAAGTAATGTCCATAAATATATAAATAAATATATAAACATATTTATAACACTTCCCCTTGGACATTACGCCGCGATCTTCATGCTTCGTTAAAAACCTCGCTGAAAAACCCTGTGGGAGAAAAGCAGTCGAGGAAAAGAGTACATGGCATATATAAATATGCATAGTATAATTGTTGCCTCATTAAAAACCTCTCCGTAAAAACCACGTGGGAAAAATTCGGTAGAGGAAAAGAGTACATAAAATACGTTTATTTATGTGTTGCATTAGTTGCCTCATTAAAAACCTTCACTAAGAAAACCCAATGGGACAAACTTAGTAAGGGAAAAAGAGTATAACTATTTAGCCTTCAGGGCATAATCTTCAAGATTATATATTTTGATCTTCAAGACCTATTCTTCAAAATAACTTAAAATTTGTTGCTCCCCCTCAAGGCAACAATCTCTCACATTATCTATTTCTTGTACATAGATATATGAGGAGGTTTAGTGAATAATCTGCATGATTATCACTTATAATATATTTATAACAATGGTTCTTCTAGAACTCATGTATGCAACACAATAACAACATTATATATCCTTATATAGGATATTGGGGATTTTAATAATATACCAGTCCCTAAAATACGTTGTGGGGATCAATCAAAATAAGTAACAAGCATCTAAAATCAACCAACATCAATCTCAATTAGTATCTCAATACGTAATATATATCAAGGTTTTAGCGAACCTTGAAGAAAACAAAGAATATGATGAATACTATATAAATAGATCTCCTTCTGGGAGTAACAATGACAAAGGTTTTGCATACCGTATAAGATATCCAATATAGTGTTCAACATCATTCAATATATCTCCTTCTAGGAGAATATAAATTTTTTTAAGATAGATCAAGGTTTCGCATACCTTGAAGATAACAAATAATATGATTATCATCATATAATCATATCTCCTTTTAGGAGAATCTCAAAATATTACTTGCAAGTATTTCGTATACAATATCAGGCCTGATAAGTTAGTACATCTGACTACTTAACATGATGAACTTCAGGTTCATAATTTATTTGTTATCTTATTCACTTCGAGTGATAAACATAGATTGAGATACTGAACGGATGCAATTTACTAAATTAACACAACTAAAATTTCTTATAAAACAAACCGACTGGTATAATACTCCTTCTAGGAGACACTCGAACTGCAGGTCGAGATAATATTTAGACTTATTCAAGGCTCTTGTTCTAAAATCTCCGTCATTAAGCATGAGTTTACTACAATTATTCAAATACTTTTTGAATAAACACTCAAAATCATTTTAACATATCCTTACTCCATAAGGATAAATTTCATGTAATTCATGTTGCAATTTTATTTTCCTTTAGATAGGAAATTTTAAGTCCAACAGAGACTTGATTTACATATACATAGATATCCACCTTATAACTTATACAATTGCGGTCATGATCATAAATCATTAGGATATCTTTAGTTACTGCCAGATATATTGAAATAGCGGAACATATATAACAGGAGAATTAAATTATATTGAGGGTCTCTCTACTAAAAGCCCTCGAGCCACTCGCTTTACTTTTCACCACCTCTTTGATTTATTTTCTCATTAAAAATAATCATTTGTGTCCTGCTGGGACAACATTCACTATAGAATATATATTACTGAGGAAATAGGACTTATCGTCTGATTTAACGAGTTAAGCTCCACATCAACCTCAAGTGCTTCTGGCACTATAATACTATATTTCACCAAGTGCTTCTAGCAATAAAATATCAAATTTGCTATAGATCTAGATCATCATTTGAAATATATATACCGGTAATGATTGAGATGAATGTGTCGACACTTATGATACTTCAATTATATTTTTCTCCTGAATTGTCATCCATGACAATATATAAAACTCCAAATAAACCAGATTATTCACCATTTCCCAATAATAAATTTTAATCTGGCTGTTTCGTAATCCCAGTGTTATGATTAATTAGTGCACGTGCAAACTCGTCTACAGGACGATCCTCTTCGGGAGGTTATATGGTGTACCTGGGATTCTCGTCTACAGGACGATCCTCTTCAGGAGGTTCTATGGAGTAATAACGTATATATTTAGTTTTATTATAATTACCGCGGATTTACTCTTTAGCACCAGTAAAATGTTTACGCTTCAGGCGTATAAGAGCATCAAATAATTTGTTAAGTTCACAAAGAACTTCATTTTACTATGGTGCATATATACTGCAAGTATATAGAATTTTATTCACTCCATTTGGCAGTTTAATATTTAATTTGAACTTTTACTTCATTTTATGTAGTGCGTGAATTAATATTCAATCCAACAAGAATTTAGCGGCAGTCTTTCATTCAATCTCCCCCTAATGCCGTGAAATGATTAGTTGGATTATAATAACGTACCAATTAATAAAGATGATCCCCAATATTTGGCTCTACTCGATAATTAAATTCGACGGAGTATGCATAACTTTTCGTAGAGCCTTTATAGGTACGCTTTGGTGGCTATAAAAGAGATAGCAGATGGGGAAATGATGATTTTATATTATCACACACTAATTATACGGGGGACCCAAATACTCATGCTATAGATAATTGAAGATAATTTGGGTATTTTAAAATTTATTCACAACATGATTATCGTTAGATTACTTCTCATTAAGGAAGAATAATGAGCTTTTTAATAGGGAATATTAACTCTTCTAGAGATGAAAAAAAAAAATGATATTGTCAATGAATTGTTGAAGTTCTCCCCCTCTTTTAAGAAAAAGTTACAAAATTAATATTCTCCAAAATATTATTTTGATGCTCTAATTTTACATATCATATTGCTTCAGACAAACAAATAGTTGTCTGAGTTCACATCCTTTCTACTATATTAGAATCAATAAAAAAAATTCTTATCATTCCCTCGAGTATTTCAACAAGTAGTAGTGTGCTTCAGGCATCACTTGACCTCAATTAACTACTAATGAAGGTGAAAAATATTCAGAATCGTTAATATACAATTTACTTAACTATGTATTGCTTCAGGAATACACAACCTAATAATTATAATTGGATAAGGGAGAACTATGTGAGTTCGTGAACGACAAAATCCTCAAAAAGTAGATTAACTAATTCGCTCATACTACTGCACTAGTCATGAGGTATTTCATATTATACAGAGGCATAAGATAATGATCTATATGTTGATTGAATGACAATAAGATCTCATTGAAGCACTATGCGACTCAATCATAAAACACTTCATAATTATATAGATAACACACAAATATGTAAAAATATAGTGTTTCAATCTAATCTCGTAACAATACTCAAAAACTAGCATCATATGATCACAAATTTGATCTAATAAATATCATGATACTGCCACTTGATAAGTACAATATAAAATTAATAATGATTATTACGATTTTCAATCTCCCAAAGTATAAGGCCTCCAATCAATTTATTAATAACATGAAAGAAAAAATCATTGACATAAAAAAAAACATGTATCAATTTGCCAAAATATTTTGGATCGGAAATTCACTCAACTTATCAAAGAAGATATTTATTCTCAAAAGAATTCCGAACACATAACGTGATGTATTAACGTATGGGAAGCAAAAATTGATGAAACAATACAATCAACAGCCAATCATGAATCATAAACATAACGCCATCCAAGCTTAAAAGGGCAAAAACTTGCGTACCTCCCAAATCCACAAAATTAATAGAACTCACAGATCGAATCAGTTGGTTTTGCAATATCTCTACTCAGTTGGTTAGAGGCTCGTGCTGATAACATGTTGTAAATCAAACGTGTCGAGGGAACAACCAAAGGTAAGAGAAGAGAAGAAACAAGAAGAAGAGATAAATAGGGAGAGACAGCAAGGCGGTGGAGAGCAAGGCGGTGGCAAAGGCGGCAGCCAATGGCGGTGGTTTCCAATCCATTATTTAGTTACAAGAATAATGTATATATAGGCACAAATGAGAAACCCTAATCTTAGACATTAAGTAATGTCCATAAATATATAAATAAATATATAAACATATTTATAACATCCTTAAATAAATAAATAATAGACATTATCCAAAAAAAAATTGATACATATATTACCACATAAAAATTGTCTACACCATCCAAAATTTCTACAATATTTTTAATCTCATGAAAACAATGTTAAAAGAAACAGAAGAAAAAAGAAGCAAATTTATTCTAACTAAAGAATCTCATCACCGGTATTAAACTGATAGGAATCTGCTTGCATCCTACTATGGCCGTACCCGATGGTTGTGGTGTTGATGAGTCATTTTTTGTTCTTCCTACTTAACCTATACATAAGATCAATAATTTTAATTTGCAAAAATAAAATAAAATAAAATAAAGTGTATTCTCTCTCTAGAACAAAAAAAAAGTAGGAATGGGTAAATCACCTTAGGAATTTTTGAAAGGTTCTTCCATGAACAACTAACCGACTTTTTAAGCAATTAAGCGGCACATATGATGCGACTGATAGATATTCCGACGTTAATAGCAGGTCTAATCAAACAATATTTCATACAGAACTTATGATTCTACTCAACCGTTGAGTATTGATTCTTCCGTTACAACCGTTCTTGCAACCCATTTTCTCAAAGGCTCTTCGATGAGATCAAGCCTTAGAATCCCTGCAAAACTGCACAATAAAAAGCTTCCTATGCAATTAGAACAATAAAGTGGTAGATTGCACGCAAAACAGCACAACAAAATCAGATATCATGGCAAAATTAGTAGCAGTAAATCAAGTACTAATCTACTGACTAAGGAAGCGCAGATAATCAAAAGCTCAGCAACACCTTGCTTAAATACACTCAAGGAATGGCTAATACAAGAAGCAAGACACAATATTTGGCTGCAGCTAGCCCAAATCAGCAAACTAATTCCAGGATAAACAGATAAAAGGTACCAACATCAGCTTGCATAGATCAAAGATCAAAGCATAAATCAAATAGCAGTACAGAGCGCAGCTGTATGCCAAGGAAAAGCCAATAAAACACGACAAAATGCAGGCAACAACTTGCCGAAAGATTAATGCACAATAATCCACCGAACTACAAGTAAAGCTGAGATTAAAGGCAAAAACACAACTCAAGAACAAATAATAAAAATATTTAGGAAGCACAAATAATAAAAATATTTAGGAAGCACAAATAGCGGCTGCAGCTAGCCTAAATGACACAGTAAGCACAGCAGTTAAGTTGTAAACGTAAATAAGCAAGAGATGTAGAGAGCTTAGCCACAGAAGGGGATGATCGTTGCAGCACTAGCGTACTGTTGAGCTGGTCAGGAACAACAGCACACAAGCGAGCAGAATGAACAACACCACGTGGCGCCAGCTAGTACACTCTCGAATCACAAATATCGAGCACAGTTAATCCACAGTACCCTTAGCCAAAATCACTGCCGGTCTCCAACACGTCCTTAACAGGTGAAAGCAGCTCCACTTCAATATTATGCCGAGGTGGTTCAAGCGGAGTCGAATGCAGACGAGGAGAATACAGCGGGGGATGGCTCACGAGCTAGTCAGGGTCGTAATTTGTGCAGGTACAACAATCGAGCTGGGATTGTAATTCCAGTAGCCGGCTCCCAACAACAACAAGAATTCATTGAGGATTTTCGTCGAACACCTGGAATGCGATAATTGATAATAGCAAATTCTACATAATCTAACTTAAAACTGCAGAATTTCAATCGGAGAGAGGGACGATGAATCGTCACATGGATGGATTGCTATCTTCCATACGAGATAGGAGGAGAGTTCGTTAATAAGGCGCCTGATCTCACTCAATCCCAAGCACCACCAGTACTCCCCAATGTTCATCCGACCTTGTAGAGTGGGTCCAAGGCGGTAGGGCCGGAAACAGCCGGAGTCGACGCTGAGGTGGCCGGCGGCGCTAAACCCTAATCCCACGAATAATGGAAAATCGACGGCAAATCAGCGGCTGTTCGTGACGGCTTATGTTGCTCTCCGACGACACACCACGTTGACGGCCGGAGAATACACCGTCGATGGTCTCGGCGGCGGCAGAGTTGAATGAAGAGGTGAAGTGCAAAATCTAAGTTCAAGGGGTGGGAGTTCACGGCTGGAAGCGGGGAGGAAAATAAATGTTAAGTTTTTCTTCTAAGTTTTTTCTCTTAAGTTTATAAAATTTAACAATTTATTATATTTAACAGAAATTGAAAAATATTAAATCAATAAAAAAACATCAACACAACAAACATCAATATTAAGACGTGTATGATTTGGCTAAATTATTTTTCCAGCATAAAATTATAAAGCTCTCAAACAAAACATAAGATTGTAAAATATAATGAAATATATATATATATATATATATATATATATATATATATATATATAGGTTGGGATATGGTGAAAACCTTACTTTTGGTGAAAACGTGAAAACCATGCACTTTCATTCATAACATGATGCACTTTCATGCATATCATGTTGCACCAAAAATATATGCATTTTTTTTAATAAAATAATATTTATATTTTTTGTGCAACATGATATGCATGAAAGTGCATCAGTTATGAATGAAAGTGCATGGTTTTCACGTTTTCACGAAATATTTGGTTTTCATATGATCCAACTCATATATATATAATTATTTAGTCACAAACAACAAATATTAAACCATAATTTATAAATACAATATTAAAATAAATAGGTTGCATTTTGGCAGCAACTTCCTCTTGGCTCTTTTATACATAGTATATATAGAAATTCAAAAAAAAAAAAAAAAAAAGGGGATTAGATAGAGAATAATAAAAGAAAACATTCACTTGTGTACCGTTCTTGTTAATTATTATTAACTACAACACCAAAAGACAACGGTCACTTAATACCATTGTCTTTCAGCGCATTCTCGTATTAAAAGACAACGGTTTCAGAACAACAACGGTTTTAAACAATACAACAACAATTTTCCATAAATACCGTTGTCTCTCAAGCGTTGTAGATTAGCATTTTTATTGTAGTATATATATATATATATATATATATATATATATATATATATATATATATATATATATATATATATATGTGTGTGTGTGTGAGAGATCAAATGGGATCCTCATCCTTAGGTAGAAACTAGGATCCATTTTAATTCGTAGATACACAATAAATCAACGGATAGATTTAATTAGCAAAATATATGACGTGGATTAACAATTAAATAGAAAAATGCGTGTAGGGGTAGAAAAGAGAAAATAAAAGTTTCTAACTTCCACATTAACGAAAACCATGGCGAGGTTATCTAAAAACATTAAAATAATACCAACCATAATATTCAAATGCAGATTAATCATTTTGTATTTTAATTATTTATTTTAATACGTCTTTCTTCTTGTTGGTTGATTAGAGAATATTTAATACAAAGTAGTTATTGTATTGCTTAAGACCATTAATGTGTTGCTTAATCATATTCTCGAACTAATTATATATGGTAAACTTATGCTTATTTACACTTTTCAAATTGCTTCATTACCCCTGTGGAAATGCTTATTATTTCGCAATTGCTTATCTTATATTATTTGTACACATTTCGAATCACCCGTTATTTTGAATTGCTTATTTACACAAAATATATGCTTAGTTACACTTTTCAAATTGCTTCATTATACATGTCGAAATACTCTTTCCGGGTTGAAGATCCACAATAATTTAAGAGATTATTCATCATGTTTTGCAAGGAGCATTCATGGATAAAGCGTTTAAGCGATGAAGAGCGAAAGCTTTGTATATGCAAAGGGCTATATAATCATGTATTTTGTACAGAGCATAATTTGCGCAGAAAATGTCGAATAGTAATCGAGCTTTATGACTAGATAAGAGGTGTATTAAGGCACATTTGGCTATGAACTAGTAGGATTCATGGAGTATAATACTCATTCAAGCATGCATGGCTCAAAAATCATTCACCAAGCCAAATTATTGGAGATCTATCCAAAGGCGTGTTGACCAGAAGCCAAGTGATTGGAGAAAGTGCTATGTTTAGTTGCTTTCTATCCAACATCGAGCCAACAAGCATAGAGGAATCCCAAGCTGATTCATATTGGGTGATCGCCATGCAAGAAGAGCTGAATCAATTCACCAAAAATGACGTATGGTATCATGTGGATCGTCCTATATTCCAGCATGTGATTGGCACCAAGTGGGTGTTCAAGAACAAGACGGACGAGGACCACAATGTCGTGAGAAACAAAGCTAGACACATCGCCAAGGGCTACTGCCACGAGGAAGGGATCGATTTCGATGAGACCTTCGCTCCAGTGGCCAGGCTTGAAGCTATTAGACTATTTCTTGCCTATTTAGTGGCTAAGAAATTCAAAGTCTATCAAATGGACGTCAAGAGTGCGTTTCTCAATGGAGAACTCAAGGAAGAAATGTATGTGGAGCAGCCGCCGGGTTTCGAGCAAGGAGATAAGGTTTATCGATTGAACAAGGCCCTGTATGGATTGAAGCAGGCACCTAGAGCGTGGTATGATACGCTATCTCAGTTCCTAGTGGATAATGGATTCCACCAAGGAAAGATAGATCATACTCTCTTCACCATTATTCATGGAGAAGATATGCTATGGGTCCAGATCTATGTGGACGATATCATATTTGGATCACCAAACCAGTCGCTCAGCGAGAAGTTTGGAGAGTTGATGAAGACCAAATATGAGATGTCAATGATAGGCTTGTTGAGTTGCTTCCTAGGTCTCCAAGTGAAGCAACAAGATGATGGGACATTCATCAATCAAGCGAAGTATACTCGAGATATGCTTGCCAAGTTTGGTGTTCAGCATGCTAAAGCTGTGAAGATTCCAATGAACACCAATTGGAAGATGGAACCAGACCTAGAAGGGAAGTCTGTGGATGCTTGACTAGAGCTATTTCTAGCCTAGCAATAATATCGAACAAGGTAAGTCCGAATGTCGAACCACAAGGAGTGAAATGGCAATAGCAAATCAAGTAGTCTATATCGTCTCCATTATACTATCTAAGCACATGATCATGATTTGGTTTGTTTTCTAAACTAGGCAAAGAGTAAAGTGGAATGTAAACTCAACAATGTAAAGTAGACAAGACAAGTAAAATGCAAATGTAGAATATCAATAGTAAAAGGCATGGATCCAAGTGATTTCCAATATGATGATGATGATAGTCTTAGAATCTAGATGCTTCAAGCCAATTTAATCCATCTTGGATGGTTTCTTATATCAAATATGCTAACCTACCTTACTAGGGTGATTAACAAGTTGATTGATAGAGCAACAAATGCTTTCTAAGCCTTTAAATACTCTATCAACTCCAAATAGCTCAAAATAGTCTAAGATAACCTACCAACTCTCATCCAACTCATCTAATTCTTTCTAGGAACTATATGATATGAAATCAAGTGATATGGGTATGGATTGATGGCAAGCGCTATGAAAGGAAGCTTCCTAGGCATTCCCTCAAACACCTTAGATGCACTCCTAGTGTCAATTATTCATGCATACAAATTAAAGTCCCAATCCATAGGCAATCCAAGAGGAAGGTAGATCAACATCCTAAAATCTAATACCTATCATTTACATCATATTATCCATCACTTGGAGCCATATGCAAGCTTAGCTAGCCATAGATCTAGCAATCAAACCATGGAAAATAAGAGAATTCATAATAGAAATGACAAGGAAAGTAAAAGGAATAGAAATTCTTCAATAAACTTCAATCTCCAAGCTTGATCATCCACAAATATTTGAAAAATACCAAAGTAGAAAGAGGGAAAATAGCTAGGGTTCTAAGAGAAAGTGTCACAATGAATTACAAGTGAAATTAGATGACAAATAAAGAAAATATCTAGCTATATATAGTTTTCCCACACATTGGGGTCAAATTGCAAATACTAGAAACTTAAGTTGAGAAGGTGGGGTAAAATCTGTAATTTCTGGAAAGTTAAATGAAGGGTTGACTAGTCCATTTTCGTTTGACCCGTGCATTTTCCGCTCACATTTCACAGTTTGCGCGCTCTCACGGTTTTGGCTCGTTCTCTCTCGTCCGGCATCGGAAAATTAATCTGCAAAGTGCTACGGCTTCCTCTTTCGATCCTCTTCGACATAGGATAAGTCAAACTTGCCCAGAAAATCGCCGCAACACCTGAAATCAGCACGGAAACCGAGAGAAAATGCAAAGCATATAGAAAATGCATAAATTGTAAAAACCAATCATTTCCTATTCATTTAAGCACAAATCCGAACCAAAACACGCATCGAGACGCACTCTAAAGCACGCTAAATATGTGGTTATCAAACTCCCCCAAACTTAAGCCATTGCTCGTCCCGACAATGGAACAAACAATCAAAGAACATAAGCACATATGGGTATGCAAATCAAGATCATCGATGCCTCAAAGCTCACTCAATAAAATATTTCCAAGCATGGAACTCCCAAGGTGCACTAAACAATCCATAACCACACAACACTCTCAACCAAGAAATCAATCACTCAAACACAATGAAACTCCAAACCTCTCTAGATGTAAGTGTATCACTCTTTCTCTCAAGTGTATGGTAGAAATGTTTACACTCATCGAACTCATGCATGCATTGCTCTTACCATAAGCTTGCCCTAAATCTCAAGATCTCCATCGCTTGGTTGTGCACTCGAACTAAGATCAATTAGGTCTTTTATTTAGGCTTATAATGTGGGGACGTTGGTTTAGGTAGGGATTTTTAGGCTAAGTGACTAAGATATCTCCTAATTACTTTCACCCTCTCATTTCCACTATAAGTGTGAATCTCTCCACCTTCTACCTTCACCATTTCTCCTCTTTACACTCTTTAATACCCAAGTTTGATTGAAGCTTCTAAATATTCATGAATAACTCCTTTATGCTCTCATTCACAACTAGCTTTATTCAAACTCTTTTTTTTTTCAACTTCTTTTCTTTCTTTTTTTTTTCTTTTCTCATCACTTTTTTTTTCACTTCTTCTTTCTATGAGAATTCCATTCTCATTTCTTTCATTTTCTCTTTTTTTTTCTTCTTTTTTTTCACTAGAGCTCATAGGAGTATTCTTATCTTAAAACGACCTCTTCAATCAAACTATTCAAACCTCGTTTTCTCACTTACTTCACAACCTCTAAATACATTCCCTTAACCAACCTTCACCCCCTTTCATCCGGTTTAGCAACAAAGGCTTCAAAGGCTCAAGGGGGACCACAAAGTTAACGTTTCATTTGGTTAGTGTTTAGGGAATAATGAGGCTAACAAGTGAGGGCCTAAAATCATTTCTAAGTTCTCGTAGCACATATAGCAACCTCGATCGAGATTGAAGGCAAGTTCTAGAAGATAACAATGCAATACATGACAAACTCACAAGAAAGAAAAAGTAACGTTATTAATGCAACGTTTTGGCTCAAATCTCACAAGCTTTTGTTTAGAGTTCATGTGCCTAAGATCAATCATTCCTAGTTAATCATGTTATGCAACCATTTCATGCTCAATACACACATGAAAGACTCCAAAAATATGATACCATTTTTCGCTCAACTTCATCATCGACATCTCTCTTGAAAGCAAAGGAATGATAACCACAATATCTAACCATGTGAACAAAAAGCACTACAACTCAAGTGATGCTTTTAAAATGAAACTTGAGAAAATTTTGCACCTACGCAACTAAGAACCCTTATAAAGCATGAAAACATCACTTGAATTATTGCACACACCCTTTTCAAAATCCAAAATTTCTTTCCAAATTTTCTTCTCCTCAAAACTCCACCACATACAATCCATTCCACACACTCTCATCCCATCAACAAGCAACAACCACCAATCACATCATAGCAACTCAATTGAACAAATTCCAAAAACAATTCCCACAAGTAGAAGTAGAAAACACCAAAAAATAAAAATAAAGTGATTTAAACATTTTATCGTACCCCCCTCCCCCAAACTTATTCTACGTGAGCTCCCCTCTTGGGTTGTAGTAAGCTTGTGTACTATATTCATTCTCCCCATCATTCCTTCGATGGTGGAGTCTCTAGTTCGTAGAGGAAGATGGAAGAGATGAATGCCACGAAGACCAAGCTTGAAGAAAGATCCAACAAGTTGTGAACAAGTGGGAATAGACTCTACAAAAGTGGTATCAATATCCTACAATGTGAGATTGACTGGTAAGTGTTTCATTTCGAAGTACACTAAGTAATGTGAAGCGTGCTAGAAACCTTCATTTACTATGTGGAAAATATGAAATGAATCTGACACAAATACAAAGAGGAAAACATTCTTGTTTATCCTCGAAGAATGTAAGTCAGAAACATTTTTAAATTAAGTAAAGAAATTTCATTTCTTATTCCAGTCGCTTTAGATGGCCAAGCGAGTGCTACGTCACTCAAGCGAGCCATCGCAAGCGAGTGCGGAACAGTCACGCAAAGCGAGTACTTCGCAAGCGAGTAGAAGCCAAGCGGCTACACTCGAAGCGAGCGGGTACGAAGCGAGCGTATGAGCTGTTGGCACTCGAGTGCAAATTTTACTTTTGCTTTTGCATTTAACGCAGATGCACGTACATAGGCAAAATAACGGGCGCGTGCACTTCAATTCAAATTAAAAGCGGGAATTCCGCACAAGATCCAGCCGTCGAATCTCAACAGTTCCTGATTTTCAGCCGTTGGATCAACGCCGTATAAAGAGACGAATTGCAGCAGGCCACGTGGAGTGCCAAGTCAACTTGACGGTTCACTTTTTACTGTGGTGACGCCGGACACGTCAATCACTTCGTCGTTGGCCGCCGTATACAAACAGAATCCTCGGCGATATTACTGTCTTGCCCCTGCCACGTCAGCCGAACCCTAAGTCTATATAAAGACGTCGATGCAGAAGTGCAGAACTTTCATCACTCTCTATATTTGCCATTCTCGTACAAGATTTCTGCAATCTCTCTGCAAACTCACGAGTCTCAAACCCTCACCTCTTTTCTTTAAATCTCCGTTCATATCTCACCAAATATACTACCCTGGGAAA
The DNA here is from genome assembly GCA_029379335.1 of Thymus mandschuricus. Lineage (NCBI taxonomy): Eukaryota > Viridiplantae > Streptophyta > Magnoliopsida > Lamiales > Lamiaceae > Thymus > Thymus mandschuricus. The sequence continues at coordinate 8,064,774 of CM057074.1, forward strand.
GAAGCAGAAATCTCAAATGATGGAGCAGTTTTTGACTGGAATCGACAATCACATCAACGTCGAGCCTCATCTCGACCCAACGGTTGTTGACGCAAACGGATTCTTCCGCAAGGCCGTGACCACGGCCGGCTTGTGGAAGTTTGTCACGGCAAAGCCGCAGAAGATTCTGGGCAAAGCCGTAGCTGAGATTTTATTGAATCTGAAAGAAGGAGAAACCTCATCAACCTTTACAGACCCGGAGAAGGGAACGCCGGTGAAAGTAGATTTGAGCGGGATAGCCGGAGCCTTTGATTTGCCGGAGGAAGGAGCGAACTCCTTGCTGGAGTTGGAATTGTCCGTTGGAGTTGAGTACACGCGGTTTGCCGTCGAAGGTGCAGAGGTCGACATAAAGCAAGGCAGCATAAGAACGGACTTGAAACCTCCATTCAACCATATCTGCGAGCTCTTTTCCAAGTCCATCGCCTGTTACGTCGAAAATTTGGGCCAACTTTCAGACATCAAGTTGTTCGCCACCACGGTCATTGTCGACAGTCTGACCGGGACAAAGTTCAACTGGCATGGGTGGTTCTTCAACCAGATCCATGAAGTTGCCAAGGACTTCAAGTTTGTGAAGGGTAGCAATGATCAGATCCTTCGCAAGGGAAAGCATAAATTCTTCTCCAGAATCTCCTTCGCACTAGAGAAATTGTTCCCTGACAAGAGATGGACAGACACGTCTGAATACAAGAAGAATACTGTGTTCTTCGACACTTGGAAGACAGAGAAGATACCAATTGATTTGAGACTTCATAATGTTGAAGTGCCCGCAGCTGCACCAGTTGCCGAAAGGCAAAGTGAAAGAAAGCAGTCCAAGCGAGCTGCGCCGAAGCGACCGAAGAAAGTGAAGCGAGTCGCTTCATTGATAAAATCAAGCGAGGCTGAGGAGCAGCCGCTTGAAGAAATTGAAGTGACCCAACCCCAGCCTTCACCTATCCAAATTCAAACACCCCCAATCTAGACCCAAACCCAGCCACCACCGGAACCCCAAGCCTCATCAACAGCTCAACCCCAAACCCAAAAATCTTCCCACTCTCCCCACGAAGAAGAATCTACTTCTTCTTTCCAATTACCAAAGATCCCTATACTCAGCACAGACCCCGTTGCTGCTTTTACTCTCTTCCAACCATCCCAACCACAACAGCAAGCACCAACCGAAACCACCCAAGCCTCAACGCCTAACTCCCCTTCCGAATCGGCAACTTCAGTCGATACCGCCCAAACAGCCGACACCGATCTCACCATCATTCCGCCATCAATCCAACCCCCTCCCACTGGAGAAGAGAAAGCTATGACCTGGTACATGAGGGACAGAGAGCAGGCTGCAGAAACAATCACCAACCGCTACCCCTCCGTGGAAATGTCTGACGACTTTTTCACCAATGCCGTCGACTTCCTCACATACATTGCCTATCGAGGAACTGAGTACTACAAGATCTTCAACCTTCGAAAGGCCTTTTCAGAGGAGGTGCTTGAAAAGAGGGAGGCGGAGCTGCTCAATTTCATCGGGGTGGATGGATTTCACGTCTTCCTAAACGAGACCAGCTACTGGGAGAAGCTGGATGCGAAAGTGAAGCGAACATATCCAGACGCTTCAATCCCAAAGCAAGTGCCATCCATCCACGAGCAGAGATTGTTGAAGGAGCATAAGGCGGAGTTGGAGGTGAAGGAGGATGAAATTGCCAATCTTCAAAGCGTACTCACGCAGAAGACTGAGGAGCTGGACAGGAAAGTTGTGGAGGTCAATAATCTGCGTGCAGATTTTGACAAGACAAAATATGAGTTGGAAGGGAGGATAGAGGAGAAAGGGAGGTTGCTGGATGAAAAGGAGAAGTTGCTAGAGGAAAAGGTGAAGCTTGTGGGAGATCAGGAGAAGAATATTGATGAACTCAAGCAGTCACTTCAGGCTGAGAGAAGTCGCTTGAAGGACATCAATCCAAAGCTTGTAATTGTGGAAGGAGAGTAAGAGAAGGTGACCAAGGAGCTTGAGAAGAAGAGGAAGGTAGTGGAGAAGAAGGATGATGAACTGGTCAAGCTCGGGAGCGAGTTGACTAGGACAAAGAAGGCCCTTGACACGCTTGAGAAGGAAATGAAAATCCTTAAGCTTGAGCGTGAAGAGGAAAAGGGAGAGCTTGAGAGAAGAAGGAGGAGTGCTCAAGCCACCGACTTGAAACAGGCAGAGCTGGCCATCCAAATTGATCGAGCACAGAAAATTGCAGGAGATTTTGCCATCAGATTGGCCGGAGCTGCACAAGTCAGGGTGACATTGAACATGCAGGAAAGAGCCATTGCCACCGCAAGAGCAGAACTTGAAGCAGCCCAATCTCACTTCGGGCTTGTCTTGCAAGAGGAGAGAAGGAGAATCACGGAAGAAGTTGAAGCGGAGCTGGACGCTCGCTTCAAAGAAGTTGAGCCCTTGGAGAGCCTGATGGTCTCTGTGAGAGAGAGGGAGAAGCAGTGTAAGTACCTGCTAGAAGAAATTTCAATCAAAATGGCAGAAATCGTGCTCTCCCAAGAGCATGTTTTCGCGGAGCGAGCGTAGCGGATGCTCCATGCCATCTACAACAAGTTCGATGAACTCCACCAATCCATCAGCGGAAAGGTGACTATCTCCACCCCCGACAGTCTTGATGATGCCAAAAAGGGGGAAAATATCTTGAGAAAGGATGGAACATCAACTGAAGTTTGGAGGAAAGGAGACGGAAGTATTGGAGAGGAGAGGATGATACAAGGAGGAAGTGGAGCTGAAGGAGGGAATGGAGAGGAGAAGCAGTTGGAAGATGAAGCTCGGGCCGAGCTAGCAAGGAAAAAGGGCAAAGACAAGGTGCTTGAAGAGCCCCGCAAACCGATTACTGGGAAGCTGCTGGCTTCTTCAATGACTGCTCATCCCGCTGCTGCTATAGAAACCAAGGAGCAAAAAGAGCAACAAATTGCAGCGGATGAAGCCCTTGCTCGTGCCTTGGAGCAAGAATTTGAGCTTACAAGGAAGGGAATGACTGAAATCTAGGCAGGCGCTTCAGGAGCATCATCGCAAGTGCCCGCTTCAGCTGCTGCCCCCGCTTCGACACCAGCTCTCGCTTCGACTACTGTTGGCGCCGCTTCCGCCAGTCAAGCGATCACTCCCTCTCCTCATGCTGAAAAGAAAGATATGCCACCACCCCCAGCTCCAAAAGCTCCTTTAAAGCGTAGTACACCGGAATCCAGAGAAGATGATCCTGCGCGCCAAAGGATAAAGGAAGCAGTTACTGCAAAAACCGGACGCTTCGAGAGGAGAAAGAGAAGTGAGGAGGAAAGGAAGAAGAGAATGGAGAAAGAGGAGAAAGTGAGAGCTGCCAGGCTCAAAAAGGTGGATGAGAGGATTGAAGTTCACTGGAATTAAGTGAGGCTTATCCAGTTAGCCATCTCACGAAGCTCCTACATCCCTTTCACGCCGGAGGAGTCTAAGGCATGCCAAGCTCAAGCCTTGATGGACACTTGCAGAGTCACAGTCAAGGAAATGGTGGATTCGAAGCGCTACTCAACTGAAGAATGTGACTACATTCGCAAGCGAGTCAATGAGAAGCTGCCTAAATGGAACACTGAAGCCAGTGCCAAGTTCAACTCGATCATGGATGAGTTTAAAAGCAGATCGGAGGAGGAGCTGGTCGAACGAAGAAACATCCATCCCGACACTCGAGAGATTGAAGACTTCATCTCTAGCGAACTTCTGGAGATATGGCTTATCTGCAAGGAAGTGTTCATCAAAGCTTATTACTACTGGCAAGTGGTACCTTACCAGGATGAGTGCTCAAGGATAGACGCTCTCAACAACTTCATGTGCTACTGGAATGAAGGGCTGCGGCAGAAAATCTTCACCCAGGCGGAGGAAGTTGATCCCAAGCCTATCATAGTCAAAGTGCCCGCAGTGAAGGATTTCCCCATCCATTTCTGCCAAATACAAGCGTGCCAAACCGGAAGATCATAGATGATGAAGTTGATGAAGCTCTGAGGATGGAGAGCAAATGGACCAAACCAGTATAACATCAAGACGATGGAGGAGAAGGTCCTTTCTGCCTATTTCTTGGAGGAGGAGAAAGAGGAGAAAGAGGAGAAGGAGAAAGAAGAGAAGGACAAGACTGCTGAAGATCCTTGAATTTCATATCCATATATTGTGAATTGTCTTGTTCATATATCCGTTTTATTTTTCTGTCAACTTGTGTCGTTTACAAGCTTTGTGAATGACTTTCCTTTATGCTACAAAACTTAACAATTTAACCGAAAAAAAGGGGGAAAGGAACTTAAAAAAAAAAAAAATTCAAACAAGCCTGCAAAGGAAGCAGTCGCTTGAAGTTCTTTCCACGGTTAGATAGGCTAGAAAACTTAGCCTCAAATATTAAGTTGGGTTTTGGCATCATCAAAAACGGGGAAATAGTTGGGAATTGTTAAGGATCACATGTTAAGGGGGAACTCATATGGGACACTTTGAAGTGAGTACATATTTGTTTTGATTTGATCCCAAAACCCCTAAGTATCCTATTCCCAAGAGACCCATTTTGATGTAGATTAGGTTAGAAATTTTTCTAAGCCTATACTGTTAGGATGGCTTTATTTTTTCTTTAGTCGCTTAGGTTTTTAGACTGCAGAAATTTCAAATGAAGGCCACTCGCTTAAGTGTGTTTTCCAATCGAAGCGAGTCTATCCAGCTGAAGTGAAGCGTGCCGAAGAATAGCGAAGCGAAGCGAGCGCTACAGTAGATTCAAAGCGAGTCTGCCAAAGCGAAGCGAAGCGAGCGCTACAGTAAAAAATGAAGCGAGTCAACGAGGAGTCAATAAATACTAAAAGCGGACACTCGGGAATTTATTCTCTAAGTACCCGCTACAGTATGACTCTGAAGCGACTCACTTGAAGCGGATGCTACATTTCTAAAGCGAAGCGAGCCCCTACCTAACAGAAAGCGACAACACAGTTCCCGCTCCTATTTTGAACTCCAGTCAACTGAAGATCGTCGCATTAATTGCAAGATCTCCACGTGTCGAGTGAGGAGAGGAGTCGCGGAGTTGACTGCCAGGCCGACAAGGGCGCCTCAACAGTACTGGCTCGCTCCAGTTACTGTTAAGTTTGGAACTTAGCCATTTTCGGCAAAGAGCCAAAACTGCGCGTCTGAAAAGCAGCCAGCCTGTGCAAGGACTGTCGAGAGGAGGAGGGACAAGGCCATCTACCAAGCAACGGATCTCGGCCAAATCTCCGCCTATAAATAGTGAAGGATGAAGACGAAGAGAAGTAGAACACTACTTGAGCATTCAGCACCTACTGCAAACAAACACTCCCAGCTTTCAGCTTATTCATCGAGTCTTTGTTTCAAGTGTTCTCCAAGTTCCAGTCCCATCGGAACTTGTCTTCGCAACCTTCATACTTAGAGTTCTAAGCCTACTTCATATCCAAGATTAGAGAAGAGTTCTAGCCATCTTTGCACTTGTTGTAAAGAACTCTTCATTAGTGTGTCTGTCGAAACAGAACTCTTCAGTTAGGTTTTGTGTTCATCGTCGTTAGGTTGTTTTCGATCCAAGGCTCTACTTTCTTCGATAGTAGAAGCCTCGATCATAGAGTCTAGATCCAAGCTTACACTCTCATCGATTGTGTAAAGCTCGATCGAAACTAGGTTGTAAGGAGAACCCGTAATCTCCCTGTCGTCGGACTGAAGCGAGTGAAGCTTCCAGTCCAGTTTAGGTCTTGTGTGGTGAACCCGTAATCACCCAGTCGTCGTCAGATCCAAGCAAGTGAAGCTCGATCTTGACATAGGTTTTTGAAGAACCCGTAATCTTCAAGTTCTTGAGTGAAGAGAACCAGTTGCCTAGTGCAACAAGTGGACGTAGGAGTTTTATCTCCGAACCACTATAAATCTCTGTGTAGTATCTTTAATCCTAAACTCTTATTTGCTTACTATTTGATTATCCACTGCATAAGCATACTAAACAAACTCAAACTGCCCTTTCAATTACTTAGGAAAGATTAGCTCACCGAATTTCCGCATCTTGAGTAAAGTCTCAATCTTGATCAAGCATTCGCTTAGGTTAAGAGAACTACTGAAATTATAGATCCAGCCCTCGGCTAGGTCTTAAGTCTTGAAGCGAGCACTTTACTTAAAACTCTGAGTTTGAGGAAAAGAAGTTGAAAAACTTCAAAACACGTATTCACCCCCCCTCCCCCCTCTCTACGTGTTTTTCCTCTAACAAACCGGGACCAACACTCGGTTTTACCAGCTAGTAGATCCCTGATCTGGCCCAAAAAGCTCAACAGGCCACAGTATAAGGAATAAGTGGGCTGCCACATGATTGGGCCAAGTCTGGGCGCGAATACTGCAAGGTGGACGCCTAGTCCATAAGTTGCAGGCCTGGCCTGCAACTTAAGCCCAAGTCTCACTTGGTCTCCTCTATATATACCCCCTCGAGGTCTTGTTTAACCTAACAGTCTAGAATATACGAGTGCACTTAAATATTCTAAACAAGAAAGGGAGGCTAGGGTTAGAGAGAGAGAGACGCGCGCCGGGCTTAGAGCAGAACGGCGGTTCCCGTTTTTCCGTGGCTGATTCCGAGGTTCGTTGTCCATCCAACGTCAGAATCGAGCAGGGATACAGATCAGAAGATCTATTCGCGAGTTCTCTTCTACTCAAGGTAATTGATCTAAACATCCTATGATTCCGCACTTAAATTCATAGGAGCAAGATAGGATTATATCGATAGTTAGATATCCGAAATAGATCCTCGAGTGAACCGATCTTCACCGATCAGTATATGGTTCCTTCAGTTGGTATCAGAGCCAAGGATCAGATTTTTGGCTCTATCTGATTAATTATCGATTATTATGCATGTTAGATCGATTAGGATGTCGCATTTCGTGGTGTTTATCGTTTTTCGGGGCCGATTTGGCAATTTATGTAATTTTTTGATCGCGAGATAATAAGGTGTGATCTAGATTAGGCATAGATTAGTTCGTTTTTCGTTTGTAATTGCTGCATCGAGATGAAGAATGCGAAAAACGAGGAGACGAACACCGAGGACGACCGCCGCACGTGGCGGCGCGTGACGCACATGCGCCATCGCACGCGCGCGTGAAGTCGCTCGCAGCGGCGGCTCTTCCCTCTCCAGCGATCGGAAGCACTCCAGCATGGCTGCTGGGGTCCGATCGGGGCTAGGGACGGCGGAGGAGCAACAGCAGCCGGCGGGCAGCACGGCGGCGCGAGGGAAGGCCAAGGCGGAACCCTAAAAAGGGCTCGACGCCGTGGTAGACATCTAGGCATGCATGGTCGCCGAAGACGACGACCACGGAGTCCGGTGACGAACTCCACGTGGTCACCGTCGTTGATGGTGGCCGCGGGCAGCGCTGGAACGAGCAGCGGCGGCGGCAGAACCTGCGAGGGTTTCTGCCGCGGGAAAGGCGGTTGAAGGCGACGGCGACGGCGGTGGGGGCAGCGTCCAGTACGGCGGAGCACACCGGCGACATCAACACCAGCAGCGGCGGTTGCAGCGGACGTCGCCGGCGGCTGGAGTGGCGGCAGCGAGGTGAGGGGTGCCGCAGCGGAACCCTAGGTAGGGTTTCACGCCGGGAGGGCTGTCGGCCGTGCCATCGGCAGGGAACGATGGCTAGCAGCAGCAGCGGTGCTAGGGAGGCGGAGGCGGCCGGCGGCAGTGCCTCACGCTGCCGGCCGCGGCGCAGGCAGCCTTGCGTGCTCGTGCCCTAGTCCGCGAGCGGGCCTAGGGTTTCCAACCCGGCCCGTTCGCGTTACGGGCTGCCTCCTGTGTTCGGGCTCGGGCCCAGCTGCGAACTCAGGCCGTTTTAGGTCCGGTTTCGAGTTCGTGGGCCCATGAGAGTGAAACGAGCGCGGTTTGGGCTTATTCGAGAGTATTGGACCGCGTGGTGTGGGCCCAATCTCGGTTAGAAAAGCCCAATGGCAACGAAAATTAGATAAAAAATTATTTAATAATTTATTTATTTTCGAGGAGAAACGGGAGATCAAGACGGAGGACTTATTCAAGACCGAAGCCTGTTTCGGATTTATTTCTATTTTGTAATAGATTAAACAGGGTCGTCACACCACGAAAAGCGAGTTTTATTTTTGTTTTTATCTCGTTTTTCTTAAGCATGCTATGGATGCAATTTAAATTATTATAGCATGTCTTGCCTGTCGAGGTGAATTAAATTGCGCTTAGTCGAGCATGTTTTAGGATTGTCAATATAAGCATGTTTTAATTTTCTGCGGGCATGGTTTATTTGCTGCGTTTAGAAAATTATGCTTAGGATTATGTGACAACGTGATCTAGCATGTTGACAACCTTTTGAAAGAAAAATACTAAGCAGATAAAAACATTTTTGGTATAGAAAATGTTAAGACCTCCACAACTGACTGTTTCACTAAAAAGTGTTCGCAATAGACGAAATCTATCGTAGCACTAGCAAGTAAAAACCTAAGTCGAATCTCAAGGAAAACTTAACAGGGCAAATCACAGTGTAGTAAAAACAACCTAAACTAAGAAAGCAAGTAAATAGAGTTTTTGGGTTTTTGGTTTTTAAAATCCTAGACAAGAAAAATAAATCAAAGCAATTAAATCAAAGTAAATAAATCTAATCTAGAAAGCTGGAAATAAATTGAACTAAGTAAACTAGAGAATTAAATTAAAAGGAAGCAATTAAACTAACTACCTAGGCAAGAATCGAAAAGAAAGCACTAAAGAAAGCAATAACGAATCTAAGCATAATTAAACTAATTTGAAAATCTGGAAATTAAATAAATAAATCTAATTCTAAGAACTTTGAAAAACAAGAGAATTGAAGACGAAATAAAAACGAATCTAAACTAGACTTTGAAAACCGAACGAACGAAATTAAACTAAAGAAATAAAATGAAGCAATTAAGAAAACGAATCTAAAACTAAAACAAGTAATTAAAGCAAATAAACGAAAGCAATAAAATAACTTACGAAAGTAACGAAGAAACGAAGAACTTGAATTAAACTGCAACGAACTACGAATCCGGATTCGAACAAAAGAAAGCAATAAAAACTAAAGCTAAAGTATTTAGAACTGAAAAACTAAGGTAAAAGCTTGTTCAAATTCGTGCCCTAATGGCCTATATATAATAAGCTAGAGTTTGATCCCAACTAGGAAAGTAATTAAGAAAAACGCAACATGGAGCGAGCGCTCCAAAGGTTAGGAGCGGGCGCTCCATAATGGCTACGTAAAATCTGCTTCACTTCTTGAATTGGAGCGGGCGCTCCAACACACTGGAGCGGGCGCTCCAACTAGGCCATGCAAATCCTTCTCGAACACTGTTCATGGAGCGGGCGCTCCACACCTCTGGAGCGAGCGCTCCAACTCATCTACGCTCTTCATCCAGTTTTGCACTCCTTTTTCTTCCTTTTCTCGTTCTTTCTCCTTCTTTCGGCTCCCATGATCCCTAACAAGTAAAATACTCGAAACACCCAAATCATAGCTATAACGACACAAAATGACTCCAAAACGACACAAAAACAAATAATAAATAACGACTAAATCCTAACAAAATGACACCAAACACTGACCTTAAGGTGAAGTTTGGTGCGAGTGTGTAAACGTCCACACGAACGTGGCTTGCACATCGTATCAGACGAGTTCGCCAGACTTAGGGTTTCTTAACAAAAATGTTCTAACCAAAATGAGAAGTGGGAGCGTTTCTGAGTAAACGTCCACAAGAACGTGGCTTGCTCGGAATAGTAACTACGGTTTTCTCTGGAGTTGGTTTTTGAACAAAGATAGCTTAAGGAAAATAGTGTTTTTTCCGAGTTAGGCTAAGATTGTGGTTGAAAGCTTAGATATTAGTTAGAATACAACTCCCCAACGGAGTCCCTTTCCTAATCTAATATGGTCTATTAAGGTTCAACTATTAGCTCTATTTACCATAAGGATAAGTAGGCAAGATAAGTAGAGTTAAACATCCGAGTATCTGGTTGAACAGTGGGAGCGTAAACGTCCACACGAACGTGGCTTGCGATCTGCACTGTTTGGGCTGTTGAAGGTTTCGAAAGTATTGGTTTATCAAAAGGTTACAATAATTTTCGTTACGAACTGATGCATGATCTTTTCTTACTTGTGTCTACGTGTTTATTGCTTTATCAGATATGACTTTAGGTCCGTTGATAAATGTTCTCACTTCGAGTCCTCTCACAGATTCCAACTATTTGGAGTGAAGGAATTATCTCGATATTGTCCTTGTTGATGAAGAGTACAAGTTTGTACTCTCTACACCTTATCTGAAAGCTCTAGTATCATCGATTGAAGATAGAGAGTTACACAAGTTGTGGCATGAGAGTAACGATACGACTAAGATTAGTCAAGTACTCTCTGACGCCAGGGTTGCAAGCCTTGTGTTCTCACTTGGCAGATATTGCAGATATCCCAGAACTCCTGGAAATCTTCTAGAAATTGGATGATATGGAACTTGGGAGTCAAGAAGCTTGTGTGCTTATGTTTGCTCCTCAGACGGCATCGAAAGATGAAAGTGAGGAAGAAGGTGTCAAACAGTAGCAAGTTAACAAGAGCTTGGAAGAAGATAAAGGTGTTGAGCCTACCGATGGCAAGAAAAGCCAAAGGGGAAGGGCAAGTGCTTCATATACAACAAGAAAGGACACTGGAAGGCTGACTGCCCTCTAAAGAAGAAGAATTTTGGTATGTCGTACTGGGAAATGATCAACTGCATGTTCTACCCAGGCTAGGGTAGTAGATACGGGAGCAATTGATCATATGTGTTACACCTTGCAGTATTTTCTGCGGATAAAGGAGTTAAGTGATGACGAGATTACCATCTCCTTGGGCGATGCATCGAGAGTTGCAGATGTCGCGGTTGGAGATATTCAGTTTGATATTGGACATTTAAGTTTGGTTTTGAGAGACGTTTTATATGTGCCTGCCTTTTGGCGAAACACGATTTCTGTTTCGAAACTATTTGTTCACGGATATTCAGTTGTTTTTTGATAGAGGTGTTTCTATCATGAAAGACAATGAAGTTATAGTTTCTGGCACATTGTCCCGGTCTCTCTATACCATTACTCTATGAATGATTCTTCTTCTTATAATGCTTCCTCATCATTGAATACTAAAAAGAGGAAGAATCCGTCTCAAATGAACCAGACTCTATTATGGCACTTACGATTGGGTCACATCAACCAAAAGAGGATTCAATGGTTGATAAAAGAAGGTGTTTTGGATTTCCAAATAGAACCTTTATCAACGTGTGAATCGTGTTTTGGAAGGAAAGATGGTGACCAGACCTTTCAAGTCCATAGGTTATCGAGCTCAAGAGCTCTTAGAGTTGGTTCACTCTGACTTGTGTGGACCGATGTCCGTTCAAGCTCAAGGAGGTTACGAGTATTTCATCACGTTTATCGATGACTACTCGAGATACGGTTTTATCTACCTACTCCACAAGAAATACGATTGCTTTGACAAGTTCAAAGTGTTCAAAGCGGAAGTGGAGAAGAGGACAGGTAGAAGTATCAAGTCACTTCGCTCTGATAGAGGTGGCGAGTACCTCAGAACTGAGTTTCGAAAGTTCTTGTCAGACAATGGGATTTCATCTCAGTTAACTACGCCGGGTACTCCCCAACAGAACGGTGTAGCTGAGAGACGGAATCGCACTCTTTTAGATACAGTGAGATCGATGATGAGCTATGCATCCTTGCCAATTTCGTTCTGGGGATATGCCTTGGAAACTGCAGGTTATCTCCTCAATCTAGTACCTACAAAGTCGATGGTTAAAACTCCTTCCGAATTATGGACAGGGCGCAAGCCCAGCTTGGGTCATATTCGGGTTTGGGGATGTCCAGCACACGTGCTGACCAAGGAGGCCGACAAGTTGAGGTCTAAGACTGAGGTTAGGTTGTTTGTAGGATATCCAAAGGGAACGAAAGGAGGTTTATTTTTATAGTGCCTAGGATCAGAAGGTCATTGTGAGCACTAATGCACGATTCCTATAGGAGGACTTTATTAGTAACCATCGGACAAGGAGTGAAATAATGCTCGATGAGTTGCGAGCATCAGCAGCAGCCGGTACTCCAGAACAGCCGAGAGTACAAGAGGTTATGCCACAAACTGCACCCATTTCCGATACTGTATCTCCACCATCGCTTCGTCGCAGTGGGAGGGTTGTTCGTCAACCGGACCGTTTCATGTTCGTGGGAGAATCCACTGAATTGCTCTCGGGTATCGAACATGATGAGATCGACCCCTGTACTTACAAGGAAGCAATGGAGGACGAGGATGCAGATTCCTGGAGAGTTTCTATGGATTCGGAATTAGAATCCATAGTTAACATGGACGTGTACGACCTTGCGGAGCTGCCGGATGGGGTAAAACCCATCGGTTACAAGTGGGTGTACAAGAGAAAGAGAGGACCTGACGGGAAGGTTTTAGCCTTCAAAGCTAGATTGGTGGCGAAAGGATTCACTCAAAAAGAGGGAATCGATTATGATGAGACATTTTCACCGGTTGCCATGCTTAAGTCCGTCATAATACTCTTGTCCATGGCGGCACATTTAGACCTAGAGGTTTGGCAAATGAACGTCAAGACTGCGTTCTTGAACGTGTACCTTGAAAAGGTAGGGACATATATATGTGCCAACCAGAAGGTTATGTGAGAGATGACCAGGAGCATCTCGTATGGAAGCTTAAGAAGTCCTTATACGGACTTAAGCAAGCGTCCAGGTCCTGGAACATTCGTTTTGATGGAGTGATAAAATCCTTTGGATTTGTCAAGTGCATAAACGAAAGCTGTGTTTACAGGCTCAGTTCGGACGGAAGCGTGGTATTCTTAGTACTGTACGTAGATGACATACTTCTCATTGGCAACAATGTGAACGTGTTATCAGGCGTAAAGGATTGGCTGTCTGAACAGTTTCAGATGAAAGACTTGGGAGAAGCAGGTTACATCCTAGGGATCAAGGTGATCAGAGATCGCTGTAAGAGGGTGTTAGGCTTAAGCCAAGCTTCATATATAGATACTGTGATCGCCCGTTTCAGCATGCAAAATGCCAAGAAGGGTTTTCTTTCCTTCAGACATGGCATTCCTCTATCCAAGGATATGTGTCTGAAGACACAAGAGAAAGTAGAGGACATGAAGATTGTACCGTATGCTTCCACGGTTGGGAGTCTCATGTATGCGATGTTGTGTACTAGACCGGATATCTGCTATGCGGTTGGCATGGTGGCTAGATATCAGTCTAACCCTGGTCAGGAACATTGGACAGCTGTTAAGCACATATTGAAGTATCTCAAGAGGACAAGAGATCATGTGCTTGTTTATCTGTCCAATGAGTTGATCCCGATAGAGTATACGGACTCAGACTTCCAGGCTGATCGAGATGAGAGGAAATCTACCTCAGGCTATGTGTTTACCTTGGGAGGTGGAGCTGTCACTTGGAAGAGTGTGAAGCAGAAGTGCATCGCAGACTCGACCATGGAGGACGAATATGTGGCTGCTTGTGAGGCTGCTAAAGAGGCTGTGTGGCTCCTGAACTTCCTTAATGCTAGAACTAGTTCCCAGTTTGCCCAGAGGTATCACATTGTATTGTGATAATGCTGGAGCAGTTGCAAACTGCAAGGAACCTAGGGCTCACAAGGCAAGCAAGCACATAGAGAGAAAGTACCATCTCGTACGAGCAATCGTCGAAAGAGGAGAAGTAGAAGTGAAGAAAATCCCTTCAGCGGATAATCTGGCGGATCCATTCACAAAGAGCTTACCAGTCAAGGTGTTCGATAAGAATGTCGAAGCAATGGGACTGGGGCGCCTCCCACACTAGAAACTTTGAGTATAAGTGGGAGAAGATGTGTAATAGATGCTAGATTGTAGACACTTTGCCTATTTGTCACATGATATACTAAAAGTTTGCTTTAGTATAAGTGGGAGATTGATGGATTTGTATACTAGAAAGCAGGCCTTTTAGCTTGTATGCATGTGTTGTCCATAACCACTAACAATCTTCTATCTGATTAAGTATGAATTGTCATCCATGCATCAAACATCTATCCATTATCTCAAAGTTGTAGGCTTTATGGTGTGTTGTAGATCACAGAAGACCATAGTTGCCGGTTTCTCTAGAGATGTAAAGGGGTATCACAGTTGAGACAGTTCTGGATATAACTGTCAGTATAGGCTGTAGTATAGGCTGCATAAGTAGCTTGTCTTGGCTACTTGTCTATGCTAGTACGTGCGTGTACTAATAGGATCACGGTGAGGTGCATTCTTCTATTCTGACCGATGTAGAAAGAATCAAGACATCGGTGACTTAAGATGAACCTTAACTCTAGTTGAGTCCTAAGGGTGTATAGTTGTAGTCTGCTTCTTTGATTTACCATGGGTGAGAGTTCAGAGTATCTGCAACTCATATGCTCCGTATCTTGGGAAGCAACTACAACTAGTACGACTCTTAGTGTAACTGCAACAGAGCACCATATCCTGGTAAAACAGGTTGATCACATCCCCTGAGGAATTCATTAAGGATTATCATACCAAACCCTGCAGGTGGATTTATTTCCGGTATGATGAATAAGGAATGAATGGTACTACTCAGGAATAAAGAAGTTGAATAACACGAGCAGTCAGAAGCTCTAATCTAATCAACGGATGTGGGATATCTTAAATATGGGGGTCGTTAAGTCTAATACTAGCCCTGAACTCAACAGGGGTAAAACAGGTAATTCAGTACTATTACTCTAGTGGAATGTTTTAGTACTTATGGACTAAATTATACTCTGGGCTGAGTATGGAGAATTTAGCCATTGGGAGGCCTCGGTTTTACGAGCTAGTAGATCCCTAATCTGGCCCAAAAAGCTCAACAGGCCACAGTATAAGGAATAAGTGGGCCGCCACTTGTCTGGGCGCCAATACTGCAAGGTGGACGCCTAGTCCATAAGTTGCAGACCTGGCCTGCAACTTAAGCCCAAGTCTCACTTGGTCTCCTCTATATATACCCCCTCGAGGTCTTGTTTAACCTAACAGTCTAGAATATACGAGTGCACTTAAATATTCTAAACAAGAAAGGGAGGCTAGGGTTAGAGAGAGAAAGAGACGCGCGCCGGGCTTAGAGCAGAACGGCGGTTCCCGTTTTTCCGTGGCTGATTCCGAGGTTCGTGGAACGTCAGAATCGAGCAGGGATACAGATCAGAAGATCTATTCGCGAGTTCTCTTCTACTCAAGGTAATTGATCTAAACATCCTATGATTCCGCACTTAAATTCATAGGAGCATGATAGGATTATATCGATAGTTAGATATCCGAAATAGATCCTCGGGTGAATCGATCTTCACCGATCAGTATATGGTTCCTTCAACCTCCAGCCTTTTGGAAAAAGTAGTTTTGTCTTCTTTCCGGAAATGGGTTGCATTCAATTTCGGCAGCGCATGCTCTCCTGGGAAAGCGACGGCTGTCTTCCGTTGGGTAAAGTCAACTTCTTTCATCCAGTCTTCGATTACAACATGGCATATGCCATTTAATACCTGCAGATCTTCAGTTTGACTCTGTTCAAACTTGAGTATGAAACTGGATGGTAGTTGAGATGTCGCTATCTCGCTTTGAGAAGTAGACGTTGAATACTGATAAGGTTATAGCTAGCGAGACTGTCTTAACTTTTCTGGTTATTTCACTAAGTGTCTAGTTCTCCCTATGAACACTTAAAGCGATTGATGTCGCTTTGCTGGGGTTCATTATTACAGCGAGTAGGTCTTCTAGCTTCGGTCATCAACTTTGTAAACTAAGATCCTATATCAACTAAAATAATAGAGCTTCATAACATTTAAGCGCATGAAAATTTCTATCTAATCTAATCATCAAAGGGAGATCAAAGAATGATTTACATGGAGGGTTTTGAGATCGAATCAAAACATATCGGTCTTTTATTTATGACTCCCAAAGTGGTTCCCCCTTAACATAAGTCTTTAACAATTTCCCAACAAGGTAGATCAACAACTTTAGAATGACCTTTCAGCAGCTAGATGTTTTCAATCAGAGAATAAATTGAATTTTCGAAGAGCAAGTTGATCTAGGCAGATTGTTCTCTATAGGCAAGGTCATTAGTTTACAACGCCCTTTGCCTTAACAAAAATAGTACAACCTCTATGAGATTTATCAAACCATTGGAATGTACACATAGTTAGTCCATGTTCTATCAACCTTAACTATGAATAATGAAATTATGCCTAAGTGTAATTTTGATAAACATCATCAAAATTATCTACAAAGGGTTCCTGACAGTACCCTTGATTCTCAAATTACTATATCACCTCAAATCTATTAGGCATTAATTATATTATTCTTGTTTGACCTCCATAAAATTAAACCATACATGTCGATAAATCAATTGTATTATTATGTATTGTTCTTTTGTTTGTCAGTTTGTTCCTTTGTTTGTCAGTTTAGCACCCTTGCTTAGGTTATTACTGTTCCCTCTATTGTTGGGGTGCTACAAGGATGAGACTACAACGTGTTTTTTTGTTTTGTTTTATTTTGTTTTTGTTCTTTTAATTTTATTAATTTTTTTTAAAAACAATTTTTATTTATTTTAATTCTCATAAATAGAAAATTATTAAAATAATATATTTTTTGAATAAAAAGTAAATTTAAGAACGACATCATTTTTGTTGTCGATCAACATGTACATGTGCACAATTTCGACCGTCCCATATGTGCCATGTCAGTTATGATTATGGGTAAATTGTGAATTATAAAAAAATTGAACACTTATAAAAGATAGTGTATTCTTAGAAAATAAATCGCAAGTTCGTACGCAAAACCTAATGTAAGATAAATTTTTTATATTCATATGCATTTTGCCAAAATAATATTACCAAAGTAAAAATAGACAACTTCTAGAGTATTGAAAAAAAAATAATTTAGCGACTTTGCTCTTAATTAGGTGTGAGAAAAATTATCAAAAATTTGAACACACTATGAATACTACTTCCTCCGTCTTAGAGATCCTGACACTATTTTCTTATTGGACCGTCTCACAAATTTTGACATCTTTCCTATTTGGGAAATAATTAGGGAACTAATGGTACCATTAGTAAATCCTTACAATTAACATTATTTAATTGAATCTCATCATTCACACACCTCTCAGCACGTTTCCTAGTATAATTTAAATTTTAAAAGTTTAAACTATCATAACTTGTTCGTTTCTTCTCCGAATTTTATGATTTTTATACCAAATTAAAGGTCTTGATCCGATCTTTAATTCAAATCAGACATCAATATGTTTTTATGCATTTATGATGCTCTTTAAAAATATGCCTAAAATACATAAATCACGATATACTTTATATACAATACACTTTAAACACTAAACACACTCGTCATAATACCAGTGCCGAAAGAAAAGATCTCAAGATCTCTGAGGCGGAGGGTGTATTCTCTCTGTGTCATTTTACTTGGCTTCCTTTTCAAACCGAGACGTCCCATTTCAATTGACATGTTTTCTAAAATATAAAGAATTAACCCTTACTTTTCAACGTGTTCTCCTTATTTTTTCAATTTTAATACTGCACCAGAAATCTTGTACCAAATGAAACTAGCCAATTAATTCATCTGGCACGGAGGAAGTAAACTAAAAAAATTACCAAGAATACTACTCTTTCTGTCTAACTTATTTAATAAATGAGACATTCAAATAAAAAAATCAGATTAATAAAGTGTAATAAAGTGGGATAGCTAAAAGAGGCAAAAAAGAAAATACCCTAATTGAACTTAAAAACCTAAAATTAACTTTGGATGTTTAAAAGATAAAAATATACCCATATTTTCAAATTTTGTACCAAAATGCCATTGTTTTTTGCTATTTGCTTTTTGCTTTTTGTTTTTTGACTTTGACCACCAACTCTCTCTCTCTCTTTCCGGTAATTTTGGTGTTAAAAATCGTACTGTGTTCCATACAAATAAGAACGAAACATGTTTCTTACTGTGTACTTATGTACACAGTAAGCTTTTCTTCCTTTCGTACTGTGTACTTTAGTATATCATGTAAATTGAACAAAAACTTACACAAAACTAGTAATCTTTTTTGTGTTTCTTACTGTGTACTTAAGTACACAATAAGCTTTTCTTCCTTTCGTACTGTGTACTTTAGTATATCATGTAAATTGAACAAAAACTTACACAAGACTAGTAATCTTTTTTTGTATGTTGTACTGTGTACTTAAGTAAAAACATTAGATTCAGACGTAAAAATATGCAAGCGTACAAAACATGCAAGTGACGTAAAAATATGCAAGTGTTTCTTACTGTGTACTTAAGTACACAGTAAGCTTTTCTTCCTTTCGTACTGTGTACTTTAGTATATCATGTAAATTGAACAAAAGCTTGCACAAGACTAGTAATCCTTTTTGTGTTTCTTACTGTGTACTTACGTACACAATAAGATTTTCTTCCTTTCGTACTGTGTACTTTAATATATCTTGTAAATTGAACAAAAACTTACACAAGATTAGTAATCTTTTTGTGTTTCTTACTGTGTACTTAGGTACACAGTAAGCTTTTCTTCCTTTTGTACTGTGTACTTAAATACACAATAAGATTTTCTTCCTTTCTTACTGTGTACTTTAGTATATCATGTAAATTGAACAAAAACTTACACAAGACTAGTAATCTTTTTTGTGTTTCTTACTGTGTACTTAGGTACACAGTAAACTTTTCTTCCTTTCGTACTTTGTACTTAAGTACACAATAAGGTTTTCTTCCTTTCATACTGTGTACACAATAAAATTTTCTTCCTTTCGTACTGTGTACTTTAGTATATCATGTAAATTGAACAAAAACTTATACAAGACTAGTAATCTTTTTTGTGTTTCTTACTGTGTACTTAGGTACATAGTAAGCTTTTCTTCCTTTCGTACTGTGTACTTTAGTATATCATGTAAATTAAACAAAAACTTACATAAGACTAGTAATCTTTTTTGTGTTTCTTACTGTGTACTTAGGTACACAGTAAGTTTTTCTTCCTTTCGTACTGTGTACTTTAGTATATCATGTAAATTGAACAAAAACTTACACAAGACTAGTAATCTTTTTTGTGTTTCTTACTGTGTACTTAAGTACACAATAAGCTTTTCTTTCTTTCGTACTGTGTACTTTAGTATATCATGTAAATTGAACAAAAACTTACACAAGACTGGTAATCTTTTTTTTTTTTGTATTTCGTACTGTGTACTTAAGTAATCGGGACAGAGGATAGCATTCGAGAAGTTTCTTAAATCAAGAATGGAGGTGGGGCTCCTTGGATCACTTCCTCGTTTTTCCGACAAACAAGTCCTTGGATTTGATCATACCTGGCACTAATCTAATCCATGTTGAGTACTGAAACTGAGCTATTGCATCATGCCTCCCCAAAGAAACCTTTTTTTCTTTCTTTTTTTGATGAACAAATTAAGATGAATGAATTTCTCAAGAACATCAAAATATGAATTACCAATATGTTAGAGAGAGAGAGAGAGGAGAAGAATAAGAAGAAGGAATCGTGTAAATCTACATACATAATTCATATAAATTCACCATGAAACTTGATTCATTTCTCAAGCTAAACTAATTCTTCTCTATATATATATATAATTTAAATAAAAAAAGAGTAAAAACAAAAATAAAAAATAAAAAATTGAGAGGCGGAACATCAGCCCCCAACTTTTATCCCTCCCCCTCACCATCGCAACCCCTCCCCCTCTCCATCTCCCTCCCTCCACCCCCCTCCGCCCCCACCCCCAATGTCCACCGCCTCCTCCCACCGCCACCACTGCCAACAGGCGCCACCGCCGATTCGGCGGAAGAAGCTCTGAAAGTCCCCCACATCCTCTCAGACTCCAGCTTCACCTCTTCCCCTCCACATAACTTCACCTACGTCCAGCCGCCGGCGAGCCGCGGCGGCATCGGAATCCGCAGATCCGACGTCGTCATGCTCCTCCTCCACAACTCGACGGAGTTCGCGTTCCTCGGCGCCTCCATCGTCGGCGCGGCCGTCACCACCGCGAAGACGAGATTTGGCGGGAGAAGCTCCGGTCGATCTGCCCGGCGGAGGGGATGATTGTGAAGCACATCAAAACCGGCGAGGATCTGCGGATTTCGAGGCGGCTGGTGGCGACCTTCCTTCTGATGACGGTCGCTGATTTCAGCGACCAGCTGTTCAGCTTCCAGGACTCCTTGTTCGATAATCGCGACGGCAAGCCTGGGCTGTGGATGAACTCCGCCTCGAGAATGGCGACGATCTACACTCTGGAAGCATGTTGATGAAGCTGAGGTATTGTGTTTCTGAATAGTACAGATTGGCCGGAGGCAACGCGGCGGCGGACGATGGAGGTGAGGGAGAGGAATGCGGCGGCGATGGAGGCCAGGCAGCCAGCGATAGAGAGAGAAAGAGAGAGGGGTAGAGAGAGAAAGAGAGAGAGTGAAGAAATAAAATAGAGAGAGGGAGAGGGTTTGTTTGTATGGAAAAGATCCAATAATTCAAATTTGAAAAATACACCAAAGCTAAAAAGTAATACCCAAAGCTAAAAAGCAAGGGCATAATGGGAAACCAAAGCAAAAATAGGGTATAATTTGTGTTTTTAAACATACAAAGCAAATTTTAGTTTTAGAAGTTGAAAGTGGGTAAAAGACTATATATTCTCTAGATAAAAATATAATTATAATTATAATATTTGGATAAGGTAAATGCAAGGTAAGAGTCTTACCTAAATAAAAAGGGGCACACTCCGGTCATCCCGGCCTCACCGTGAGGCCGAATTAAGATTGACACTTTTGTTTATAAAGATTGACACTTTGAAACATTGACACTTTTGTTTGCAAAGATTGACACTTTTGAAACATTGACACTTTTATTCATAATAATTGACACTTTTACGAAAAATGCGGTAATAATGAATATTAATTTCATGTTTTGGAAATAAATAATAATAATAATAATAATAATAATAATAATAATAATAATAATAATAATAATAATAATAATAATAATAATAATAATAATAATAATATCAAAACATTATAATAACAAGTCGATAAAAAAATATAAAATTTTCGATATCAAATAGATTGGCACTTTCATTCAGAACAATTGACACTTTTTTTCATTAAGATTGACACTTTTGCTGGAGAATTATATATCCTAAGTTTCAATTTATAATCTATATTCAACCTTATAAAATTGAAGTTAAATACCACTAAACAATAATTATACCCCCTTAAATTGATATATGAACCCTATAAAGTAATTTTAAAATTACTACATACATACAAATTAAGTATAAATTTTTATTTATAAGATTGACACTTTTTTCATAAAGATTAGCACTTTTATTAACAAAGATTGACACTTTACCTAAACGGGTCGAGTCAACACAGACCGGATCGGGATGACCCGAACCGAAATCAAGTCAACCGGGTTGGGTTGACCCAAGTCAAACCGGGTCGGGTCGGGTCGGGTGGGTCCAGCCGCATGGAGCGGCTGGCCGCGCCCAAGTCTTTGCCAAATAAAAAAGGATCCCAATGAGACCCCACGGCAGACCACGTCTATTTAGTCCCTTTAACCAATAACAAAGTGCCACGTTGTTGTAAAGTTCCACCAACCAACGGAAGAATTAATGCGCTAAGAGCGATTAGATCGAAATGACAAAAACAACCATTGCTTTTTGCTCTATTCTGATCACTGTAGTGTGTAATTTGAAAGCAAATTTAATACTAATACAAGCAAGGGTGTTTTTGGTAATACAAAAATTCCCGAGCACATTGTAAAATTCAGAACAAAAACCCTGGGAATAAAAATTAACGGAAAATTCTCAGTGATGAACATTTGATTAATCGATCGCAAATTCTAAGCTCTGATCCTTCGCCAATGGCTGCCCCCTTCTTTTCTACGCCTTTCCAACCTTTTGTTTACCAGGTAAATATTCTCTTTTAAGAAAGTAAGAGTTCGGATTTGTTTTGCCGTCATTTTTATGCGTGTTTTTGTCTTAAGAAATCTCGAATCTGGGATATATCTCTTCAAATTAGGGTTTTAGTGGGATGCTTCTTGAAATACTTTATGAGTCGATGATGATTTTTGTAAGTTATGATGATGATGTTGATGACATGAACTGTTACTGAAAGAAAATCTGATTCAAGTTGTTGGACATTGATGCATGCCTATGCTGAATAGAGTACAATAACCCTTTGATGAAAATTGTTTATGAATTAAAAGTTGGTTCCTTTTTTCATTATTATTTTCTTTTATATATTAGAAAAGAGCTACATTTGGGTTGATTGCTTTGTAATTCTGTGTCTTGGTGCATAGGTTAGTGATCACTGAAAAAGCGAACTTAGAATTTCGTCAATCTCATGTAGGTTGGTGAGTGCAGTGCGTTTTGGTTGTTGGATCTGTGTTGAATTAGATGCTTGTTCAAATGTTCAAGGACAAATTGAAGTATATTGCTATCAGCACATTGCTCAAAATGCTTTTGCATCAAAAACTTTGTTTCGTTGTTTCCTAAACTTTGAAACTTCTTTTTGAGAACCCTAAATTTAGAGGCTTACATTAATAGGGAAATGTTACCAACTTCATTATATGGTCCGGTTTTTCGAGATGCAGCTGTAGTTTTCAGCAAACTCAGCCCAGATAGCTTTGGGACCTATCCACAATTGTAAAGGAACTTTATATGTCGACCAAATTGATGGAGCCAATGGTGCCATCCTTACGAAATAGAAAATGAAATTGCAGCAAGAGAATACCACAGACATATAAAGCTCAGTTGTACTAAAATGAGTAATGCCGGGAAACAACCTTAAATAGCCTTCTCAAGAAATTCTTCATTAAGGATGACCATGCACTTAACTAATCCAAATACCTTCATCCCTGTCAGAGTTCAATTAAAATCAGGAAGTAGAATGATTCAGTTACTAAACAACTGCATAACTTTTCCTAAAAACAGATCTACCTCAAGCTTGATTGTTTGCATCTTCTGGCAATGAGTATACACTTGACTGGGCTAATTCATATCATAATTTCACAGATATTATATGCTGTTTGATGGGATTTAGTTGGAGAAGCCAAACCTACTTATCATATATACCTCACAATTGCCTGTAGTACGAAAATTCTTATTGGAATTTTGATGCTGGAATCTGTACATCAGACTTGTGCAGTTATTTATAGAGAAATCTATAACTAATGCACTACTCATTTAAATATTTACATTACTTAGTTTATCCATTCCTTTCAAAGGAAATTCTCCTATTATTTTTGATTTTCTTTCTTTCTTTTGAAATATACCTACATGAAGATAATTGACAAATGAAAAGTATCTCCAAGCGTGACGTTTCAATGTAACATTAAATTACGATGTAATATTATTAATTTGAAATAAAGTGTTGCTTAAGTACCTTAGTCTTATTATCATGAATCAAGTTGAATTTTCTTTTGATAGCTTACACGTTTATTTGTACTCGTTTTCAGAGTCCACAAGATGCTGTAACGCCTTTTCAGATTTTGGGTGGGGAAGCTCAAATAGTTCAGGTCCTACTTACGTAGTCTTTTTCCTTTCAAGAGGAAATGCCAAAATTTCATTAAAATTCACATTGACACTGCCTTTATGACTTTAGATAATGTTGAAGCCACAAGAAAAGGTTATTGCAAAGCCTGGTAAGCTATCAGTCAACGGCCCCTGGAAATATCAATTATCTAGTTTTGATTTGAGTTTTAACCAAGTCATGACTTTCGGTTGCTTGAGTTTTGTTGACATTCTAAGAACTTACAAAAGTAATTTCAGTTTTTGATTCTATGCAATTCCTTGTCTTTTATATGATGAGAGTTGGTAAAAGATAATCATAACTTTTTTTTGGGTCTCTTTGAAAAATTGAAGACATATCTTGAATTTAGAAATGCTGCTATTCTTTCTTTCTTTCTTTTTTTTTTTTTTGCACCAGTGCAGACTATGTAGTGACCCTTTTTGTCCATTAAAAAGTTTCTGTTAAGAATCAGTAGTGTGATATATTGGGCAAATATTTACTGCTAATCTAAGCTTAGGAGTATCTATTCATTGTTTCAGTAGCCCATCATTTCTGTTGAAACTAGAATTTAGAGATTGTGAGCTTGTCCTCTTAAGTATGGCATTAGTTCTTGTGTTTCCGATTTTGTGGTATGGAGCACTGACTCATAGTAGATTGGCAGGTCAGATCATGTTTGGCAAGCCAAAAATTGTTTAGTTTCCAGCCATTTTACCCATTTTCCTGCAATCTTGTAACATACTCTACCCATAGGACCCAAGATAGTCAGACTTTTGGTGGTAATCTGTTTGGTATGATAAATAGCAACATTTATTTAGTGTATACTAACATGACAACTAGGGCTGCAAACCAGCCGAACCTGATCGAGTATTGGTCTGCTCGGGTTCGGCTCGTTTAGTATTTTACATGTTCGGGCTCGGTTCGAGTTCGATTCAAGCTTTAAATTCGGGCTCGAGCTCGACTCGAGTTAAAATTTTTGAGTTTGAATTCGGCTCGAGTTCGGCTCGTGTTCATTCGAATTTGAGCTCGAATTTCGCTCATGAAAAGCTCGAGTTCGAACTCGTTTAAAAGATATGATTTAAGCATAAATGCTAAAGCTCGTTTACAGGCTCGATTAGAGATTCGATTAAGAGTTCGTGAAACAGGCTCATGAACATGCTCGATTAATATACGAGCCGAACATGTTCGCGAGCAAAACGAGTCGAATACCTTACTGCTCGAGTTCGGCTCGTTAAGTTAACCGAGCTCAAATTCAGGCTTGAGTTCGGCTCGTTTGTTAACGAATTCGAGTTCGAACGAGCTTTTACCGAATCGAACACCGAGTACGTACCGAGTAGCTCGGCTCGTTTGCAGCCCTAATGACTACAAAACATCCATTCTGTGTAACTCTGTGACCTCGAAACTCCCCCCCTCTTCTACCCCCTTTCTTTGTCTCCACTCTTTTTATGGGACCTTGTCTTGTTGGTCACCTTTTAGTCTTTTCCTTGTACATAGTAACAAAAGGATGCTTTTCCATTGACATGGTTTAGTGCTATGAGTTATGTACTAACTAATCACGCATAATCATTTCATTGATTAACAAATAAACTTTTTAATTTCAGAGTGTCTTCAACTATAGTTTCATCTTGGGTATAATATGATTCTTTCAAAGTTATGAATATTGTATGGCCCAATTGAACTAGTCTTCATCTAGTATGGGATTACAAAAAATGTCTTTGCACGACTATATTCTCCAATTTTGCATCTTTTCAGCAGTAGTGTAAGTTGAAACGTTGTTCGGTCAATAATAGACGATGTATACAACCTACCAAAAGTACGCTGGTAGTGGCGAGAGTAGAACCAATAAGTGTTTTCTTCGGTTTCCTTGAAATTGCATATGTATATGATTGCATTTAGTACGTGGTACTGTTTTGTTCTTAGTTTATCTTGATTGAATTGCAACTCTAGGAATGTTATGCAATATATTGTGAGGATCAATTGCATTCCATCCTCCGTCTTTCCCTGCTTAACACTTTTTCTCTTATAACCCACTTTTGCATATATCATCTTTCTCCTCATATCACGCTTGCCGTGATCTTTAGGGACTAAATTATGACCTTTCTTTACTTTCAACGCGTGGACGATAACAATTCCACCATTTTGACGAGTGTGTTTGATTTAGGACTCTTTCAATTGGTTTATACGGAGAACTGAGGTTCTACTGAACAACATAGTTTCCTCTATCTTTTTATTTTTAGGTTTTATTATTCAAGCATAACTGAAGGTATTTTTGGGTCCAATATATGTTACTTAGCCTATTCTCAATTGTACAATTTCTATCTGTTTGTGCTAGCCTCTCAATTTCTATCTTAGGGAATAGCCTCCCCAAAAGTTCACCTCATGACATAGATAAACCCCAATTTTTTTGTGAATACAGCAATCTTAATGTTCTCTTGTACTAAATTTTATGCCTGGTGCAACAGTATAATAGAATATGCTAATATATATGATTTCCAACATGGATAGACCTGAATGATGTCATTCTCACATTACGTTCACCTTTGGAAAGCTTTCTCTCGTGCATTCAAACTATATATCTACTGTAAATACAGTGGGAGCAAATTAAAGTCATGCATGGCAAATAGAGTCGTTAGTATATTTGAAATGAATTGCCATAAATTATAGAAATTTATATGGATGCTATTGAAACTTAGGTCATAAAGAAATATTATGTCTCTCTTTTTTCGTGCTCTCGCCACGTCTTCTATATATCTTTTTGCACTGTAGTTCAGTTTCTCTGATTGTGAGGATGACCTTGAGTCAAAGTACATCTGAAACCTTTTTCTCTAATGAGGGGAATAGATATTAACTTTAGAAAACATTAAAGGTGTCATTGTACCTAAAACACTTCCAAGGGCTTATTTTTACCTTAAGGTACACTACAAGGGTATTTTTACCCTTTTTCCCACAGTTAACAACCTTTATTTTTAGGAGTTCCACTCATTCAAGTGCCTTTCTTATCGATACTAATCCATTTTTAGCTGCTAACTGAACAATGAATTTATGGTGAAGTGCTTGCAAATTTGA
Organism: Thymus mandschuricus; assembly: GCA_029379335.1. Classification (NCBI taxonomy): domain Eukaryota; kingdom Viridiplantae; phylum Streptophyta; class Magnoliopsida; order Lamiales; family Lamiaceae; genus Thymus; species Thymus mandschuricus. Next base: position 8,091,397 of record CM057074.1, read on the forward strand.
TTCTGATTGATTTAATACTTGAATTATGAATTATTACTTCACAACTTACTGCTGCTGTTTCTTCCAGTTTTTATTTTGTGCGGACAAAGTTGTATAGCTGAATGCATTTATGTTCTGATACATTGCAGGTTCCATGTGCTACATGTCTGGGACAATAAAAATGGAAAATGTTTATATGCCCGAAAATGAAGCAGGTGTTTGGCAATGGGTTCTTGGAAAAAGTGTTACTAGCATCGTCCTCCACAATACTGGTTCAACTGATGGGTTTGTTGGAATCGCTGCTCCTACTCTTGCAAGAATTCTCCCGGTCTGTTCCTTCTGCTGGCATTGTTATACTGGACGGTTTTATCATTTATTGTTGGGGCTTACCTGTTTGTGTATATGAAAATTCTATGCAGATTGATTTAGCTCTATTTGGTGGTGAAATAATGTGCCAGGTATTAATTAAGGGTTAACAACTTGGTTATGATTTACTTAAGATTTCTCGTGTTTTTTCTCCTAGCCTTTTATGGTTAGCCAACTTTTCATTATCAGAATCTGACTTGTGCTGATATAAATCGTAGCCAGATGCCTTTCTTTGCTCAATAAATGATGTAAAAGTAAATAACACGATTGATCAGAGGGCACGCAATGTTGTTACTTGCGCTGAGGTCAGATCTGGGTTCTTTGTCTCTTATTGTCTCTTATTCATGCTTGGTTATCATTATTTCTTGACAAAAAAAAAATAATAATAATAATTTGATCCCTCGTGCAGGGATTTTTGAGGCAGAAAATATCTGGTCAAGGACTAGCATTTATAGTTGGTGGCGGTTCTGGTATGCCCTCTGTGTTTCATTTGATCTTAAAAGACTGTTTTTGGCCTTTTAATCCTGTTTCCTTTGTCTATGTAGTAATTATGTTGAGTATTCCTTCTTGAGACCTCACGAAATGAAAATTCTGAATCTTATTATTTGTATTCCTTGCATGTGGGACATTTGTGCATCTCACTTCCTTAGGTCAGTTGTCATCTGGTACTCGACACTGTTATTGCATTTATAGGTGGCGTGTCCATTTCTGATTTAGAACCAGGGTGCTAATGATCCACAAACTCTGCACGTATGCCAGACTATGATCTTTTATCGTGAAGTCATCCTTTTTAAGGTTTCTGACTTAGCACTTCAGATTCAGAGTGCACTCCTCTCTGCAATCATTCCAGTTCGAATAATATGATTTGATTCAAGAGTTTTTGATGATGGTTGTATAGTAAATCCAACCAATTTGACCTGGCTGTAGTGAGAAAAAACCAAAGACTTAACTGGAACTGTCCATCCAGTTTTAGTTGATCCTCTGCTTTGATCAAATTTATTTTTGTTTCATCTTGGGTGCTTTTAGTTGTGCAGAAAAATCTCGAGGTGGGTGAAGTTCTAGCAGTTGATGTGTCTAGCATTGTTGCAGTGTCAGCATCAGTAAATGTACAAATCAAATATAATGGTCCGATGAGACGGGTGCTATTTGGGGTGAGTATCACTGTGTTTTTAACTTCTTATACCTGGGTATATTTTCGATGAGTTTTCTTTTTATTTTGGCAGATGTGCTTAGGCCGTGTTTCCGGTGATATAGTTTTTCCTATCATTTAAATTAAAGTTGGTACATTGAGTCCGCACAAGGTCTTGTTATTTGAGATTTTATTTTTTGAAATGTTAATGATCAATTTGTTGGGATGTGTTTCTATATATGGAGAACTAGTTTACAGCTGTTCCTAGTGATGCAGTCGAAAAAAAATTCCAGAATTGCGAAAGCTGAGTGTTCAGTTTTTCTGCTCAATCGGAGAACTAATATTGAAATGTCAATGTTGCTAAAGGGTCATCTTACTACTTTTATCCTTCTCTACGTACTTGCAATGTTATGTTTGTGAAGTTGCAATCATGCTCTTTCAGTTTTCTCTGCATCACTGTATTAGCAAGTTTATTTTTATCACTTCTGCCACAATAATTTTAAATTCATGCTAGAGATGGCTTTATATTATGCGGCGCTGATGTTTTGGGAAATATCAGCTCCATTTCACACACAAGTCCAAAGAACCAAGAATTGCAACTACTTTGTCTTTGGATTGTAAAAATGCAGTTCAATGAAAAATTCATTCTTTTGGAATACTGTAGGCCATTTGATGTAATCTTTATACTTTCTAGGAGTTGCTTAGGCCAACATTTGTGCGTCTGATGTAAAAGTTCTTGGTTCCTTAATTGTTTGTAAAACTCCCTGCTTTTGTTGCAGGGTGACAATTTAGTTACTGCTGTTATAACTGGACCTGGTATTGTCTTCATTCAGAGCATGCCCTTTCATCGGCTTTCTCAGCGCATTGCTAGGTAACTATCTTACATGACCATCAATCTTGGAATCTCACTTATTGACCTATCTTCCTCCATATATTCATTTTTATTTTGTTGGCTTGTAAATAACAGGGCCGTGACATCTCCAAATATGAGGGACAATCCTAAGTTTTTCTTCCAGATAGCAATCTTTTTCTTTCTAGCGTATGTTGTTGTTGTGTCATCGCTAATCTTGACAGACATATAAGGACCTCTTTCATGCCAGTTTCGGTTCTCAGGTTTATCCCCATCCTCGGTTTAGTTGATACAACGTTTATATTTTCCATATCAAGATCAATGAAATAGATGAAATTGTAACATGCTGAAAATGTAAAGAGCCTTAGAACTTGTAAAATACTACGTTTAGTGTCTCCATCCTCGAATCCGATTCCAACTTATAGCTATGCTGCCCAAGTATTAACAAGAAGGATGTTGTACTATACGGTCGGATTCCTAATGGCTGCTTGCTGGGATGTTCCTCTTCATGACTTGACTCCTTTATTTTGATTAAATCAGTATTGATGAGATTCCATATTGTAGTTTGGATTTTGATTTACTTGAAGTTTTGAATTTTGCTTCCTGCGTGCAGCTTCAATGGATCTCTCCCGTTTGGATAATTTATAATCTCCATGCATCATGTAATTACTTACTACTTCCTTCGTTCAGTATGATTAAGCCTTTCTTTTTTTGGGCATGGGTTTTCATAAAATTTTAGTTGGTATGATATCATGTTGTATAAGTTTAGATAATTTTAAAGTAATTTGTGGTGGTATATTTTAGTGATTTATGGTGGGGGATGTTCAAAAAAATAAAATGTGCGCATTTTGATGGTACAACTCGATAACAAGAATTGTGTGCAATCGGCAGGGTGGGGGCATTATAACCTGATACTTTTGTGGGTGAGTTTATGTGCAGTTACATGTGAATAGTCCTTGGTGCATTTAACACATATTTTTGTCCTACACGTTCTGTGGCTCTATTAGTCGAATTATGATATACTTTTAAGAACAATTGAGTTGCTTGTTGGAAATTTACTGACATTGAATCAATGTGGTAATTATTGGTGAAGCATGATGAACACTTGTAGCTAGCCGCCCTTCAATATTATTTTTGTCTTATTTTACATGACATGCTTTATTATTTTGTACTTGATGTATTAAAAAAGTAGATCAGGTGAAATGTTTCTAACTAAGGCTTGTACCGAGATTAGGTCACGACAGTACGAGGACTCTAACAGGACAGTGAAAACATTGTTCACATGGTACGACCTCACCATCGGATTAAGAAATCCAAACAAAAGAGCAAAATAAGGTTTGAGAAGCTTAGAGTTTATTACATGGAGTAGAACTAAGAGTTGGACGAAAGAATACTACACCAATTTGTTGATAGAAACATAACAATAGCATAATCCAAACTCCACATTCAGAAAAAATAAAACAAGAATGTGGGCTAAGTAGTAGTGAATTCCAGCCATTTTCGAAATAATTGAAGTGAAACTAATCTTGGAACTTCTTCCAATTATAAAGGGTTGTACTATATATATAATATTGGAACTTCTTCCAATTATATCGATAATATATATAGGGTTGTACTATGATGAAAACTAATCTTAAAGTGAAACTTAGAAATCAACCATATCCATTGATTGGTGCTAGATCAATGGCTGAAATTAATTGAAAAAAAAAAAAAAAAAAAAATCGCCCATAAATTATTGAGGGACAAATCTGTCCACAAAAAAAAATTAAAAAGGCAAGTAAATATAATTCCATAATATTAGGAATTTACCGTAACTACTTACATCCACTACCCTATCTCCTGCGATTTAATTAAAGAAAATAATAATCTTCCAAAGATATAGGGATTTTACAAAACTGAAATATATTTCTTGTATTAATGCGATTTTTGGTCGATTCCGGCCTCATCGGCGATCGGATTTAGATGGACGTGTTGGAACGGCTGCTTGAAAGCCGCCCCTGACCCAGATCTTGGTTCGGTTGTGTCGATTCGATCGTGCACATAAGTTCATGCAAGGGCACGAGTACATACCTTATGATTATGAAGAACGTGGAATCTGAGTCGTGTCTGATCGATCTACGGTTCTGATCTTCTAGGATGTGATCCCACACCTTCAGATCCGAGACTTGGTGGACGTCTCAAGATCACTGGAACCTCGATCTCCCCTCACTCAGAACCGGCGGCCGCTACTCTCTCTCTCGTCTAAAGTTTCTGCGTGAAACTCAATCTGACCTCTCTAGAGAATTAGGGTTTAGATGAGAGACTTGGAGAGTATTTATATGGTACATAAATAAGGAGATATGATTTCTTATTTATCTTTAACCACATCTTTGCCAATCCCATATTTATTCTCTTTTCCATAACTTACAAATCTTATTCCTATATTAATACGGAATTAATAAGGAATTAATCTGTTCAGTTATGCAACTGTATATCCGGAATTAATTCTAACCAATAGAATTTATTCTAATTCCAGTAGAAGAATAAATAAATAAATAAATAAATATATACTAAATATATTTATTATATGATATTTATCCCCATAAGATTTAATTAAATAAATCTTATCCTATTAGATTTAATCTTATCCATGAATGATTAAATTATAACTAATTAGATTTAATCTTATCCCACAGGATATAAATCTAAATTAATTATATTTAATATCCATTCATCGGATATAAATCCAATATGTATCATATATCGGGCCTGAGTACAATTATTGAGCCCATACTCAATAATACTATTTAGATCCATTCCCGAGGTCTGTTTGGGCCATCCTAGGGATCGGATACCAGACAGAGTTGGGCCTTATCTAATTCGATATTTCCATGTCCACCCCTGAACATGTATCTCATTAGAACTATGACGCACTCCACTAAAGTGTCATAGCTGAATCACCGCTCTCTCTCAATTATGTAGATTGGGTTGGTATTTTGTTTAGTTCGACCCCCGTGTTTAAGACCTTCCTGTTGGGAATTGTTAAGAACAACATGTTAAGGGGGAACCTATTAGGGACACTACATTGTTTTGATTTGATCCCAAAACCCCAAAGCGTTCTGTTCCCAAGCGACCCATTTTGATGTAGTTAATAAGTTAGAATTTTTCTAAGCCTACTCTGTTAGGATGACTCTTTAATTTGCTTAGATTTTAGGCTTCAAATTTTCAAGTGAAGGCCACTCGCTTGAGTGTGTTTTTCGAAGCGAAGCAAGTCTAGCAAGCCGAAGTGAAGCGTGCCAAAGAATAGTGTAGCGAAGCGAGCGCTACAGTAGATTCAAAGCGAGTCTGCCAAGGCGAAGCGAAGCGAGCGCTACAGTTCAAACCAAAGCGAAGCGAAGCGAGCGCTACAAAGAAAAGACGAAGCGAGTCAACGCGGGTCAACACTTCTTGAGGAGTTTCTCGGAAATTTTATTTCTCAAGTAACTCACTTCAAATATGACCACTACCTACCAGAAAAGCGACTCACTTCAGAGCGGCCGCTACAACTTCAAAGCGAAGCGAGCCACTACCTACCAGAAAGCGACAGCGCGACTCCCGCCCATATTTTGAACTCCAGTCAACAGGAGATCATAGCATTAATTACGAGATCTCCACGTGTCGAAAGCGGAGTGGAGCGGAAGAGTTGACTGCCAGGCCGACAAAGGCGCCGCAACAGTACTGGCTCGCTCCAGTTACTGTTAGCCTTGTAAGTTAGCCAATTTTGGCAAAATGCCAAAACTGGACGTCTGAAAAGGTGCCAGCCTGCGCAAGTACTGTCGAGAGGAGGAGGGACAAGGCCACCAACCAAGCAACGGATCTCGGCCATCTCTCCGCCTATAAATAGTGAAGGATGAAGATGAAGAGAAGCAGAACACTACTTGAGCATTCGAGCCTACTGCAAACAAACACTCTCAAGCCTTCGAGCAAATCTTCGAGTCTTTGTTTTAAGTGTTCTCCGAGTTCCAGTTCATCGGAACTCGTCTTCACAACCTTCACACTTAGAGTCTAAGCCCATTCCATATCCAAGCTTAGAAGAAGAGCTCTAGCCATCTTTGCACTAAATCTGTCTGTTAGGTTTTTGAGTCGTCGTTAGGTTGTTTCGATCCAAGGCCCTTCTTTCATCGATTGAAGAAGCCTCGATCATAGAGTCTAGATCCAAGCTTGCACTTACATCGTTCGTGTAAAGCTCGATCGAAGCTAGGCTGTAAGGAGAGCCCGTAATCTCCCTGTCTGTCCGACTGAAGCGAGTGAAGCTTCCAGTCTAGTTAGGTTTTTGGTGTGAACCCGGAATCACCCAGCGTCTGTCAGATCCAAGCGAGTGAAGCTCGATCTTGACCAGGCTTTTGAAGAGCCCGAAATCTTCAAGTTCTTGAGTGAAGAGAACGGTTGCCGTCGTGCAACAAAGTGGACGTAGGAGTGTTATCTCCGAACCACTATAATTCTCTGTGTCGTATCTCTCTAACCCTAAACTCTTACTTGTTTGATTATCCATTGCACATTGCATCTAAACAAACCTAATCTGGAAATTTTAAATACTTAGGAAAGATTTTTAGCTCACCAAATTCCGCATATACGAGTAAAGACTCCCTCTTGATCAAGTGCTCACTTCGGTCAAGCAGGCAAGCTACGTACCGTAGATCTAGCTTCAGCTAAAGGTCTTAAGTTTCAAGCGAGCTCTTTACTTGTTACTCTGAGTTAAGGGATTTGAAGTTGAAAAACTTCAAAATACGTATTCACCCCCCTCCCCCTCTACGTATTTTCCTATTAACAAACCGGGACCAACAAGTGGTATCAGAGCCAGGTTCTTTCGAGCCTCTGCTTTGCATACCTGAAGCGAGTCCCCACTCGCTTCACGTTGTCTCACTGAACCGGATCCTATTTTCCTAAGTGCATCAAAACTCACCCACGCATACTGCATTGCTACTAACTGTTTACCATGAATGCTTCTAGTCTTCCACAGTTCTCTATCGAAGGTTATGAGATCTGGAGCTTCCGTGTGGAGAGCTTTCTATGCTCAGTCCACGATCGCATGTGGGAAGTCATAGAAGATGGACCAATAGAAATCAAGAAGGCCATCACTGTGGACGTCCCAGCAGCTGAAGGACGAGCAGCCCATACTCGTCAACAGTATGTGGACAAAGACAAGGATGAATACACTCCCAACGACTTCAAGATCGCTAATCTTGACAAGATCGCACGCCACACGATGCAGAGCACCGTGTCGGACGCTTACCTACCAAGGATAAGGAAGTGCGCAACTGCCAAAGAAATGTGGGAAACTCTAGCCCTCATTTCTCAAGGCACAGACAAGATTAAAGAGAACAAGCTCGCTGTACAAATGCGGGAGTTTGAAAATCTTGTGATGAAGTCAGGAGAATCCATTGACTCCTTCGAGCTGAGAGTGACCAACATCACTGCAACTCTCAACTCACTTGGGAAGGAACTCACAGACAAGGAAGTGAATCTAAAGATAGTTCGAGCTCTCACGAGGAAGTGGCAGACCATGAAGGAGCTGTACCTAGCTACCAAGGATCTAACAAAGCTCACACCAGAAGTGCTGTTCTCTGAGCTCAAAGCTCACGAGTTCGATCTGAATCGAATGAGCCTCGATGACGAGGATGAAGCTCCGATGACGTCAAAAGGAGAAGCTTTCAAAGCTGCTGAAGGTCCAAGCGAGCAGTTGCTAGCCAAGATGTCAAGGGAAGAACTTGAAGAACAGATTGCATTCCTGTCGAAGAACTTCAACAAAATGAACTCGCGAGTGGGCAAGTACAAAAAATTCTACAAGCAGTACAAAGGGAAGAGCACTGATGCTCGAGAAGGAAAAGGAAAGAGAGAAGAGACGACCAAGACGATCCCGCGTGACATGATGGAAGTGGAGTGCTACCACTGCCACAAGATGGGCCACTACAAATCCGATTGCCCAAAGCTAAGTGCCAAAGAGCGCGAAGAATTGAAGGCCAAGAGGGATGCTCCAAGGCGAGCGCTCGTAGCGAGTGAAGTGCCGGTCGCTACAACTGAAGATCCACCAAGCGACTCAGATGCATTCACAGATCCAAACTCCAGTGATGGTGAGGATCTTGGATTTATGGCGCTCACCGACGAAGAAACAGGAGAGGTGAGCACCGTGGATCCCATGCCAAGCGAAGGTCAACTAGTATGGTACTTGGACAGTGGATGTTCAAGACACATGACCGGCATGAAAGCTCTACTTCACAACTATATAGAGAAGAAGGGTCCACACGTAACCTTTGGTGACAACTCTCGAGGAAGCACCAGGGGATATGGCGCATTGAAAGTTGGAAAGCTCACAATTGAAGAAGTCTCCTATGTGGAAGGACTCAAGCACAACCTGTTGTCCATTTCATAATTTTGTGATAAGGGGTACAGGGTGGAGTTCATCTCCAACAAGTGCATTGTGAAGAGCAAACTCACGTCCCATATTGTGCTCACTGGAATCAGGCAAAGAAACGTCTACATAGCACAATGGGACAGCTGCAAAGAGGAAACTTGCCTAGTTGCAAGAAGTGCTACAGAAATAGGATGGCTGTGGCACTGACGCTTGAACCATCTCAACTTCAAAGCAATTAATCGCTTAGCTCGAAAGGGTTTGGTGCAAGGCATACCGAATGAAGTCTTCATCAAAGACCATCCATGCTCACCATGCCAACGAGGGAAGCAGACGAAGAAGCACTTCGCCAGTCATGAAGAAGCTTCATCAAAGCGAGTGCTCGAGCTGCTTCACATGGATCTGTTTGGTCCAGTTACTCCAGTTAGTGTAAATGGAAGGAAGTACACTCTAGTTGTAGTCGATGACTTCTCTCGCTACACTTGGGTTGTATTCCTCTTCAGCAAGAAGGAGACACTGACCAAACTGCCACAACTACTCAAGCGATTGGCTGTGGAAAAGAATCAAGCTATTGTGACCATCTGCTCCGACAAAGGCACAAAATTCTTGAACTCTACAATTGAAGCGTACTGCACGGAGCATGGCATAGCTCATCAGACCTCCTCAGCACGTACACCTCAGCAGAATGGAGTTGCTGAAAGAAGAAATCGAATCATCAAAGAAGCCGTTCGAACTATGATTGCAGACTCGAAGCTTCCGATGAAGTATTGGGCTGAAGCTGCCAATACAGCATGCTACACGCAGAACCGGACGCTTCTCAACAAACGGCACGACAAAACTCCATATGAAATATGGACAGGGAGAATTCCTAACATATCTTATTTCCATATTTTTGGTTGTAGGGTCTTCATTCACAACAATGGGAAGTCACAGTTGAAAGCTTTTGAAAGCAAAGCTGATGAAGGAGTATTCTTAGGATACTCTACGTCTAGCAAAGCCTACAGAGTGTTCAACTATAAAACCCTAATTGTGGAGGAATCACCCCATGTCGTATTTGATGAATCTTCTTTAAGTCTTCCACAGGAACAGGCTCAAGCGAATGAAAAGGATCAAAGCAAGGAACCCTCAAATCAACTCACTTGGGACGTGCTTGATGAAGATGATGAGATCAAGGACTCAAGCGAGCAGAATCCCAAAGGAGAAGTCGAAGCTGCTCCCAAGATTCCTGAAGCTAGTGCAGGCCAAGCACCCAATCCAGTCGCTTCAGATAATGAAGCGAGCGGCAAAGAAGAAGATGAAGATGAAGCTGGCGGATCCAAGCGAGCGTGGCTCAAAGATCACTCACCAAGTCAAATCATTGGAGATCCATCCAAGGGTGTAGTGACCAGAAGTCAAGTGTTTGAAGAAAGTGCCATGTTCAGCTGCTTTCTTTCAAACATTGAGCCATCAAGCGTGGAGGAAGCCCTAGCTGATTCAAATTGGGTGATCGCCATGCAAGAGGAGCTGAATCAATTCACCAGGAACGACGTATGGTACCTCGTGGATCGTCCCAAATTCCAGCATGTTATTGGCACCAAATGGGTGTTCAAGAACAAGACTGACGAGGACCACAACGTAGTGAGGAACAAGGCGCGACTCGTTGCCAAAGGCTACTGCTAAGAGGAAGGAATTGACTTTGACGAGACCTTCGCTCCAGTGGCACGGCTTGAAGCTATCAGATTGTTTCTAGCCTATGCAGCAGCCAAGAAGTTCAAGGTCTATCAAATGGATGTGAAAAGCGCATTCCTCAACGGTGAACTCAAGGAAGAAGTGTATGTGGAGCAGCCACCGGGTTTCGAGCAGGGAGATAAAGTGTATCGCTTGAAGAAAGCCCTGTATGGGTTGAAGCAAGCTCCCAGAGCTTGGTATGATACACTATCTCAATTCCTAGTGGATAATGGATTCCACAAAGGAAAGATAGATCGGACTCTCTTCACCATCAACCATGGAGAAGATATGCTTTGGGTCCAGATCTATATGGATGACATCATATTTGGGTCACCAAACCAGTCGCTTAGCGAGAAGTTTGGAGAGCTGATGAAGACCAAATATGAAATGTCGATGATTGGCTTGATGAGCTACTTTCTAGGTCTTCAAGTAAAGCAGCAGGATAATGGAATCTTCATCAACCAAGCCAAATACACTAGAGATATGCTTGCCAAGTTTGGTGTTCAACATGCTAAAGCGGTGAAGATCCCTATGAATACCAACTGGAAGATGGAGCCAGACGAAGGAGGAAAATCTGTAGATCCTACAGATTATCGTGCCCTAATTGGGTCACTACTCTATCTCACTGCAAGCAGGCCAGATATTGCTTTTGCAGTCGGAGTCTGCGCTCGCTTCCAAAGCAACCCCAAGCACAGCCATCTCGAAGCTGCCAAAAGAATTCTTCGATATTTGAAGGGCACTGTCAATATGGGGCTGTGGTATCCAGCGGAGGACAATTTGGAGCTCACTGGATATTCAGATGCTGACTATGGAGGGTGTCGAGTCGATAGGAAATCAACGTCAGGCACGTGTCAGTTCTTGGGAAGCAAGCTGATCTCATGGTTTTCGAAGAAACAGACAAGCGTAGCCACTTCAACAACTGAAGCTGAATACATGGCCGCAGGAAGCTGCTGTTCTCAAATCCTATGGCTTCGTCAGCAGTTGAAGGACTACAAGGTTGAAGCGAATGAAATTCCGATCTTCTACGACAACAACAGTGCCATATGTATCTCGCAGAATCCAGTGCTTCACACCAGATGCAAGCACGTGGAAATTCGACATCATTTCATTTGTGATCATGTCGAGAAGAAGGATATCAAGCTCGAGAAAATCCATACCGATCTCCAGCGAGCAGATATCCTCACTAAGCCTCTAGCTGAGTCTCGTTTCAACCAGCTATGCATGGAATTAGGGTCATTAGACCCTGGTGAAGAATGCTAGTTCCAGGATGCACGAAGGAGTGATCGCTTGTTCTCTTGTGCGTCACTCGCTTCGGATCTTCACCAACTCAAGCGAGTCACTTCAAACTCTTACTCGCTTGAAGAAAATGAAGTTAGGTGGAGAAGGGTGGAGTATTGGAAGAAGTTCCCTACCAACTTATTGGAATTGTTAAGTATGTGGTTAAGGGGGAACTAATGCTCACTCTCGGAGCAAGCTACTTCCAAAGCGAGCAAAGATGCTGCTATCTCGAATTCTGCATCGCTTAAATTCGCCCTAGCTTGGGTTAAAGCGAGTCGACTGCAGATTCATTCTCTAGATTGTAGGAAAGCTTGAAGGTTTACCTTTTTATACAAAAGGTTGCAGGGCTGGTGACATGCTTCTGCGTAAAATACGAGATTGTCTTGTCAGAGCATTCTCATTGTCATCCTGTCCATTTCTGCTCTGAGATAAGGACTTGTACTCATCCCCCATTCGTCGTGAATAAGTACACTTACGTGATGCTCCCTTCGGGTTGTAGTAAGCTTGTGTACTATATTCATTTTCTCCCCCGTTCACTTCGATGGAGGACGCTCTAATTCGTAGAGGAAGATGAATGCCATGAAGACCAAGTCCAACTAGAAAAGACCATCAAGTGGAATCAATTCAAAATGAAGTCTTCAACAAGTGGTATCACTCTCCTACGAAGTGAGATTGACTGGTAAGCGTTTCAGTTTTAAGTACACTAAGTGAGCCGAAGCGTGCTAGAAACCTTCACTCACCATGTGGAAAATATGAAATGAATCTGACACAAATACAAAAAGGAAAACACTCTTGTTTATCCTCGAAGTATGTAAGTCAGAAACATTTTAAAATTAAGCAAAGAAATTCAATTTCTTATTCCAGTCGCTTCAGATGGCCAAGCGAGTGCTACGTCACTCAAAGCTAGCCATCGCAAGCGAGTGCGGAACAGTCACTCAAGCGAGTGCCTCTCAAGCGAGTCAAGGCCTAGCGGCCCAACTCGAAGCGAGCAGGTACCAAGCGAGTATGAGCTGTCTGCACTCGAGTGAAATTTTACTTTCTGCCAAGCATTTAATGCAGGTTCACGTACTGGCGGAAACAACGGGCGCGTGGACTACACTTTGAATTCGAAGCGGGAAAAGGCGGAGAAGATCCAGCCGTCGAATCTCAACAGCCCCCAATCTGTAGCTGTTGGATTAGCGCCATATAAGACAACCCAATCACAGCAGGCCACGTGGAGACGCCGAGCAAGTGGCGGTTCACTTTTACTGTGGTGACGCCGGACACATCAGATCCATCACCGCATGTCCGCCGCCTACCTACAGGACTTACGGCAATATTACCGTCCTACCCCTGCCACGTCAGCCAAGACCTAATTCTATATATATGAGACGATGCAGAACTGCAGAACCTTTCACAGCCCTCAAAAATTTCCATTCTCGTGCTTAGATCTGCAACTTCTGCAACTCACGAGTCTCAACCCTTGCTTTTCATCGTTAAAACTCCGCTCAAAATCCTTCAAATTTCACCATGGGCAAGAAGCAGAAGACAGAGACGATGGAGGAGTTTCTCGCGGAGGTCGACAAGCACATTAATGTCGAGCCTCATCTCGATCCAGCCATCATCGAGAAAAATGGTTTTCTCCGTAGAGCCGTGACCACGGCCGGTCTATGGAAATTTGTGACGGCAGTTCCGTCGAAAATACTGGCAAAAGCGGTGGGTGAGCTTTTGCTAAACTTAAGGAAGAGCAGAATACGTCTTCTTTCACTGATCCATGAACCAGGAAGCCGGTGGAGGTGGATATGAGTGAACTCATCGGCGCGTTCGAATTGCCGAGAGAAGGAGGAGACTCACTGCTAGATTTGGGTCTTTCGGCCGGAGTTCAGTACGGTCGATTTGCAGCTGACGGAGCAGATCCGAACTACAAGGAGGCCAGTATCTGTTCAAGTCTGAAGGCCCCCTTCAATCATATCTGCGAACTCTTCTCGAAGAGTGTCGCATGTTACATCGGAACCCTGGATACTCTCTCCGAGACGAAGCTGATTGCCACTACAGTTATCGTCGACAGCCTCACCGGAACAAGCTTCAATTGGCATGGCTGGTTCCTTAAACAGATTCACGAAGCCGCTGATGACTTCGCGTTCGTGAAGGGAAGCACCGATCAGATTCTCCGCAAGGGGAAACTGAAGTTCTTCTCGAGACTCTCCTTTGCTTTGGAGAAGAAGTTTCCGGGGAAAGCATGGCCGGAAACTGACACCACCATTTACAACAAACAATCCATCTACTACGACAAGTGGAGGAAAACAAAAACGTTGATGGATTTGGGACTTCTGGAAGTTGAAGTGCCCGTTGCAAGACCGGTTGCCGAAAGGCAAGCTGAAGTGAGCCAAGCGAGGCAGGTCGCTTCACCCGGGAAGCGAGCCGCGCCCAAGCGAGGCAAGAAGATGAAGCGAGTCACTTCGCTTGTCCAAGAAAGCGAGGCGGTGGAGAAGCCGCTTGAGGACATTGAAGTGACTCAACCCCAGCCTTCACCAATCAAAGCCAAAACACCCCCACTCCAAATCCAAACCCACACCACCCAAATACCAGAACCTCAATCTTCATCAACCCAACAACCACTCACACAGATAACCCCCCTCTCCCCCCACGAAGAAGAATCTGCATCTTCTTTTCATATACCCAAAATGCCACTGCTCGATATTGATCCAGTCGAAGCTTTCACTACTTTTCAACCATTCCAAACCCAGCAAACACAACCACCACCAACTGAAGCCGTCCAAATATCCGAAACCCAAGAAACCTCATCCCAATCCCCCACGACATCGGCAGCTACAGCCGATACCGCCCAAACTGTTGGTGAACTCCCCATCATTCCACAGTTAATATCTCCTGCCCTCACCATACAAAAACAGGCTCTCGAACGGTATGTCAAAGAGAGAGAGCAAGCCGCAGAGACAATCAACCTCCGCTACTCTAATGTTCCATGGACAGACGTGTTCTACACCAATGTCGTCGATTTCCTGACGTACATCACCTATCGTGGAACGGAGTACTATAAGATCTTCAGGCTTCTCAAAGCATTCACAGAGGAAGAACTGATCCAAATGGAAGCCAAACTTCTCAACTTCATTGGCGAAAACGGCTTCCATGCCTTTCTTGATGGGACCAGCTTCTGGGAGAAGCTGGATGCAAAGGTGAAAGAAGCTTATCCACTCGCTATAGTTCCGAAGCGAGTGCCCTCATCCCATGAAAGGAAGCTGATCAGGGAGCATAAGGAGGAGGTGGAATTAAAGGATGCGGAGATCGCTAGCCTTCATAGCGAGATAACAAAGATGAGTGAGGAGATGGAGAAAAAGGCGGGGGAGGTCATCAGTCTTAGAAAAGACTTTGACAGAAAGAAGAAGGAATTGGAGGGAACGGTGGAGGAAAAGGAGAGGCTGCCGGAGGAGAAAGAGAAGGCGCTGGAGGCGCAAGTGAAGTTGGTGGGAGAACAATCAACAAGAATCACCGAACTCAAGGGCTCGCTTGATGCGGAAAGGAGCCGCTTGAGGGAGGTAAATACCAAGCTTGTCTCAATTGGCAAGGAAAAGAAGGATTTAGAGAAGGAGATAAGGAAGTTGAAGGAGGTACTGGAGAATAGAGAAGGAGAGCTGGTGATGAAGGGAAGCGAGTTGCTGAGCACCAAAAAGATCCTGGACTCTCTCAGAAATGAGATGAAGGAGCTCAAGCAAGAAAGTGAGCTCGATAAAAAGGAGCTGGAGAGTCGGAGGAGAAGTGCGCAGGCTATTGACCTACAGAACGCTGAATTAACTCTACTACTGGAAAAGGTCAAGGAGCTGGGTGAAGCGTACACTGAGAAGGTTGCTGCTAGTGCCGAATTCCATCTCTCTCTAAACCAGAGAGAGAGGAGCCTTGAAACAATGCAAGCTGAACTTCAAGCGGCTCAGGAATTCTGGTACTTCAACTTGCAAGAGGAGAAGGCGGATATGAGGAGGGAAGTTGAAGCGGAGCTGGAGGCTCGCTTCAGAGAGGTGGAACCGTTGGAGAGGATGATGGCTTCTTTTGTTGAGAGAGAGCGACAATGTGAATACTTGCTGGAGGAAATCTCCATCAAAACAGCTGAACTGGTGGCTCCAACTGTGGGAAAAACCGAGAAGATGTTGGAGGCCATCTTCAACACAGTCAACTCACTCCATCAATCCCTCTCCGGAAAGTCAATCGTCCTAACCCTTGGCAGTGATGATGCCAAAAAGGGGGAAGGACAAGTGAAGCTAGGAGGAGTTGGAGGTTCAGGGGGAAGCAGAGTTGGAGTAGAGAGAATGTTGGAGGGAGGGAGTGATGTTGGAGATAAGGAGGATGTAATGGATGATGAAGTGAGGGCCTCTCTTGCAAAGGGCAAGATTAAGCTCACGAAGGAGGAGTTGATGAAAAAGGCCGAAGAGCCCAGTAGGCCGCTTCAAGAAAAAGTGCTGAGTGCTTCAATTGCACGGCATCCTCCGGTGACTGTGATAACAAAGGAGGAAAGGCGGAAGCAGGTGGAGCAGGATGCTGCCAGCGTGGGAGATGGAGCGCATGTTTGGACTAACAAAACAATCTATTGCTGCAGGTGCTTCATCTAGTTCCCAAGCGGCCGCTTCACCCAAAGAGCCCGCTTCAGCCACCGCGCCAGCTTCGTCAGCCGCACTCACTTCGACTACTGCTGCACTCACTTCATCAGCAGTCGTCCCCTCAAGTGCTGCTACAAAGAGAGACATGCCACCTCCCCCTCTACCAAAACTTCCTTTGAAGCGAACTGCTTCGGAGACAAAAGGAGATGACCTCGCGGCCAAGCGCCAAAAGGTCAAGCAAGCAGTTGCTTCTAGGGCGGAGAAGGAGGAAAGAAAGAGGAAAGGAAGAGAAGAAGGAAGAAGCGAAGGCGAGAGGAAGAGAAGGATAAATGACAGGCGACTCCAAGTAATTGACGCACGGATCGAGGAACACTTCAATGAAGTGGTACTCATCCAGTCTTCTTTAGTGCGCAGTGCCTTCATTCCTCTCATGCCAGATGAGTCCGAAGCATGCGAAGCACAAGCCATATCTGATGCATGTGACTTGACGACAAAGGAAATGGTTGAGTCGGGACGCTACCCTCGCACAGATGAACAAGACTATATTCGAAAATGACTCAATGAGAAGCGTCCATCGTGGAACAGCGAGTCGGGAGCGAAATTCAAGAAGGTCATGACTCAACTGTCGAAGAGATCAGAAGAGGAGTTGGCCAAGCGGAGGGATGAGCACCTGGACGGAAGGGAAATCGAGGACTTTATTCCGGGAGATCTGCGCGAACATTGGCTATACTACAAGGACTTGTTCATCAAAGCCTACTATTACTGGGAGGTAGTGCCGCTGCAGGATCAATGTTCTCGGATAAGTGCCCTCAACAACTTTCTCGCCACCTATGACGACAGACTGCGACGAAAAATCTTTACCATGGCTGAACAAGCTCAACCCAAGCCAATTGTCGTCAAGGTACCAGCAATAAAGGACTTCCCCATGCCTTATCATCCAGGCACGGACGTTCCTAACAGAGGAGTCACTGATGAGGAGGTGGATGAAGCTTTCAAGCTGGAGAGTGCATGGAGAAGGCCGAGCATTCACACCGTAAACACTATGGAATCGAGAGTTCTATCAGCCTATGCTCTTGATATTGCTGATGAAGGAGAGAAGAAGGAAGAGGAGAAGGAGGAGAAGAATGAAGCTGCAGGAAATCATTGAATTTCAAGCTTCATATTTTGTGAACTGATGTTCGTATATCTCATTTCAATTTCTGTCTCTTCTGTGTCATTTACTCGCTTTGTGAATGACTTTACATTTTCGCTACAAACTCAAATAATTTAACCGAAAAAAAGGGAAAGGAACTTAAAAAGAAAATTACAAACGAAGCTGCAAAGGAAGCAGTCGCTTGAAGTTCCCTTCACGGTTAGATAGACTAGATTTATTTTTTATCTAAGTCTGATGGGTTTTGGCATCATCAAAAAGGGGGAAATTGTTGGGAATTGTTAAGAACAACATGTTAAGGGGGAACCTATTAGGGACACTTCATTGTTTTGATTTGATCCCAAAACCCCAAAGCGTTCTGTTCCCAAGCGACCCATTTTGATGTAGTTAATAAGTTAGAATTTTTCTAAGCCTACTCTGTTAGGATGGCTCTTTAATTTGCTTAGATTTTAGGCTTCAAATTTTCAAGTGAAGGCCACTCGCTTGAGTGTGTTTTTCGAAGCGAAGCAAGTCTAGCAAGCCGAAGTGAAGCGTGCCAAAGAATAGTGTAGCGAAGCGAGCGCTACAGTAGATTCAAAGCGAGTCTGCCAAGGCGAAGCGAAGCGAGCGCTACAGTCCAAACCAAAGCGAAGCGACGCGAGCGCTACAAAGAAAAGACGAAGCGAGACAACGCGGGTCAACACTTCTTGAGGAGTTTCTCGGAAATTTTATTTCTCAAGTAACTCACTTCAAATATGACCGTGAAGCGACTCACTTCAGAGCAGCCGCTACAACTTCAAAGCGAAGAGAGCCACTACCTACCATAAAGCGACAGCGCGACTCCCGCCCATATTTTGAACTCCAGTCAACAGGAGATCGTAGCATTAATTACGAGATCTCCACGTGTTGAAAGCGGAGTGGAGCGGAGTGGAGCGGAAGAGTTGACTGCCAGGCCGACAAAGGCGCCGCAACAGTACTGGCTCGCTCCAGTTACTGTTAGCCTTGTACGTTAGCCAATTTTGGCAAAATGCCAAAACTGGACGTCTGAAAAGGTGCCAGCCTGCGCAAGTACTGTTGAGAGGAGGAGGGACAAGGCTACCAACCAAGCAACGGATCTCGGCCATCTCTCCGCCTATAAATAGTGAAGGATGAAGACGAAGAGAAGCAGAACACTACTTGAGCATTCGAGCCTACTGCAAACAAACACTCTCAAGCCTTCGAGCAAATCTTCGAGTCTTTGTTTTAAGTGTTCTCCGAGTTTCCAGTTCATCGGAACTCGTCTTCACAACCTTCACACTTAGAGTCTAAGCCCATTCCATATCCAAGCTTAGACGAAGAGCTCTAGCCATCTTTGCACTAAATCTGTCTGTTAGGTTTTTGAGTCGTCGTTAGGTTGTTTCGATCCAAGGCCCTTCTTTCATCGATTGAAGAAGCCTCGATCATAGAGTCTAGATCCAAGCTGTTGGGGTTGTTGTATACCTAAAGCAAAACCGGTTGTTTTAGTGGTTACGACACCGGTCCACTGTTAACAATCCCTATCTGGAAGAATATGTTTAAGCAAGAAAAAAGCCCATTATCTCATGTTTTAGACCACGTGTCGATCTGAGTTCGGAGAGGATCACGAAGGTCGTTGATAATGATGAGATATAAACAGTTCACAGTCGAGACAGCTTGGGCTGAGCTGTCGGTCTAGACTGCAGCTTAATGGTATTGATGAGTCCTAATCACTTGTTATGCTGGTACGGTGGAACGTATTGAGGATCAACAGAGATGATGCTCTTCTAATACTGACCCTATATCAGAGGTGATATAGGTGAGGAGCTATGGATCTCAGGCTCTAGCTCGATCTTAACCTTGGTAAACTATTAGATGTATATGTATTCTTCGATGTTACTTTGATTTACGAAGATATGAACTTTCCGTTAGTTCATCTAAATCATGTCGTACTTTGGGTAACACGAAGATGCATAGTATGTCTAATAAGTGTTATCAACAAGCCGTGTCCTGTGTGAGTGCAGGCTGACGATATCCCCTCAGGGAGTTCACAATGTTTATTATACCAAGTCATGCATGCTGATTAAGTTCAGGTATAATAATGAGGAGTGAACGGGTACTACCTGAGGAATAGATGTTAACAATTAGGAGCAGTCATGGTAGCTCTAATTGATTAACGGATAAGGAGGTCTTAAACACGGGGGTCGAACTATACAAAATACCTACCCAATCTACATAATTGGGACAGAGCGGTGATTCAGCTATGACACTTTAGTGGAGTGCGTCATAGTTCTAATTAGATACATGTTCAGGGGTGGACATGGAAATATCGAATTAGATAAGGCCCAACTCTGTCTGGTATCCGATCCTTAGGATGGCCCAAACAGACCTCGGGAATCGATCTAAATAGTATTATTGAGTTTGGACTCAATAATTGTACTCAGGCCCGGTATATGATATATATTGGATTTATATCCGGTGAATGGATAATAAATATAATTAATTGAGATTTATATCCTATGGGATTAAATCTAATTATTTATTATTTAGTTATTCACGGATAAGATTAAATCTAATAAGATAAGATTTATTTAATTAAATCTTATGGGGATAAATATCATATCTAAATATATTTAGTTATTTATTCTTCTACTGGAATTAGAATAAATTCTATTTGTTAGAATTAATTCCGGATGTACAGTTGCATAACTGAACAGATTAATTCCTTATTAATTCCGTATTAATAAAGGAATAGGATTTGTAAGTTATGGAAAGAGAATAAATATGGGATGGCAAAGATATGGTTGGAGATAAATAAGGAATCATATCTCCTTATTTATGAACCATATATATATACTCTCAAGTCTCTCATAAAACCCTAGTTCTCATAATCTGACCTAGCCACCAGAATCGAATTCTGTGAGATTGGCGCAGAACCCTAAGAGCGAGAGAGAGAGAGTCGGCCGAGTCTGAGGAGAGGAGATCGAGGTTCCAGTGATCTCGAGACGCCCACCAAGTCTCGGATTTCAAGGTGTGGGATCACATCCTAGAAGATCAGAACCGTAGATCGATCAGACACGACTCAGATTGCACGTTCTTCATAATCAAGGTATGTACTCGAACCGTTGCGTGAATTTATGTGCACGATCGAATCAACACATCCGAACCAAGATCTGGGTCGGGGCGGCTTTCAAGCAGCCGTTTCCCAACAAGTGGTATCAGAGCCCGAGGTTTTTGGATCGACTCTGTGTTGAATCGAATATTATGTTCATGCATTCGAGTAATTATGATTATGTGTGCATGCTGCTGTCCGGGAAAATTATGTGCGTTGTTTATCGTTTTTCGATTTATCGTTGTTCGTTTGTTTTTGAATCGGCGAGATAATAAGGTGCCGATTAGATTAGGATTCGTTTTTTCCTTGTATTTTTCGATTTTGCATTGTAATTGTTGCTGGAATCGAGAGATGGTGGGAGATCGAGGTCCGAGGAACGAGCAAGAGACGAAAAGGAGACGAAGGCCGCAGGCGGCGGCGCGTCGGACGCACGACGGCGGCGGGCGGCGTAATCTGCCTCGGTTTAGCACTGCTGCTCCTCGTCGTTTTTCATGGCGGCTGAACCCTAGGGTTCATCCTAGGGTTCAGGCAAGCCGGAGACGAGAGGCGGCGGTGGCAGAACCGGCGGCGGACGGCGGAACGGGCGAAGGCAGCGGCGGCGATGTGAAACCCTAACGGGTTTGGGCTCGTGCGCGCTGCTGGGCCTGAACCGTGGCCTGCCCGACGGTCCAGCGCCTGGCTCAATGTCGGGACGGAGCCGTGACGGCGCCGGACATAAGGTGGTGGCGCCGGGAGGGCTGCGGCGGCGAGTTGCTGCAGCGGCGGCCGAAACCCTAAGGGGTTCTCGTGCTCGCGCGCTGCTGGGCTCAAGCCCGCGGCTCGATGGTGGCTGGACGACGACGGGGGCGCGGACGATGGCGGACAGCAGGTCCGGTGGTCCCCTGACCACCGGCGGCGGCGGCAGTGGCATTGATCAACGGCGGCAGCGGCGGCTGGGTTTTTCCCCTGCGCGCGCGCTGCTGTCGGAGCTAGCCACGGCTGCCCGGGCTCGAACCCAGCACCTCCGGTGGTGCTGGGACGCCGGCGAGCTCAGTGGGAGCGTCCGGTGGCATGCCAGCCACCGGCGACGGCTCGCGGCGGCGGCGCTGCAGTTTGCGGCGAAAACGGCGACGGCGATAGTTTTTCGGCGACGGTGACGAGCAGTGGCTCGGGCTGGGCTGCAACGGACGCGCCCAGCCCGGACCCATCCACGTCAGGCTCGTCGTGAGCCGAGACGGGGTCCCCGGCACGCTCCGCGGCGGCGCGTGTGCAGCACGCGCGGCTCGGCGGCGGCGCGTGGCCGAATTTTTCGAACGACGGGCTGTTCATTCGGCCCGTTACGTTGACGATGGCTAGGGTTTTCCGAAACCTTGGCATGATCGTCGACGGCTAGGGTTTTTGTACCCTAGTTCGTTCAAAATTAATTCGCTTTCCGTTTTTGATAATTAGGGTTTTCCGCACCCTAATTATTTCGAGCACTTGCTATTTTTGGAAGGTGGACTTGAAGACCGGGGCAAACTTCCAAATTGAAGATTAAAGACTGGAGCTTGTTCCGGGTTTTTTTTTTAATTAAATGTAATAGATAGGGCTTTCTATTCCCGGTCGGCAGCCTATTTATTTGTTTTAATTATTATGCATGCTATGGATGGATTTAAATTACGCGATGAATATGATCAGCATGTTTTGCATGTTATAGTTGCTTTTCATTGTTTGCGTAATAGAAATAACATGCATAGGGGTCATAGCATGTCCGTTTTAATGATTTCGATGCGAGCATGTTTTATTACTTGCGCTTAGAAATCATGTGATAGGACTTAATTGTCTATGTGCTACGATTGTCACACAAACCCTTAAAAAGACTAAGCGGTATAATTAATTGAT
Source organism: Thymus mandschuricus (assembly GCA_029379335.1). Classification (NCBI taxonomy): domain Eukaryota; kingdom Viridiplantae; phylum Streptophyta; class Magnoliopsida; order Lamiales; family Lamiaceae; genus Thymus; species Thymus mandschuricus. The sequence continues at coordinate 8,113,754 of CM057074.1, forward strand.
TATCTGTTAATTGATTTAAAGGACCTCCATATTTGGTTTAAAAATGAAGTAATTAGCATTCGCGTTGACGATGAGTCTTCCTCCCTATAGGAGATGCTAGTTATGGATTTCATTGGTTTAGACTTCAATAAGATAATTTGATTTAAAATGAAATAATTAGTGTTCGCGTTGACAATGAGTCTTCCTCCCTATAGGAGACACTGATTATGGTTCATTGGTTAAATTCAAAATTGATAATATGGAAAAATGATTTTATAAAGGTAATTCTTCCTTAACGGGTGGGTTACTCTTAATAGAATTAATTTTTCGGAATATTAAAATATGGTTGTAGCTTAGCTGCTTATTGATGAATCCTCCTATAGAGGTCACTTCTCGAATTAGCAGGGTCCTGAGGCACGGGTTATTATTTCTTTGTTTCACTATGGTCCGTGTGATGGGATAAGAAATAAAATAGACTGCGGTCATGGTCGATAATTTTATGGATAGCATTCACCTATAGTGGACTATTTGTAAATAGTATCGGGCTACTCGTTTGTTGGTTCAATGTTATTATTGGGTTTCTAACATTGATAACATAAATTATTTGCGCTTATAAGTTGTTTACTTGTTATTTATTTCAGATATGTCTATTAATTCTATTCGCACGAAGATTTGTCGTTTAGCTTATTCCGATGGTGTTCCGGACTCCTTTCGATTTCGACTACTCGGTTTCCTGGCACGGAAAGAGATAGATTTCTTGAGGTACGAGGATTTCGATGATTTCCCTAACCTAAAGAGATTTCTCATGAGGTTTAAAAACCTTGTACGGATGTACGTGTTCTATGGTGGTGTTATGTCGGGAAAGACTGTTTGCGAGCTTCTACTTGCATGTTTCCCGACTTGGTTCCTGGCTCTCAGAGAAGCGGTCATCCCGACCCACATCGTTCACGAGGATCCAATGGCTCTCATTGGGGAGTTACTCGTGGTAGACGCGGAGAGGATTGATATATTGCAGACTGCTTATGAGGCGCAGAGGAAGTTCTGGGATCGTCCTATTAGGAATGTCGATGTTAATCGGCATTTTACGGCCCGGGACAACGAGTCCATCATTGATGAGTACCTTCAGTCACTGAGGATTGATGATTTTGATTTTGACGGACTCATTCACGATGTGAATGAGCTGATCTCTGATCAATCCATGGAGGGAATGGGCGATTCCGAGTCTGTAAGTCTTGTTCACAATGTGAATGAGCTGAACTCCGATCAGCCTACTCAGGAAGTGAATGATGCCAGGAAGGAGGGACCTCCGATAATAAAGGTTTATCAGAGGAGGAACAAGAAGTTGAGGGTAGATGGAGGTATGTCAGACTCTTGTAACATTAAAAACCAAATTATACTAGTTTAGTCCCCACGGACGGATTTAACTAGTGGATACTAATTGTGGTTTGTTGCAATCTTTGTAGGTTCGACTACAAGGAACGAGTAGGACGACTTCAAGTTCTTGAGCTCGACAAGCAACATTCAGTTGATGCAGTTGTCTAGCAGACTTGGAGATTTCTATCTTACGTTTTATCTTAGTTTTTGGATACTAGATTCTGGTTTATTACTCTTTTACCACATTTGGTTGCCTTGTTTAGGCAGGATACTTATGTTTTGAATATTAATGGATGATTATTTTCTTACATTGTATTAAGGATTTACTTCTTTAATACTGGTTGTTTTGATATATCGTTCGCAGTGGGAGTAATAACTGTGAATTTTGAAAGATGTTCCAGAATGTGTTGTGATAAATGTGGTACTTCTTGTTCAATATTGTCTTTTAACAAAATACTATGTCACTATGTCTAAATCTATTTTCTTTCCTTATTTGAAATGAAGTGATTAGCATTTATGTTGATCATGGATTTCATTGTGATTTAAAATGAAATTGATTAGCATTCGCGTTGACAATGAGTCTTCCTCCCTATAGGAGATGCTAATTATAGATTTCATTGGTTAAATCTGTTCGGAAATAAGGATAATTTGCACACAAAGTGTCGCAATTTTAATGATAGATTTAGTAATTAGTTGGACAAGTAGTTATTTTTCGAGGAAAGACAAGTATTTATTCTTGATTAACGTCCAAGAATAAAAAGAAATCGTGGATTGGAACATTATAAGGCCGGAAGTACAAGACTGATAACCAAAAGGATCTGCACAAGATTATTTTAGGATCCTTGTCACAGTGGGAGCTTTTTCGAGTGTGTCTCGAAAATAGTAAATTGTTCATCAAGAAATCTGGTTTTCTTGGATAATGAACAAACCAAGTTGACTAGTAAAGGATAAGTTAGATGAAAGAAGTTGCTTATCATTGATTAGTCTATGAGTTTAACACTCGAAAGACTTGCAAGTTGTATGCTCATATTCGTTGTGGACATACATGAGCGAACATGGATGAAGTTTGAGAAAAGGGAAGAATTTTCTCAACAGTTCTATGCTTCGGGACAAACACATTGAAATGTGTGGTTCAATGATATAAAGCATTCATTTGTCAGAAAAACACATATAAACTCATTTATGAAATGTGTTGACAAATGGTATATCTTTCATCTACAAAAGACGTTGAATTGGTTGTCTTGTACATTGTGTGATAATATTACTAGCACTTGAATAAGGTGTGAAAGTATTATCTGACACAAAAAGTGGTGATTATCCGAACAGTTTAGAATGAAGGTTAGGAGTAATGTTAGATATATCCTACAGTCGGATAGTATAACATTATTCAAGTACTCTTCATAGACTACTGTCTTGGCAAAGCTTGCAATACACCTGCGTGTTGCATAAGGAGCCAAATATATGTTAGTGCTGTGTGCATGGTAACGGATATAGTCCATCATGTTTGTGGACACGGATAATCGAATGGTAGCTAGAAACGACATCATCGACCTTATACTATGGATTCACGTAAGAAGCAGAATTGTCTTGAAGATTCTCACGCAGTGAAATGCTGAGAGGGAGCTAGATAATTCAAGGCTTGGCTTCGTGAATTGGCAGTAATCTCAATTTGTTAGAATTCTTACACCCCCTGGAGAATTCTAAGTGCAGTAACAAATTTTCTGAGATTTGGAAATGCCGGTAACAACATAGTGAGTACCTTAAATTAAGGCGATTTCGTGGAGAAAATAGAAACACTAGAGGAATGTACGATGACGGTTCCTTCACTAAGTGCACCATGTCAGGTATACTATAGCACGTGGCTGACATGTCTTAGTGAGCCTCCCACTAAAAGGTACACGGTAAAGGTAAAATCTTTGAGTATAAGTGGGAGAAAAAGTGTATGATGGTTGCTAACGATTGCGATCGTGCGATTGTTAACATTGTACATGGATGAAGTCATATGGTTTCCTGTAGACGCGTTGGTATACTAAAAGGTTTTACTTTAGTATAAGTGGGGTTGTTGTATACCTAAAGCAAAACCGGTTGTTTTAGTGGTTACGACACCGGTCCACTGTTAACAATCCCTATCTGGAAGAATATGTTTAAGCAAGAAAAAAGCCCATTATCTCATGTATTAGACCACGTGTCGATCTGAGTTCGGAGAGGATCACGAAGGTCGTTGATAATGATGAGATATAAACAGTTCACAGTCGAGACAGCTTGGGCTGAGCTGTCGGTCTAGACTGCAGCTTAATGGTAGTGATGAGTCCTAATCACTTGTTATGCTGGTACGGTGGAACGTATTGAGGATCAACAGAGATGATGCTCTTCTGATACTGACCCTATATCAGAGGTGATATAGGTGAGGAGCTATGGATCTCAGGCTCTAGCTCGATCTTAACCTTGGTAAACTATTAGATGTATATGTATTCTTCGATGTTACTTTGATTTACGAAGATATGAACTTTCCGTTAGTTCATCTAAATCATGTCGTACTTTGGGTAACAAGAAGATGCATAGTATGTCTAATAAGTGTTATCAACAAGCCGTGTCCTGTGTGAGTGCAGGCTGACGATATCCCCTCAGGGAGTTCACAATGTTTATTATACCAAGTCATGCATGCTGATTAAGTTCAGGTATAATAATGAGGAGTGAACGGGTACTACCTGATGAATAGATGTTAACAATTAGGAGCAGTCATGGTAGCTCTAATTGATTAACGGATAAGGAGGTCTTAAACACGGGGGTCGAACTATACAAAATACCTACCTAATCTACATAATTGGGACAGAGCGGTGATTCAGCTATGACACTTTAGTGGAGTGCGTCATAGTTCTAATTAGATACATGTTCAGGGGTGGACATGGAAATATCGAATTAGATAAGGCCCAACTCTGTCTGGTATCCGATCCCTAGGATGGCCCAAACAGACCTCGGGAATCGATCTAAATAGTATTATTGAGTTTGGACTCAATAATTGTACTCAGGCCCGGTATATGATATATATTGGATTTATATCCGGTGAATGGATAATAAATATAATTAATTGAGATTTATATCCTATGGGATTAAATCTAATTATTTATTATTTAGTTATTCACGGATAAGATTAAATCTAATAAGATAAGATTTATTTAATTAAATCTTACGGGGATAAATATCATATCTAAATATATTTAGTATATATTTAGTTATTTATTCTTCTACTGGAATTAGAATAAATTCTATTTGTTAGAATTAATTCCGGATATACAGTTGCATAACTGAACAGATTAATTCCTTATTAATTCCGTATTAATAAAGGAATAGGATTTGTAAGTTATGGAAAGAGAATAAATATGGGATGGCAAAGATATGGTTGGAGATAAATAAGGAATCATATCTCCTTATTTATGAACCATATATATATACTCTCAAGTCTCTCATAAAACCCTAGTTCTCCTAATCTGACCTAGCCACCAGAATCGAATTCTGTGAGATTGGCGCAGAACCCTAAGGGCGAGAGAGAGAGAGTCGGCCGAGTCTGAGGAGAGGAGATCGAGGTTCCAGTGATCTCGAGACGCCCACCAAGTCTCGGATTTCAAGGTGTGGGATCACATCCTAGAAGATCAGAACCGTAGATCGATCAGACACGACTCAGATTGCACGTTTTTCATAATCAAGGTATGTACTCGAACCGTTGCGTGAATTTATGTGCACGATCGAATCAACACATCCGAACCAAGATCTGGGTCGGGGCGGCTTTCAAGCAGCCGTTTCCCAACACAAGCTTGCACTTACATCGTTCGTGTAAAGCTCTATCGAAGCTAGGCTGTAAGGAGAGCCCGTAATCTCCCTGTCTGTCCGACTGAAGCGAGTGAAGCTTCCAGTCTAGTTAGGTTTTTGGTGTGAACCCGGAATCACCCAGCGTCTGTCAGATCCAAGCGAGTGAAGCTCGATCTTGACCAGGCTTTTGAAGAGCCCGAAATCTTCAAGTTCTTGAGTGAAGAGAACGGTTGCCGTCGTGCAACAAAGTGGACGTAGGAGCGTTATCTCCGAACCACTACAATTCTCTGTGTCGTATCTCTCTAACCCTAAACTCTTACTTGTTTGATTATCCATTGCACATTGCATCTAAACAAACCTAATCTGGAAATTTAAATACTTAGGAAAGATTTTTAGCTCACCAAATTCCGCATATACGAGTAAAGACTCCCTCTTGATCAAGTGCTCACTTCGGTCAAACAGGCAAGCTACGTACTGTAGATCTAGCTTCAGCTAGGTCTTAAGTTTCAAGCGAGCTCTTTACTTGTTACTCTGAGTTAAGGGATTTGAAGTTGAAAAACTTCAAAATACGTATTCACCCCCCCCCCCCCCCCCCCTCTACGTATTTTCCTATTAACAAACCGGGACCAACACTTCCATATCCGTTAATCAATTAGAGCTACCATGACTGCTCCTAATTGTTAACGTCTATTCCTCAGGTAGTACCCGTTCACACCTTATTATATACCTGAACTTAATCAGCATGCATGACTTGGTATAATAATCCTTGTGAACTCCCTGAGGGGATAACGTCAACCTACACTCACATAGGACACGGCTTATTGATAACACTTGTTAGATATACTATGCAACTCGATGTTACCCAAAGTACAACATGATTAAGATGAACTAACGAGAAGTTCATATCTTCGTAAATCAAGGTAACATCGAAGAATACATATACATCTAATAGTTTATCAAGGTTAAGATCGAGCTAGAGCCTGAGATGTGTTGCTCTTCACCTATATCACCTTTGATACAGGGTCAGTATCAGAAGAGCATTATCTCCCTTGATCCTTCAATACGTTCCACCGTACCAGCATAATTAGTGATTAGGATTCATCACTACCATTAAGCTGCAGTCTAGACCGACAGCTCGGCCCAAGCTATCTCGACTGTGAACTGTTTATATCTCATCATTATTAACGACCTTCGTGATCCTCTCCGAACTCAGATCGACACGTGGTCTAAAACATGAGATAATGGGCTTTATTCTTGCTTATACATATTCTTCCAGATAGGGATTGTTAACAGTGGACCTGTGTCGTAACCACTAAAACAACTGGTTTTGCTTTAGTTATGCAACAACCCCAACAATCTCCCACTTATATACTAACGTAAAAACTTTTAGTATACCAACGCGTCTACAGGAAACCATATGACTTCATCCATGTACAATGTTAACAATCGCAATCGTTAACAACCATCATACGCTTTTTCTCCCACTTATACTCAAAGATTTTACCTTGCTGTGTACCTTGCCGTGGGAGGCTCACTAAGACATGTCAGCCACGTGCTACAGTATACCTGACATGTTGCACTTAGTGAAGGAACCGTCATCGTACATTCCTCTAGTGTTTCTATTTTTTCCCGCGAAATCGCCTTAATATAAGGTACTCACTATGTTGTTACCGGCATTTCCAAAACTCAAAATTTGCCACTGCACTTAAAATTCTTCCAGGGGGTGTAAGAATTCTAGCAAATTTGAGATTACTGCCAATTCACGAAGCCAAGCCCTGAATTATCTAGCTCCCTCTCAGCATTTCACTGCGTGAGAATCCTCAAGACAATTCTGCTTTCTACGTGAATCCATAGTAAAAGGCCGATGATGTCGTTTTTCTAGCTACCATTCGATTATCCGTGTCCTCAAACGATTAAGAATGATAGACTATATCCGTTACCATGCACTTAGCATTAACATATATCTGGCTCTTTATGCAACATTCAAGTGTATTGCAAACTTTGCCATAACAGTAGTCTATGAAGAGTACTTGAATAATGTTATACTATCCGTATAAGTAGGATATATCCAACATTACTCCTAACCTTCATTCTAAACTGTTCGGATAATCACCACCTATTGTGTCAGATAACACTTTCACATTGTCTCCAAGTGCTAGTAATATTATCACACAATGTACAAGACGACCATTTTAACGTCTTTTGTAGAAGAAAGATATACCACTTTGTCAACACATTTCATAAACGAATCTATATGTGTTATTTGACAAATGAATGCTTTATATCATTGAACTGCACATTTCAATGTGTTTGTCCCGAAACATGGAACTTTTGAGAAAAAGACTCACTTTTCTCAAACTACATCCATTTTCCCTTATGTATGTCCTCAACGAATATGAGCATACAACTTATAAGTCTTTCGAGTGTTAAACTCATAGACTCATCAATGATATGCAACCACTTTCATCTTACTTATCCTTAACATTCAACTTGGTCTTTTCATTGTCCAAGAAATTAGATTTCCTGATGAACAATTCACAAATTTCGAGACACACTCGAAAATACTCCCACTGTGACAAGGATCCTTAAATAATCTTGTGCAGATCCTTTTGGTTATCTGTCTTGTACTTCCGGCCTTACAATGTTCCAATCCATAAATTCCTTTTATTCTTGGACGTTAATCAAGAATAAATACTTGTCTTTTCTTGAAGAAGACTACTTTTCCAACTAATCACTAAATCTATCATTAAATTTGCGACACTACGTGTGCAAATTATCCTTATTTCTGAACAGACACTACAAGAAATTATGTCATAGGTAACACTGCATACATAACGGTATTTTCACGGAACCGTTATGTATGTGAACGTTTTTTAAATAGATAACAGTTGCCGTTATGTATGTGAGTGTAGCCTTAATCAATCACAACGGTCATGAACGGAGTGTTATCTATAAACACTACTATACTTAACAGTTTAGTAAGAACCGTTATGTATTGTAGTGTTACGTTTTCTTTTAATAACGCTTTACAAAAAGCGATAAGAAAATACTGTTACTAATAATATTTAAAACATTAAAAAAAATTACAAATTACTTGTATTTAACTTTATACTACAAATTACTTTCACCCCAACCTCCAAAAATCAGAAAACTCCCTCCCACGGTCCTACCTCTCTCCCTCTCCCGCCCCTCCGCCGTCTCTCTCCCTCTTCCGTCCCAAGTGTCTCTCTCACCGGCGAGGAGACCGGAGTCCGGCGACGATACCAGCGACAGGCGACTGCTATTGAGAACTCTCTCCCTCTCCCACCCCTCTATCTTTCTCCTCCATTCTCACTCGCGACTCTTCTACCTCTCTTCTCTCTCTCTCTAGCGGCTACTGCCGCCGACGCCTTCCCTGGTTTCTCAGCCGGTGACCGGTGTTAAGTCCTAATGGCACTCCTTCTCGTTCGCTCGTTACTCTTGGATATTTCCCCCAATTTGGATTGGGGATGAACCCTAATATCTTAAATTGAGCAGATTGCCCTCCGGATTCCGGCGACTTCCTGGCCCATTGTTCCCTAGCACTTATGCCCCAAGCCATCGTGCGCCGGTGTGGCGCTGTCCGGCGTCTTTGGTTTCCAGATCGTAGGTCCTCCTCCGCACGCGCCTGCTGACCCGCCGGGGGTTCCGCCGCCGGCGCGACTCTTGCAGCGGCGCTCCTTCCTCTCTCTCTCGCTCTCTGTCCGGAAATTAACATCTCGTAGTTCTTTCGAACTAGGATACATCCTCCCTCTCTTTCTAGATTCTAACTCTCTTATTCTTCTCACCACCCTCTCTGATTCTCTTATTAGGTTGTGACGGGGCAACCTCCGATGGTGGCGCTGCAGCGGCTCCGCCTAGAGCTGCCTCCGCTAGGGCTCGGTTTTCCAGCACCGGCGTGCTTCGCCGTGGCTCCATGGTCGCCCCGAGTCTGCGCCTGGCTATCAAATAGTTAGTGTTGAAACACTGAAGCCTCTTCCACCTACTAAGTTGGTGGAAATTTGGGTACGAGGAATGAATATGATGCAAGGTATAATACTTTTGTGCCCAATTAAACTGGTTAAAGTATACTAATATCTGCTGGATCTAAGGAAAAAGTAGAATCATATGCTTATGATTTTCTCTCCTTCATGCCAAGATGATTGGTTTCGTGTCTAAAAGATGGGTGAGTCCTGAATGCAAATGGAGGTCAACTCTTATAATTGAATGTATTGCAGCTTTATTCCAATATATGATAGAACTCAAAACATATAAGTGTAGAAGAATCACATATAACCTGCTTCTCATTTTCTCAAGTCCCCATTTCGATTTATGCATTTCTCGTTGTTTTGCTCGTTTCGTTCTCATGTCCACATATATTACTTACTGTATCAGACTACAGATGGTTCACTATTGGACGTGATGCGCAGTGCTTATGAGTTACTTTCTCAGTGTGGAATAACAATTCCTAAGGTAAATTTGACATCTCTTTCAGCATTTATCAAGAACTTTTTTCATTTATCTTACTTCCTCCACCTCATCTCACATTATGTTGTGTGCTCAACAATTTTAATAAGGGTATTACTGAAGCTTTGTTATATTTATAATCTGTTACCTGTTTGCCGGTGGTTCCATAGCCAAGGGTTCTGAGTTGCAAATCGAGGTTTCTGAGTTTCTATGGGGAAATGTTCAGGTAGTATGCCTTTTAACATGTATCAATTGCTTCAATAGTTGACCTTTATCCTGATGTCTTTCACTTGATGCAGCTTGATGGAAGTTTGGTCATTTTGGCTGAAAATATATTGGGCTCAACTAAAGCATTGGAATAGGTGAAGCTCTAATACCGTATGGTCAACTATTCGTTGTTGACCGTATTAAAGAGCTCATCAAGTACGAGGGCTTTCAGGTATTTACTCTGTACAAGGTTGGATTTTTCAGTTCAGACTATGCTATTACACATTTATATACTGAAGGCCTTTGGTAGCTTCATGAACAACATTCTCCTCAATCCCTACCCTTTCTTCTCGTCTGATCTTAGAGATAATTACGTTGCTGTCAATCAGAATTATAACATTTCATCTGTCTACTTCAAACAAGTGGAGTATAATTGTATAAGAATTGGGATCCTCTCAAGTTTCGTTTTGTACGAAAAGTTCATGATATTGGTGGTGTTCAAATGTCCTTTTTAATAGGTTGCACCAGCAGATCTCGGAGGGCTGCTCGTCTCTCATCCAGAGATATCCGATGCTGTTGTCATTCCGTAAGTTCATTTTCCAAGATTTCAATTCAATGACAGACTGTATCTAAATAAGGAGTACTATATACCTAAGCAGTCATCTGAATTAAACACCCTGTTCGATATTTTTTACTATCCTCTCAGATATCCTGATGCAGAAGCTGGTGAAGTCCCGGCTGCTTACTTCGTCCGTGCCCCAAACAGCTCACTTTCTGAAGAAATTCGTAGCAGATCAAGTATGCATGCAGACTAAATTAGCCTCAACATTAAACACACATCCTATTCTCAGCTAATAACTTGTTATTCATGTTTTCAGGTCGCGCCTTTTAAAAGATTGAAGAGCGTCACATTCATCAACATTGTACAAAATCGGCTTCTGGGAAAATACTGCGACGCGAGCTCATCAACAAAGTCCGATCGAAGCTGTAATTCCTTCGATCACAGCTCTCCTTATTTTATTCTACGAAAAAAAAAAGATATATACGCGTATTAGGTTCTCTTAAAACATTTATAGATATTGTTAGAACATTTTTATCTTTTCACTATGTTTGGAAAATCATGTACAGTGAATTATTTATATTTTAATATAAGTATCATTTTTATTTATTGTAATGAGTATAAGAAGAATTAATAACTGTTCACCATGACATATTAATAATGGTTTAAAACCGTTATTAAAAACTACCAAAGATAACACTTCGTAACCGTAACGTAAGAACCCAAACCGTAATGATTGTCGATCATATATAACGAACAATATATAAATTAATAACGGCTGCAAACTGTTATCAAAAGTTACTAAACATAACGGTATATTAGTGTTATGTATTGAATTTCCAACCGTTATAATAAACTCACATAGATAACGGTATAGAAGTGTTATGTATGAGGGTGACTTTTAATAACACCAGTATACTTAACAGTTTCTTTTTGTACATAGATAACACAAATTTTGAGTTATGTATGAACTTTTTTCTTGTAGTGAGATTTAACCAATGAGATTTACAATTAGCATCTCCGTAGGGAGGAAGACCCGAGGTCAGCGCGAATGCTAATTAACTCATATTAAATCACAATGAAATCTATGATCAACATGAATGTTAATCACTTCACTTCAAATAAGGAAAGGAAATAGATTTAGACATAGTGAAGTAGTACTTCATTAAAAGACAATTTCGAACAAGAAGTGCAACATTTATCATAACACATTTTGGAATATCTCTTAAGATTCAAAATTATTACTCCCACTACGAATGATATATCAAACAAACCAGTATTAAAGAAACAAATCTCTAATACAATGTAAGAAATCTCAAAACAACTAGTATTAAAGAAATAAATCTCTAATACAATGTAAGAGATCTATCATCCATCAATATCCAAAAACATAAGTATCCGCCAAACAAGGCAACTAATGTAGTGAACAAGTAATAAACCAAATCTAATATCCAAAAACCAAGATAAAACTAAGATAAGAATTCTTCAAGTCTTCTGGACAACTGCATCATCGGAATGACGCTTGTCGAGCTCAAGAACTTGAAGTCGTCCTACTCATTCTTCGTAGCTAAACCTACAAAGATTGCAACAAACCATAATTAATATCCACCAGTTAAATCTGTCCGTGAAGACTGAACTAGTATAATTTGGTTTTTCATGTTACAAGAGTCTGACATACCACCATCTATCTTCAACTTCTTGTTCCTCCTCTGATAGACCTTCACTATTGGAAGTCTATTCTTACTTCTAGCCCTTACAGCCTTTTTGACTTTCCGAACGAGTCGATCAAAATCTAGCTCTTTCTGCCACTGGCGAGCATGCCAAATCATGTTATCCCTAACCTTTTCAACTTCGAGCAACTCGTTTTCAAGAGTAGAAACATGCTCATAGTCTACTTGGTTCTTGACAACCGCATTTCTGAATGCTTGGTACCATCCCGGTAGAGATGCAAGAATAATTTCGCATTTTCCCCTTTCCGTTATGTATCCACCATACATCTCATACTGAGTAAAGAGATTTTTGAACCTCTTGAGATATGCACTCGCACTACAAGAAAAACGCTCATAGATAACTCAAAATTTGAGTTATCTATGTACCAGAAAAAGCGTTATAGAACTGGGTGTAATCTATAGTCACGCTCATACATTACGGGTTTTTAGCGTAATTTATGTGACTTATTCATAACGCTTTAAAAGTTCATAGATAACAATAGATAATCGTAATATATAATACTTTTACATTACGCTTTCAAACCGTTATCTATAAGTTTTCATACGTTAAAAATTTGTATCCTAATATTTCAGTTTATACATTATAGATAACGCTTTTGGAAATTAAATAATTTCATTGTACACTGTAATGTATACCAAGAATCACAAATTTATTTATTTTATTTCTCCAAAAATATAAAAAAGATATCCCAACATTGTCTATACAATCCAAAAATTCTAAATAATGAAATTACAAGTTCTATATGCATACTTGTGAAACTATTACACTTCGAAAACAAATGTGTTCTAAGTCGTGAATCAACCACTCCCATGCCTCTACCTTCTCCATCTTCATTTTGTCGTCCTTTGTTATGTTAAACTTCACTTCTTCACCTCTTCACTTCTGCATCAATATATAATATATTCGAAATTTTTACGCCAAAAAACAGATAAAAAGGATTAACCAAAAGCAATTACTAATTAGCAAACCTAAATAGACATAATTCTTAAAGTGCTTATAACTCCAGGTGAGTTGCTACATGAAAGAAAGTACTAGTAAACTAGTAGAATTACCCAATGTCAAAAAGCTTCAATTTTATCAAAGGACCAAAACACAAACAAGCGATAGAAACAATAGGATTATCCAATGTCAAATTTTTATACTGTACCACTATTTGATTCAGCAGCTCTTTTCTCAGAAGTACTAGGATTTGCTTCAATATTGCACAGGTAAGATGGTCTAGACACACTTAGTGGATTGAAAAGATTCTCGGCCAACATTGATTTCATCATCAACACTAGTACTACTGCTCATCTTCTTCAAAACAATCATCATCCACTCAGCATCCAAAATCAACTACCCCTGCAGGTATACATACTTCATTAATATGTACTGCATGCATTACATTGCAATTGATTTCTCACACACACACACAACAGAAAGAGAGTTGTTGATTAATTAGTGAAGTGGAATTTCATTTTATTCAATGTACGTACAACAGCAACATGAATTTGATGATGAATATAGTACTAAAAGCTTCCTCTTATTTCATGCTTAAATAAAACTTAACTACATGAAGCATTTGTGCAAATCCTAGTTTACCACAATTTAGTAACCAAAACGCAATAAAGTAATTGAGAAACATGGGCTATGACTCCTACACTAAACCAATTCATACTTCACGACTCACACAAAAGTTCAACAAAGTGCAAAAGGTTTAGAAAAAAGGAAAAAAGAAAAGTAGAGTCAGTCATCGAACCTGTTTCGGAAAGAGGGAAGTTTCAGAAAGAAAATCATTACCTCGTCAGCGTGTGAGAGCTATCGAGCTTGTGTGTGTGCGTGCATCCGAAAGAGAAGACTGAATGACACAGTCAAAACTTTTTGCCCCGATTCAAAGCGAAGGCTTTCGAGCTAGTTTGCGAAGGCCCTGCAGCTGTAGAACCCTAAATCGTGGGGAAGATAGAAATCAAGAGGAAGAGAGAGTCTCAGAGAGAGAGAGAGAGGGAGACTAACCTTACGGTATTTGGGAGAAAAACCTCCGGCGATGGCGAGGGTGTCGCCAACTAGGACGGTGGGAGCAGAACCCTAAATTTGGAATAAGGTTAAAAATCGATTAGAAATTGAGTCAGAAATTGAGGGGTAATCTTTGAGGGAGAGAGGGAGAGAGGGAGAGAGAGGAGGAGAGTACCGGGCGACGAGGATACCAGCGACGTGAGCTCCTCACGGCGGCGATTTGCAGAGAGCAAGCCCGTAGCAGTACTCTCTCTCACGGCGGCGATACTGGAAAGTTTCTTAGTTTTTTTTTTTCTAAGTGTCGGACTGATGGGTATAAATTTTGCATAAAATTATATTTTAGTATTATTTTTTTTATTTTTAATAGAATAGATAACACTAATTTAATTACGGTTTATTCTTATCGTAACTAAAAGTTAAAGTGTTACTTCATACATTACGATTCTTTCAAAACCGTTAACATTAACAATAGGTATACATTACAGTTTCTAAGAAACTGTAATCATTGTTAAAAGTACACGCATATAAATAACGGTTTCGTAAAAAAACGCTCATACATTACGGTTTTGGCGAAAAACCGTAATGTATGAAGCGTTTCCTATGAGGAAATTTCTTATAGTGTCGTGTTAGGGAAATCATCAAAGTCCATAAAATCCATCTCTTTTCGGGCTAGGAAGCTAAGTAGTTGGAACCGAAAGGACTCCGGAACACCATCGGAATAAGCAAAACGACAAATCTTCGTGCGAATAGAAACAATAGACATATCTGAAATAAATAACAAGTAAATAAACAACTCGTAAGCAAAAATAATTTATGTTATCAATGTTATAAACCCAAAAATAACATTGAACCAACAAACGAGTAGCCTGATACTATTTACAAATAGTCCACTATAGGTGGATGCTACCTATAAAATTATCGACCATGACCGCAGTCTATTTTATTTCTTATCCCATCACACGGACCTTAGTGAAACAAAGAAATAATAACCCGTGCCTCAGGACCCTGCTAATTCGAGAAGTGACCTCTATAGGAGGATTCATCAATAAGCAGCTAAGCTACAACCATATTTTAATATCCCGAAAATGATTCTATTAAGAGCAATCCTACCGAAAGGAAGAAATACATTTATAAAATCATTTTTCCCATATTATCAATATTTGAATTAACCAATGAATTCCATAATTAGTATCTCCTATAGAGAGGAAGACTCATTGTCAACGCGAATACTAATTATTTCATTTTAAATCAAATTATCCTTTTATGAAGTCTAAACCAATGAAATCCATAACTAGCATCTCCTATAGGGAGGAAGACTCATTGTCAACGTGAATGCTAATTATTTCATTTTAAAACCAAATATGGAGGTCCTTTAAATCAATTAACAAATAATCGATTAACATTACAGCTTAGTCTTTTTAAGGGTTTGTGTGACAAACGTAGCACATAGACAATTAAGTCCTATCACATGATTTCTAAGCGCAAGTAATAAAACATGCTTGCATTGAAATCATAAAACTGACATGCTATGACCCCTATGCATGTTATTTCTATTACGCAAACAATGAAAAGCAACTATAACATGCAAAACATGCTGATCATCTCATCGCGTAATTTAAATCCATCCATAGCATGCATAATAATTAAATAAATAAATAGGCTGCCGACCGGGAATAGAAAGCCCTATCTATTACATTTAATTAAAAAAAAAAACCCGGAACAAGCACCGGTCTTCAATCTTCGATTTGGAAGTCAACCTCGGTCTTCAAGTCCACCTTTCAAAATTAGCAACTGCTCGAAATAACTAGGGTGCGGAAAACCCTAATTACCAAAAACGGAAAGCGAATGTTCGAAACGAACTGGGGTACGAAAACCCTAGCTGTCGACGATCATACCAAAGTTTCGGAAAACCCTAGCCGTCTTCAACGTCATGGGCTGAACGTTGGAAAAACGAACAGCCCTTCGTTCGAAAAATCCGGCCACGTGCCGCCGTCGAGCCACGCGTGCAAACCACGCGCCGCCGCGGCACGTACCGAGGCTACCGTTTCGGCTCACGACGAGCCTGACGTGGCTGAGTCCGGGCTGGGTGCGTCCGTTGCAGCCCAGCCCGAGCCACTGCTCGCCGCCGTCGCCTGAAACGCCTTTGCCTTCGCCGTCTTTTCGCTGCAAGAAACAGCGCCGCCGCCACGAGCCACTGCCGGTGGCTGGAACGCCACCGGTCACTCCCACTGGCTCGCCGGCGTCCCCAGCACCACCGGTGGTGCCGGGTTCGAGCCTGAGCAGCCGTGGCAAGATCCGGCAGCAACGCGCGCGCAGGGGAAAATCCCAGCCGCCGCCGCTGCCGTGTGATCACGCCATAGCCGCCGCCGCCGCCGATGGTCCCCGACCACCAGCCCTCCTGTCCGCCTCCGTCCGCGCCTCCCCGTCGTCGCCTGACCGCCGTCGGGCCGCAGGCTTGAGCCCAGCAGCGCGCGAGCCAAGAACCCGTTAGGGTTTCGGCCGCCGCTGCTGCAACTCGCTGCCGCAGCCCTCCCCGCGCCGCCTCTGGTCGTCCGGCGCCGTCACGGCTCCGTCCCGACATCGTGTCGGGCGCTGGACCGTCGGGTAGCCGTGGTTCAGGCCTACAGCAGCGCCGGCAGGCTTGAGAAACCTAGGGTTTCTCACCGCCGCACTGCACCAGCCGTCGCTGCCGTCTCTGCCGCCGCCAGCCCTCGTTCCGGCTTAGCCTGAACCCTAGGATGAACCCTAGGGGTTCAGCCGCCGTGAAACGACGAGGGGGCAGCCACACGAGTCACGGCAGACTACGCTGCCCGCCGCCGTGCGCTGGCCGACGCGCCGCTGCCTGCGGCCGTCGATGCCTTCGTCTCGTGTTCGTCCCTCGGATCTCGATCTTCCAATATTCTCCCGATTTCAGAAACATTACAATGCAAAAATCGAAAAAATACAAAACGAATCCTAATCTAATCGGCACCTTATTATCTCGCCGATTTAAAAAAAAAAAACGAACAACGAAACCAACGAAAAACGATAAACAACGCACATAATTCCCGGACAGCAGCATGAACACATAATCATGATGACTCGAATGCATGAACATAAAATTCGATTCAGCACAGAGCCGATCCAAAAACCTGGGGCTCTGATACCAATTGTTGGAATGGCTGCTTGAAAGCCGCCCCTGACCCAGATCTTGGTTCGGTTGTGTCGATTCGATCGTGCACATAAGTTCATGCAAGGGCACGAGTACATACCTTATGATTACGAAGAACGTGGAATCTGAGTCGTGTCTGAT
The DNA here is from genome assembly GCA_029379335.1 of Thymus mandschuricus. NCBI lineage: Eukaryota > Viridiplantae > Streptophyta > Magnoliopsida > Lamiales > Lamiaceae > Thymus > Thymus mandschuricus. The sequence continues at coordinate 8,131,159 of CM057074.1, forward strand.
CGATCTACGGTTCTGATCTTCTAGGATGTGATCCCACAACTTCAGATCCGAGACTTGGTGGACGTCTCAAGATCACTGGAACCTCGATCTCCCCTCACTCAGAACCGGCGGCCGCTACTCTCTCTCTCGTCTAAAGTTTATGCGTGAAACTCAATTTGACCTCTCTAGAGAATTAGGGTTTAGATGAGAGACTTGGAGAGTATTTATATGGTACATAAATAAGGAGATATGATTCCTTATTTGTCTCTAACCATATCTTTGCCAATCCCATATTTATTCTCTTTTCCATAACTTACAAATCTTATTCCTATATTAATACGGAATTAATAAGGAATTAATCTGTTCAGTTATGCAACTGTATATCCGGAATTAATTCTAACAAATAGAATTTATTCTAATTCCAGTAGAAGAATAAATAAATAAATATATACTAAATATATTTATTATATGATATTTATCCCCATAAGATTTAATTAAATAAATCTTATCCTATTAGATTTAATCTTATCCATGAATGATTAAATTATAACTAATTAGATTTAATCTTATCCCACAGGATATAAATCTAAATTAATTATATTTAATATCCATTCATCGTGATAGATCCGGGTTAGAGATCCACAACAATTTAGGGTATTGTTCCTCATGTTTTGCAAAGAGCATCTATAGACAAAGCATTAAAATAGTAAAGAGCAAGAGATTCACGCGTGTTTAAAGCTACAAACGAGTATTGTGTACGGAGCACGATTTGCGTGGTGATAATAAGTAATAGTTGAGCTATGAGTAGGGTGTAAAAGGCATGTTTAGCCACAAACGAGCAAGATTCACAGAGTTTTGCACTCATATAAGCAGATAATGAAGAAATGGAGTGGGAGAAAAGAGAGAAATAAGGAGCATGGAGCTCCATCGAGCCTCATTCCCTTTTGGCAGTGAGGGTTTTACCTTAGACCTGGGACGAGGTAGAGGAAAGAGATTCTTCTCGGCGTTGAGAGGAAAGGATGGAGGTAAAGAGAAACTAGCGCTTCCCGGAAGAAGGCTTTGAACGCCTTGACCGCTTGAGCTCAGAGGAGCTCGTAAGAGAAAGTATGGAATTGAATGGAACAGTACGCCAAGGAGCGTGTTGTTCGTAGAGAGTGATGTTGTTGTGTGTTCACTTAGTATTTATAGGTGTGAGGAGGGTGAAAAGTAAGCATCCGTGTGAAGGAAGGACATAAATGGAATTCTAGCTGGGGCAAAGTATCCTCCGTCATGAATGCAGTGGTCCTCACTCTATAGTACGTAGAGTCACGCGGACCGTATGTTACGCAGAACCCCAAGCTTCTACTAAACACTTATGGGATCTGGTCAGATCCTTCTATCTTTGTAGATGCCTGCAGATCCCTCACGGCTTATGGGGGAAGTTAGAACCTCGCAGCTTCTTGCATGGCATACGATTCTTAGTTGTATTGAGCGTCTGGTGCCCAACATAATCTCTTTGATATTAAGCTACCACACGGAATAGTCTCTATCGATCATCCCATACAAAAGTAATACTTATTTCCACTAATGGTGTTGTTGATGCTAGCTCCGTCTAGGATTTATTATTCCTTTCACAGAGGTAAGGTTCTCGCCTTTATGGTGACACCGGACACATCAATTTCCCTAGTGATTGTAGTCTAAGGTTCAAGAAGGTGCGCTTCTCTATTAATTTGGTTTATTTGTGGAATATGGCTGATATTAGTCCCTATCAGCTACTCCCCCCCCAGGTCCAGAAGCGTCTATATGTTGGCTTCTGGTAGGTGTCTTAGTAGGAAAAAATTTTCACTTTGCCTTGTCGAGGCTCTCTTTCGAATAGAAGAGTATTATAATGGATATATTCTGTAGGGAAAAAGGCGCGTTACTTTTTGGGGAGTAAAGAGACGCTTCCTATTCTTTCATAGGCCGACGAGGAGTAACAAGTGGGGCATCGCTCTACTCCCCTTTGGCCTTTTTAACTTCCTTCATTTCCTTCTTCTCCACTTTTATATCATACATCTGAGAAAAGTGGGAACATTCACGTTTTTCTACTCAACGTTTCCAGTGATTGTTTCGTCTTCCTTGCTCTCAGGTAGTTTATTTAGTGTTCATTATCTTCGTATATCTCTCTCCTGCGTTTTTGCAGGTTTTGCCTATAAGGGGCTTTTCTTCCCCCGTCTTTCTCTCCTTTTTTTTTTTTTTTTTTTTTTTTTTTTAGAAGGAATCTTTAATACCGATTCTTGTCTTTGCGAACCTAGTTTAAGGGTGAGTATAACGAGCACTTTTACAGGAGAATCTCAAGATTTCTTAGAAGATTGAGTTTTATTTGCATTTGTTTTCAGCCATGAATGCTGATGAGGGGGAATTGCTACAAAAGATTCAAACGAAGTTAGAGCAGAGAATGGTTGAGGCCAAAATCCTCAACCCTGAGCCTATTTCCTCTTTAGACGACGCACCTGCATTACCCTCTACGGGCACTAGGGTTTCGGAATCTGACCACGAAGACCTACATGGGATGATAATAATGAACCCTCCTTCAGGGCTCTGCTTTCCTGAACCGCCATTAGCTGGTCATGGTAAAGTCCTACTTCCTTTTTCCCCTTTGATTGGGGGTAAGCATTGATACCTCTTTTTCTGAAAAGCGGGTGATTTTCATTCATTTGTGTTTTCAGAAGTGAATCAGTTTACAACACCCTCCTTCGGCGTTCAGGCTTTGGCTTTTGATCAGTTCTTGGAGATTCTAATTGAGGTTGAACAAAGTAGGGACCGTGCCCAAGTCGAGGCTCGCGATCTTCGAGATTGTCTTCGTGCTAAGGAGAAATATTGCTCTACTCTTGAACTACGCTTGGCTTCACTATCAGAGCGAATAAGGGAATTAGATGGGGCTCTGGAGGCTTCATTAGAGCGATCATTGGAAATGAAGGCAGACTTTGCTATACAAGCGGAACAACTAACTCTTACTCATGAACAAGAGTTGGATCATTCCCGGACTACTTCTCTCATGGAAGGGATGAAGAAAGGCTCTAGCAAAGGCATTTCCAGGGGGATACAAGTTTGCCGGTCTAATTTCTTGATGTCCCCCCGTGGTCAAGCTTTCATAGACTCTTTGGTGAAGCAATTGCCTGAAGCGTTTATCAATTCTCCTTATTTCTGGGCCAGAATGATAGAGACCCTCTCACCAGCTGGGCTGGCGATATTGTTTTCGAATGCTGTAACCAGCTGGGCGTCCCAGAGCGTGCTAACTCTATCAATTTGATGCCCATAATACATTTGTTCGAAACAAAGCCCGAGGCCCTCAAGAGGAATTGCTTCATTCCTACTGGGGAACCTTGGTTTATGCCAGTATTGAGAAAAGCTGCTGAAACGCTTCGCTAGCCCATTGAAGCCCTTGAGGGCTTTCCTACTTGGGATGCTCCCCCTTTCCCTCTCTTTTCCGTTGATGCTACTGCTATGCAGCTTATGAAAAAAGCCTTTGATGAGGTGCCTCCTCCTCTCTTTGCTAGAGCTTTGCCTGCCCATCACAGGTTTATTGTTATCTATTTAGTGATTCTATTTATATTTTCAGGAACTAGCGAGGAAGGAGACTGCGGGTCCCTCCTTTTCTCAAGGAACCACTCCTTCCGCACGTATCCTATCAAGTGAGGAGGATAGCTCAGGGGCGAATGATATCTTTAATGTTCCCCTAGGCCATCCCAGAGATAATTGGATCTTGCCTTCAACTGATATTTCCCCTGTTCCCAAAGGCGAAGCTTCAATCTCTCATTCGTCTAGTTCTGAGGACCTAACTTTTATTCGAAGTCCATCTCCTTAATTTTGTTGCTTTGGATAAGATGTTTGTTGAACAATCTATTTTTTGGTGTTTGTGGTGGGGTGCTTATTCATGACCCTGAAATCGTGCTATTGGGGCACAGACAATCGTTACTTTTGATTTAGGCCAGATGCTTCTTCGAGGCCCTGTTTATAACATGTTTTTGTTATTTCTTATTCAACTTAGAATGTTATCTCTCTTATTCTTGTATTTATAGGGGCTTTACTTTTTACCCTGTTTCTACCTGCTGAAGTATTCGAAGATGGTGAGGTAGAGGTATTCCCAGTATTTTTAGGGTGATGGGACAAAATAATAAGATAACATCTTAGTGTAAAATAGCATTCTAGGATAATGGCAACATTTTGAGATAGCATTTTAAGCTAATGGGATATGGGTATATAGGTATCCCCTACTCCCCCCCCAAGTGAGGTGTAAGGGACTGAAGGAATTACACCTCATTTGAGGGCTAAACACATACGAAATATAACTACTTTAAAGATAAAGAGGTATGATCCAATGTTTCATACATCAGTTAATCGTGGAATAAGAGTTTTTCAAAACGAATAAGGGGTCATAGCCCATCATACTTTCTTCTTGAGAGTAATTATCAATTTTCCCTGCATGTTTCAAGGGTGATAACTTTTCCTTTGCCCGTTGTCTCCTCGACATCTTCTTGGTCTAGCACTTCCTTTGCATTTTTTACTTTCGCCCTTGCCTGGGTTATCAAAGCTTCCCAATGCCCTTTCACAATTGGGGCGTGGCACCTGCCTGTGGCTTCAGCTTCAGGCCCTTTACTTTCATTTACCTGTTGAAGCAGTTGTTTGGCTGGGTCCTGGGATATCATCAGCTCTCCAGGAGGGTTGTTGCTGGTGATCAGCAAGTGTTCCATTGAAGCGAAAAGGTTCTGACCTTCTCCTATTGGAGTTGGGGTTTTAAGTCTTTTTCCCTCGAGTTTCATCTCATCCCCTTCGGTGGTAGGTTCTACCATCGGCCTTTTCCTGGCCTCTCCTGCTTGCACCGATTGGACATAGCATTTTCGCGAGACCTGTTGATCTCCCGATATTTGCCCTACCTGATTTCCCACGGGGAATTTCATCATCATATAGTAAGTGGAAACCACTGCTTGGAACGGATTCAATGCGGTCCTTCCTAGAATGATGTTATAGGAAGATGGTTGTCGCACCACCAAGAAGGTGACTGGTTTTGACACTCGTGTAGGCCCTTCGCCCAGAGTGAGCATTAAATCAATTGATCATAGTGACATCCCCGGATCTCCTGAGAAACCGTGTAGTGCCGTAGCTACCCCATTCAATGGCTTCTGGAGGCTCATTTGGTTGAAACAACTTTCAAATATAACATTGACCGCGGCTCCTTTGTCCACAAAGACTCTTTGGACCTGATATCTCTCTATTTCCACTGTGATGACCAACGCATCATCATGCGGATGAACCACTTTCCGGTTATCTTCTGGCCCGAATGAGATTTCTGGTGGGGGTAGGCCTGCTTCAACCTTCCAGACCCCATGCCTTTCATGCATATGCAATTCTCTGGCCGATGCTTTTCTGCTTCTGTTGGAGTCTCCCATGGTTGGTCCTCCATATATCATTTTAATAACGCCTTTGGGCTCTGACCCTTGGCCAGCATCAGTTGCTTTTTCAGGAGCTTCTTTGAGCCTCTTGTTTTGTTCTGTCTCTCTTTTGACATATTCCAAGAGTTCTCCTTCCTGGATTAGCTTTTCGATTGCGATTCTCAAGTTTCTGCAATCATTGGTCATATGGCCAAAGTCATTGTGGAACTTACAGAACCTTTCAGAAGGTGGATTTCTTGGTGGCTGTCTATGCCCGGAGGGGATCTGAACCCCAGGTTTCCTCAAGACCACCTCGAGCAGGTCGACTGGTTGCTTGATTAATGGAGTAAAAGATCTTAAGAACCTTTCATTCTTATCAATCTTTTTGGCATCTGGGGTCGGCCTTCTCCTTTCTTCCGGCTTCTTTTCTTTTTGAGCGGCCAACTCAGCCCTCTTGCTGCTCAGAGCCTCTTCCATATGGATGTACTTTTGGACTCTTGTCAGTAACTCTTCAAAAGAGGTAGCTTCTTTCTTAATCAGAGAAGCAAAGAACTGTCCCGGCCTCAAGCCGTCCGCACAGGCATGCACCTTTAGCTTTGGCTCCACTCCTGGGATTTCCAGGACGGCCTCGTTGAAACGTGTCATGTAGTCTCTCAGACTTTTGTTGACACCCTGTTTTATGGTCGTCAGATGCAAGGAGTTCCGAGTGGTCCTTTTAGCGCTGACGAATTGCTGTAGGAAAACCTCTTTCAGATCCATGAAGGAGTGTATGGAGGCTTTGGTAACTGCTTGAACCAATGTTGAGCAGTTCCTGACAGGGTGGTGAGGAACACTCGACACTTAACCCCTTCTAAATATTGATGAAGGAGACATAGGCTTTCAAACTTCATCAAGTGCTCTTCGGGGTCTCCTTTTCCCTGGTATTCGCAAGAGATTGTTTTGAAATTGCTTGGAACAGGATCAGTTTGGATGTGTACCGAGAACGGACTGCTCTCATCAATATATAAGGGAAAGAATTCTGATTTGCCCCTTCCACTCCTATTGTCTGAGGAAGGCTTTGGGTTTCCTTCTTCGTTGGGGTTGCGAACTTCTTTGTCACTCGCCTCTGTTTCTTTTGGAACCCTTTCTTTGGCCTGTTTTTGTTCCTTCAGTCTTTTGACCTCTTTTGCCAAGAGCTTCATCTGCTCTTGCTGCTGGGCATATTTCTTGGCCCATGCATTTTCAGTGTTCTCATTGGGATTTCCTTCGAGTTCCTCAGGACCTTCTTCTTCTGGGGATTCCCAGTCAGTGAAAAATCCTTCTTCCTCTTCCGCCGCTATCGGGGGCAGCCTTGAGACTAGCTCTTGAGTTATGCCTTGATGCATAGGCTTCTGCTTGTGCATTGCAGGAGTACTTTTACTTCCTCCTCCTTCCTGGGTCTCGCCCACGGGATCTGTGTTTTGGGGATTTGCCCCCAAGGTATGAAGTCTCTTCTCAACAGCTCCCTCTACTACACCCTCTACGAGTGCTTTCATTTGGAGGAGCATAGCTGGAGAGAGCTGAGCCTCCATGTTGACACTAGTCTCTGTTAGCATAGTGCCTATTTCTTTGTTTCCGATTACAGAATCTTCTGGATTTCCAGTGGCTTGACCAGCCTCCTTGGAAGCAGCATCTGATGCAGCATTCATCCTTATAGGAATCTGCGAAGATTTGAGGACGTTTAGAGGATTAATTCCAGATGCTCTTTGAAAGAGACTTGACATATATGTAATTTGTTATCAGCAAATTTTCTGCATTTGAGCATTATTTATTGTGACCTTAACGAGTATAGCCTGTTCGTTATAAGACTCTTAGAAGGGGTGGCTTTTGTCAGAATGAAGCTGAGGTTGGCGACATCTGTCTTCACGAAACCTACTTTATTAGATTGTGTGTTTCCCTAAGGCCTTCTTTGTAAAGCCTCTGGAAGGGATCTGTTCTGGAGGAGAGGTTATTAAGAATTTGTGTGGCATCTTATTTTATTAAGCTTAATACGAGATGCCTCGGCCATATAGGCCCTTCTTATATTAGTGCCTATTTTATAGGACTTTCTTATAAGATATTCCCTGTTAGCCAAGGGTTATGAGAGTAATATATTTTATGCGGGATTTATAAGAGCATTACTTATTGAACCGAGCTTACGAGAGCTTGGTCTATTTTTTAAAGCTTACAGAAGCGCTACTTATCAGATTGGGCTTATGGAAGTAATATCCTCCTTAGAGGTTTATAAAGGTATTGTCTATTAAACAGAGTTTTTTGAGAATACCACTTATGAAGCGGGACCTAGGTGAGATTTTACACATCGAAACGCAATGGGTAAAACTTATGGGAGTGATACATAGAAATGTCACCTTTAGAGTAAGACTTGGGGGTGCACTACCCATTTAGTGGGACTTATAAAGAGTTTTGTCCATTATATGGAGCTTGTGAGGATGCCGCCTACTGAGTAGGGCTTAGAAAAAGTTCTGCCCGTTGCATGGGGCTTACGAAGGAGTTGCCTATTAGATAGGGCTTTGTAGAAGGTTCTGCCCATTGAATGGGGCTTACGAAAGAGGTGCCTATTAGATAGGGCTTTGTGCTAGGGTTGCCTATTAAATAGGGCTTATGAAGTGTTCTGCCCATTATATGGGGCTTACGATCATGTTGCCTGTCAAACAGGGCTTTTTGATAAGGTTGCCTATTAAATAGGGCTTATGAAGGGTTCTGCCCATTGTATGGGGCTTACGATGATGTTACCTACTGTGTAGGGCTTCTGGAGGTTCTGCCCGTTATACGGGGCTTACGAGAGAGTTGCCTGTTAGACAGGGCTTCTGAGAGAAGGTTCTGCCCATTATTCGGGGCTTACGATGATGTTGCCTACTGTGTAGGGCTTTTTGATAAGGTTCTGCCCGTTATACGGGGCTTACGAGAGAGTTGCCTGTTAGACAGGGCTTCTGAGAGAAGGTTCTGCCCGTTATTCGGGGCTTACGAGGGAGTTGCCTATTAGACAGGGCTTCTGGGAGGAGGTTCTGCTTTCAGATGCAGGCTCCTTTCATCAAAGTGAATGAGGTAACCTCGGCATCTTTCGGCTCTCCATTTTTTAATGTTTTTATTATTTCATGGGTTTTGAAGTCATGGCGATTCAGGGGCATTCGACTAGCTGTAGTAGTGATGCTTATTCTGTAATCACCAATCCTTTGCAACTCTTAGATGGATTTCATATTGAGCAGATAATAGACAAAATTGTATGCTCACCAAGTACACAAGGTGAAGCGAATGTGTTTTGAGATTGCTGCAGTTTGTGACCCGGCTTTCCTCCGGATCCTTCACAAACTTAAGATTTTGGCAAAACAACAACAGATTAGCCATCACAATTCATGTCATGAGGGAGATATGGCCTTGAGATCTTTTCTAGTTACTGGGTTGATTTGTTACATGCAGTGTAGCTAAAATAAATTCATGGTATACATACTAAAATTTTCCAGGAATAATTTAAATCTTACATTCAATACACATTCATTCTATTAGATAGCCACCATTCTAGGTGATCATCGCGACAGAGTAAATGACAGGACAAGTTTATGCACATATCATCAGAATCAATTAAAGCTTCGAAGATAAACAGGGGATTAGCCCTCTGACCCCATCGGTTTTGACAGTACTTACAGATATCAATTCTTAATTTACATTCAAGGGGAGAAAATCATCCTCTCAAACACAAGTTTCCTTTCAATCGAAGTGTTTATCATAATTTCCGCCTCAAAGAGAGCATAATCATAAAATCACATCACATTCAACAGCTCATAACCGTGGAGAGCTTTAGCAAATATCAAATAGTGGTATGCACATTTGGGGTTTTTGCAGATTAGACAACAAACAGAGCATTCCAATCAATGTAACATCAGATTTCCTCTTATTCTCCACATAAGGACATAATAATAAATCGCAAACAACATTATAACAACGAGCTGAAATTTTGCATAAAAATAGGGGAAATCAACATCTCAACTCAAGAAGTTCCCACAGACGGCGCCAGTTGATAGATCCGGGTTAGAGATCCACAACAATTTAGGGTATTGTTCCTCATGTTTTGCAAAGACCATTTATAGACAAAGCGTTAAAATAGTAAAGAGCAAGAGATTCACACGTGTATAAAGCTACAAACGAGTATTGTGTACAGAGCACGATTTGCGTGGTGATAATAAGTAATAGTTGAGCTATGAGTAGGGTGTAAAAGGCATGTTTAGCCACAAACTAGCAAGATTCACAGAGTTTTGCACTCATATAAGCAGATAATGAAGAAATGGAGTGGGAGAAAAGAGAGAAATAAGGAGCATGGAGCTCCATCGAGCCTCATTCCCTTTTGGCAGTGAGGGTTTTACCTTAGACCTGGGACGAGGTAGAGGAAAGAGATTCTTCTCGGCGTTGAGAGGAAAGGATGGAGGTAAAGAGAAACTAGCACTTCCCGGAAGAAGGCTTTGAACGCCTTGACCGCTTGAGCTCAGAGGAGCTCGTAAGAGAAAGTATGGAATTGAATGGAACAGTACGCCAAGGAGCGTGTTGTTCGTAGAGAGTGATGTTGTTGTGTGTTCACTTAGTATTTATAGGCGTGAGGAGGGTGAAAAGTAAGCATCCGTGTGAAGGAAGGACAGAAAAGGAATTGAAGCGGGGGCAAAGTATCCTCCGTCATGAATGCAGTGGTCCTCACTCTATAGTACGTAGAGTCACGCGGACCGTATGTTACGCAGAACCCCAAGCTTCTACTAAACACTTATGGGATCTGGTCAGATCCTTATATCTTTGCAGATGCCTGCAGATCCCTCACGGCTTATGGAGGAAGTTAGAACCTCGCAGCTTCTTGCATGGCATACGATTCTTAGTTGTATTGAGCGTCTGGTGCCCAACATAATCTCTTTGATATTATGCTGCCACACGGAATAGTCTCTATCGATCATCCCATACAAAAGTAATACTTATTTCCACTAATGGTGTTGTTGATGCTAGCTCCGCCTAGGATTTATTATTCCTTTCACAGAGGTAAGGTTCTCGCCTTTATGGTGACACCTGACGCATCAATTTCCCTAGTGATTGTAGTCTAAGGTTCAAGAAGGTGCGCTTCTCTATTAATTTGGTGTATTTGTGGAATATGGCTGATATTAGTCCCTATCACATCGGATATAAATCCAATATATATCATATATCGGGCCTGAGTACAATTATTGAGCCCATACTCAATAATACTATTTAGATCGATTCCCGAGGTCTGTTTGGGCCATCCTAGGGATCGGATACCAGACAGAGTTGGGCCTTATCTAATTCGATATTTCCATGTCCACCCCTGAACATGTATCTCATTAGAACGATGACGCACTCCACTAAAGTGTCATAGCTGAATCACCGCTCTGTCCCAATTATGTAGATTGGGTTGGTATTTTGTTTAGTTCGACCCCCGTGTTTAAGACCTTCCATATCCATTAATCAATTAGAGCTACCATGACTGCTCCTAATTGTTAACGTCTATTCCTCAGGTAGTACCCTTTCACACCTTATTATATAACTGAACTTAATCAGCATGCATGACTTGGTATAATAATTCTTGTGAACTCCCTGAGGGGATAATGTACACCCTACACTCACATAGGACACGGCTTATTGATAACACTTATTAGATATATTATGCAACTCGATGTTACCCAAAGTACAACATGATTAAGATGAACTAACGAGAAGTTCATATCTTCGTAAATCAAGGTAACATCGAAGAATACATATACATCTAATAGTTTATCAAGGTTAAGATCGAGCTAGAGCCTGAGATGTGTTGCTCTTCGCCTATATCACCTTTGATACAGGGTCAGTATCAGAAGAGCATTATCTCCCTTGATCCTTCAATACGTTCCACCGTACCAACATAATTAGTGATTAGGACTCATCACTACCATTAAGCTGCAGTCTAGACCGACAGCTCAGCCCAAGCTATCTCGACTGTAAACTGTTTAATCTCATCATTATTAACGACCTTCGTGATCCTCTCCGAACTCAGATCGACACGTGGTCTAAAACATGAGATAATGGGCTTTATTCTTGCTTATACATATTCTTCCAGATAGGGATTGTTAACAGTGGACCTGTGTCGTAACCACTAAAACAACTGGTTTTGCTTTAGTTATACAACAACCCCAACATGACGACCTACCGTTGGAAACGTCATGAAAAGTAGAACATGTTTCCAGGTGGTTTCATCCGATTGGTTGCGATTTGAATTTAAAAGCGGCGAGAATGCTTATCAGCACTCGAAAATGCATCAAAATGACTAGAATATGATTTGTTCTATGATGCATCAAAATCTAATAAAAATGCAGTAAAATGTGTTAATTGCATTCAACAAACATATACACAAAGAAGCATAATACACAAAATGTAATTAATATGTATCGAAAAAAAAACAAACTAAGACCCTATCTTCAATCGATAAAGAAACGGTGGTCAGAAAAGAGGGGAGAAAACCAGCAAAAATCGACGGAAAAAATCGATAGACAAGTGAAGAAAACACAACAATTAATACGCAGTAGAAAAAGAGCAGAAAATTGCAGGGAAAAAAAAAGAGAGAAGAAAATTGCAGAAAAAGAAGATTGTCGACGGGTTGAAGGAGGAGAATAAAACCAAATACAATGCATCAAAATCTAATATAAATTGCAGTAAAACTTGTTTATTATGCGTTCAAAATATATACACAAAAAAACATAATACGAAAAATTTGATTAATATATTATCGAAAAACCAAACTAACACCATAACTTGTAGTGAATGATAAATCCTAACTCATAGGGGAAGCTAAACCCTATTTGGGCAAGCTATACCCTAATTTGTAAGGAAAGTTAAACCCTAACTCATATGGATACTAAACCCTAACAGGACAAACTGAAGTCAGTATGAAACTGAAACAAAAATGCATCAGGCTGAGTCATAAATGCAACAAAATCGACATAATATGCATTATACCCTATATACACACATAACGTATAAAAATTTACAAAATGTTCAAACCAATTAACCAAAATTATTCAAACTAAAAAAGAAATTAATTAGAAAATATTCGTAATTAATAAATTTTCATAGCAAGCCACGTGGACCAAACTTGGATTCTGATTGGCTGAGTGACTTGTCCCTCTAAAATACAAAGCTCGATCCACAAGGAGTGAATATGTCAATAGAAAATCAAGTAGTTCATGTCGTCTCTATCATACTATCTAAGCACATATTCATGATTTTGGTTTATTAACTAGGCAAAGAGTAAAGTAGATGGTGAACTTAACAAAGTGAAATAAGCAAAGACTATATTAAAATGCAAGTAGAGAATATCAATAGTAAAAGACATGGATCCAAGTGATTTCCGATATGATTAGGATGAGGGCTTTAGAATCTAGATGCTTCAAACCAATTTAATCCACCTTGAATGGTTTCTTATATCATATATGTTAACCTACTTTTACTAGGGTGATTAACAAGTAGATCAATAGAACAATAAATGCTTTCTAAGCCTTTAAATGCTCTACCAACTCCAAATAGCTCAATTTAGTCTAAAATAACCTACCAACTATCATCCAACTCATCTAATTCTTTCTAGGAATCATATGAGATGCAATCAAGTGATATGGGTATGAATTGATGCCAAGTGCTATGAATGGGAGCATCCTAGGCATTCCATCAAACACCTTAGATGCACTCCTAGTGATCAATTAGTCATGCATTCAAATAAAGTCCCAATTCATAGGCAATCTAAGGGGAAGGTAGATCAACATCCTAAACTCTAACACCTATCATCTAAATCAAATCATTCATCACTTGGAGCCATGTAAGAGCTTAGCTAGCCATAGATCTAGCCATCAAACCAACAAAAATAAGAGAATTCATAATGGAAAGAACAAGGAAAGTAAAAGAAATAGAATTGCTCCAATAATCTTTAAGATCCAAGCATGATCATCCAACAAAATTAAAATTCACCAATAAGGAAAGAGGGAAAAAGCTAGGGTTCTAAAGTAGATGTTTAAGAGTGAATTACAAAGTGGTTCCTCTTTCCAAATGAGGAAAATAACTAAGTATTTATAGTCTTCCCACAAGTTGGGGTCAAATTGTAATAAAAAGAAATTTAAGTTGAGAAGGTGGGGTAAAAACTGTAATTTCCGGAAATTAGTTCAAGGGTGTGATTGTGTGCATTTTCGGCCACATTTGTCACTTTGCGCACTCCTACTGTTTTGGCTATTTCGCTCTCGTCCAGCCTACGACTTCTTCTTTCGATCCTCTTCGATATAGAACTACTCGAACGTTCCCAGAAAATTGCCATAGCACCTGAAATTAGCACGAAAATCGAGAGAAAATGCAAAACGTATAGAAAATGCATAAGTTGTAAAAACCTATCATTTCCTATCCATTTAAGCACATAACGTACCCAAAACACGCATCGAGATGCACTCTAAAGCATGATAAATATGTGGCTATCAAACTACCCCAAACTTAAGCCATTGCTCGTCCCGACAATGGAACGAACAATCAAAGAACATAAGCACATATGGGTATGCAAATCAAGATCATCGATGCCTCAAAGCTCACTCATAAATGATTTTCCATGAAACTCTCAAGGTGAGAGAACAATCCACAATTACACAACAATCCCAACTAGAAAATTAATCACTCAAGCACAAATGAACTCTAAACCTCACAAGATAAGTGTATCACTCAATCGCTCAATGTGGAGTGGGGTTTAACACTCAACGATCTCATACATGTATCCATACTTACCATATGCTTGCCTCAAGTCTCTAAATCTCCATCGCTTGGTTGTGTGCTATGACTAAGATCAATTAGGTCTTTGCTTAGGCTTGTAATGTAGGGACATTGGTTTAGGTAGGGAATTTTAGGCTAAGTGACTCAAAACTTCTTCTAAGTACTTCACCCTTATAACATCCTCAACAAGTATGGATTCCTCCATCTCTACCTCACCATCTCACACTTCAATGAAACTCAAACCTTTTAATGGAATGTTTCGAAAATTTCTAAAGACTATACCTCTATGCCCTTTTTTTGGTTTTTTTTTCCTCTTCTGTTAGAACTATGTTCTTAACCTTTTCTTTTCTTTTCCTTTGTTCTCTTTTTTTTTTGGAGAACCTCGTTCTCGATTTTCTTTCTTCACACAAACGAGCTTATAGGAGCATCTTTTATATCAAAACTATCCTAAATCAATTCAACTCTCATCATCTTTTCAAGCATGTACTCAACTTAAACCAAGGGTTCCCTTAACCAACCTTCACACCTCTATCATTCAGTTTAAGAATAAAGGCTTCTTTAGGCTCAAAACGGGACCACAAAGGTAATGAATTAGGGTTAGTGTTTGGGAATAATAAGCTTCTCAAATGATGGCCTAAAATCATTTCAAATTTCAAAGAACACATATAACAACCTCGATCGAGACTCAAGAGGCAAGTTCTAGAAGTGATGAATGCAATGCATGACAAGCTCTCAAGAAGGAAAAGAAACGTTATTTAATCAACATTTTTGGCTCAATCCTCACTAGCTTTTGTCTAGAGTTCACGTGCCTAAGGTCAATCATTCCTAGTTAATCATGTCATGCAACCCTTTCATGCTCAACACACGCATAAGAAATTCCAAAAAATATGATGCCATTTTCCGCTCAAATCATCATCGACATCTCTCTTGAAAGCAAATGAGTGATAACCACAATATCTAACCATATAAACAAGAAGCCCTACAACTCAAGTGATGCTTTTAAAATGGAACTTCACCTACGCAACTAAGCACCCTTATAAAGCATGGAAACATCACTTGAATCATTTGCACACAAAACTCCACCACACAATTTACCAAACAAAACATAAAAATTTAAAACAAACAAAGAAAGAAATACGATAAAAATAACTTGAAGAAATATGAAAAAGTAACTTGAATATCTTATCCCATCCCCCTCCCCCCAACTTATTTTTGAAAATAAAATAAAAAATAAGGTTGGAGGAACGAATATACATAAGATATTTAAGTTACTACTCACAAAAGTCCAAGCTATCGAGGTGAGGGACGAGGCGGGGGATGATTCCCTTGACCATGTGATGAGCCTCAAGACGGACCCCACAATCGCAATTTTTCTTTCGATGGCGAATCTCCCATCGTTCCCTTGCATGTTCTCCCCCTATCGTCACCCCACAAATCTTCTTCCTCTTTACTATAAGCAACAAAATCACAAAGAATTTTAGAAACCCCATACTTGTTGCACACAAAATAGAAGAAAAGAGGGTGTGAGAGGAGAAATTATTTAAATCATGTTGGGAATTGTTAAGGATTACATGTTAAGGGGGAACTCATATGGGACACTTTGATGTGAGTGTATATTTGTTTTGATTTGATCCCAAAACCCCTATGTATCCTATTCCCAAGCGACCCAATTTGATGTAGAAAATAGGTTAGAAAAATTTCTAAGCCTATACTGTTAGGATGGCTTCGTTTTTGCATTAGTCACTTAGGTTTTTAGACTGCAGAAATATCAAGTGAAGACCACTCGCTTGAGTGTGTTGTTCAATCGAAGCGAGTCTACCCAACCGAAGTGAAGTGTGCCGAAGAATAGCGAAGCGAAGCGAGCGCTACAGTAGTTTCGAAGCGAGTCTGCCAAAGCGAAGCGAAGCGAGCGCTACAGTAACAAGCCAAAGCGAGTCAACACGGGTCAACTAATACCAAAGCAGTTACTCGGGAAAATTTATTTTCCAAGTACTCGCTACAGTATGACCTTAAAGCGACTCGATTTGAAGCGGACGCTCCCATTCTAAAGCGAAGCGAGCCCCTACCTAACAGAAAGCGACAGCCCGATTCCCGCTCCTATTTTGAACTCCAATCAACTGAAGATCGTCGCATTAATTGCGAGATCTCCACGTGTCGAATGCGGAGAGGAGCAGTGGAGTTGACTGCCAGGCTGACAAAGGCGCCGCTACAGTACTGGCTCGCTCCAGTTACTGTTAAGTTTGTAACTTAGCCATTTTAGGCAAAGTGACAAAACTGGCGCACCTGAAAAAGCACTGCCTGCGCAAGTACTGTCGAGAGGAGGTGGGACAACGCCACCTACCAAGCAACGGGTATCGGACAACCCTCCGCCTATAAATAGTGAAGGATGAAGACGAAGAGAAGTAGAACACTACTCGAGCAATTGAGCGCCTACTGCAAACAAACACTCCCAGCTTTCTAGCATCTTTCGAGTCTTTGTTTCCAAGTGTTCTCCGAGTTCCAGTTTCATCGGAACACGTCTTCACAACCTTCACACTTAGAATTCTAAGCCCATTCCAAATCCAAGCTTAGAGAAGAGTTCTAGCCATCTTTGCACTTGTTGTAAAGAATTCTTCATTAGTGTGTCTGTCGAAATAGAAAACCCTAACCCTAAAGTTTCAGTTAGGTTTTGTGTGTTCGTCGTTAGGTTGTTTTTCGATCCAAGGCTCTACCTTCATCGATAGTAGAAGCCTCGATCATAGAGTCTAGATCCAAGCTTACACTTTCATCGATTGTGTGAAGCTCGATCGAAGCTAGGTTGTAAGGAGAACCCGTAATCTCCCTGTCGTTGGACTGAAGCGAGTGAAGCTTCCAGTCCAGTTTTAGGTTTTGTGTGGTGAACCCGTAATCACCCAGTTGTCGTCAGATCCAAGCTAGTGAAGCTCGATCTTGACATAGGTTTTTGAAAAACCCGAAATCTTCAAGTTCTTGAGTGAAGAGAACGAGTTGCCTAGTGCAACAAGTGGACGTAGGAGTTTTATCTCCGAACCACTATAAATCTCTGTGTCGTATCTCTAAACCCTAATCTCTTTATTTGCTTACTGTTTGATTATTCATTGCACAAGCATTTAAACAACTTATACTGAGATTTACAATTACTTAGGAAAGTTTAGCTCACCGAAATTCCGCATTTACGAGTAAAAGACTCACTCTTGATCAAGTTGACTCGGCTATTTCTAGCCTATCAATAATACAATAACCGAACTAGCTAGTAGTCCGGGTCGAACCACAAGGAGTGAATGTATCGATAGAAAATCAAGTAGTTCACGTAGTCCCTATCATACTATCTAAGCACATATCCATGATTTTGGTGTTTTATAACTAGGCAAGTAATGAGTAAGTGAAATAACAAGCAACAATAAAAGCAAGTAATGTGAAGAACAAATAAAGGAGAAAGTAGTAGAAATTCGATAAAAGCAAGCAAGGATTCAAATGATTTCCGGTGTGATTAGGTTAAGGACTAGGCAAGTGATGTATCAAACCATTTTAATTCCTTTGATTGACATTATTACATAAATCAAGCTATCTCATCCTCCTAAGACTTGAGAAGTAGTGGATTGAATAACATGCTTACCATTCTAAACATATTACCAACTCCTAAAAGCACAAAACCTACTAATCTAACATTAATTCACATAATTCTTTCTAGGAGCAATGCAAATCAATACTAGATAGTATGAGCAAGAATTCATGCCAAGTGCTATGAATGGAAGCTTCCTAGGCATTCCATCAAACACCTTGTATGCACTCATGGATGTCAATCATTCATGCAATTAAATTCAATCAAATCCAAGGGCAACTCAAAGGAAAGGTAGATCCACATCAAAAACCATTAAATCCTAGCCTAATTCACACCATCCATCATTTGAAACCTCAATGGATCTAGCCTAGCATGGATCTAAACATCAACCCAACAAAAAGAAGAGAATTCATGGTAGAAATAACAAGGAAAGTAAAAGGAAATAAAATGCTTCAATAATCTTCAATCTTCAAGCTTGATCATCCAATAATATTTGAAATACCAAAAAAGAAAGAGGGAAAGCTAGGGTTCTAAAGTTGTTGTGCAAAAATGAAATACAAGTGTTGGATCATGCCAAATGAGGCAAATAACAAGGTATTTATAGACATCCCATAAGTTGGGATCAAATTGCAATAAAGAGAAACTTGAGTGAGAAGGTGGGGTAAAATTTGTAATTTCTGGAAAGTTGACCAACGGTTGACTTGTGCATTTCCGCCCACATTTCATAGTTTGCGCGCTCTCACGGTTTTGGCTCGTTCTCTCTCGTCCGGCATCGGAAAATTAATCCGCAAAGTGCTAAGGCTTCCTCTCTCGATCCTCTTCGACATAGGATAAGTCAAAAATTCCTAGAAAATTGCCACAGCACCTGAAATTAGCACGGAAACGAGAGAAAGCGCAAAGCATATAGAAAACGCATAAGTATGAAAACCTATCATTTCCTATTCATTTAAGCACACATATCAAAGCCAAAACCTACCAAAATCATCTTGAAATGCATATAAAATATCGGTTTGTCAATCAAGTGTATACTTAGGTCAAGTAGTTAAGCTACAAACTATAGATCTAGTTCTTAGCCAGGTCTTAAGTGGTGAAGCGAGCTCTTTACTTGTCACTCTGAGTAAAAGGAAAAGAAGTTGAAAAACTTCAAAACACGAATTCACCCCCCCCCCCCCCTCTACGTGTTTTTCCTCTTACAAACCGGGACCAACAAGCGGTATCAGAGCAGCGGTTCTTTCGAGCCACTGCTTTGCATATCCGAAGCGAGTCCCCTCTCGCTTCAGTTGTCTCACTGAACCGGGTCCAGTTTTTCCTAAGTGCATAAAACCCTCACCCACGCATACTGCATTACTGCTGATAGTATGCTATGTCTACATACAGTGCATCAAATCTTCCGCAGTTCTTTATCGAAGGATACGAGACATGGAACTTTCGAGTCGAGAGTTTCCTCAGTTCCATCCACGACAGAATGTGGGAGGTTATAGAGGAAGGACCGATCGAGATTAAGAAAGCTATCTCTGTGGATGTTCCAGCTGCTGAAGACCGTCCAGCTCACGTCAGACAGACATATGTCGAGATGGACAAGGACGAGTACAACTCCAACGACTTCAAAATCGCCAACCTCGACAAAATCGCACGCCACATGATGCAGAGCACTGTGTCGGACGCCTATTTGCCAAGAATCAAGAAGTGCGCAACGGCGAAAGAAATGTGGGAAACCTTTGCCCTCATTTCTCAAGGAACGGACAAGATCAAGGAGAACAAGCTCGCCGTACAGATGCGGGAGTTTGAAGGCCTTATAATGAAGTCGGGAGAGTCCATAGATGCCTTCGAGCTGAGAGTTACCAACATCATTGCAACTCTCAACTCACTTGGGAAGGAACTCACAGACAAGGAAGTAAACCTCAAGATCGTTCGAGCTCTCACACGAAAGTGGCAGACCATGAAGGAGCTGTATCTAGCAACGAAGGACTTGTCAAAAATCACACCAGAGATTCTATTCTCCGAAATCAAGGCTCACGAGTTTGATCTGAACCGCATGAGTCTTGACGATGAAGATGAAGCTCCTACATTTTTGAAAGGAGTCGCTTTCAAAGCCGCAGAAGGGCCAAGCGACCAGACACTCGCTAAGATGTCAAGAGAAGAGCTGGAAGAACATGTTGCGTTTTTATCTAAGAACTTCAACAAGATGAACTCACGTGTGGGCAAGTACAAGAGATTTTATAAGCAGTACAAGGGAAGGAGCACTGATGCTCGTGAAGGCAAAGGGAAGAGAGAAGAGACAGCCAAGCCGATCTCGCGGGACATGATGGAAGTGGAGTGTTACCACTGCCACAAGATGGGCCATTACAAATCTGACTGCCCAAAGCTGAGTACAAAGGAGCCTCAAGAACTGAAGGCAAAGAGAGATGCTCCTCGGCGAGCACTTGTAGCATGCGAGCAGCCAGTCACTTCAACAGAAGATGTCTCAAGCGACTCGGATGCATTCACTGATCCCAACTCTAGTGAGGAAGAGGATCTTGGACTTATGGCGCTAACCGACGAGGATACTGGAGAGGCATTTTTCTATCCTTCATCTAGTTCAATTACACTCGCACACACTCACCAAGAGGAAGTTAATTCCTCGACATGGAGTGAGCTACTTGACAAACACCTCAAATTGTCAAGTGACTACAAAGTGTTGAAACAAGCTATGTCTAATAGCGAGAAGGAGAACCGAAAGCTAGCCACTGAGCTTGACCAAGTCAAACTTAACTTAAGGGCTATGACTAGTAAGTTCGAGGATCTCTTTGCTAGACATCAAAGCTTGGAAGGAAGGTATGAAACCCAATCCAATCTAGTGGCCAATTTGAACAAAGCCTCGTACGCAAGGCAGGCACTAGAGAGCTCACTTCTACCGTTTGGTAGAAAGGGAGGACTCGGATATGAGGGTGGACCTTCCATGCCCACAGTCTTTGTTGGTGCTTCTAACACAACACCATCAGTTCCTTTGGATGTGCCCACTGCCTCCAAAGTGACCACCAACAAGGACAAAGGCAAAGTGGTTGAGAACCCTATGAAGAAGCCAATGAAGATGTCTATATCTTCAAGGGAAGAATCTAAGGGTAAGCAAAATTCAACAGTCCCTAGCACTCACAATGCTAAAACTTACCAATCCAAGGGTAAAGGGAAACCTGTTGAAGCTTCTAAGTCTCAGACCAAGACACGAGAGACAAAGGATCTCCCTTTCAAGAAAAGGAGTAATGTCTATGTGTCACGGGAGCCGGATTGGAGATGGTCCAACCGTACTCATGTTGAGGGGGAAGTGTTCGAAGTACCAAGGAGGTCGCTTCAAACTTCCAAGGTTACTCAAGCGAGTCGGGGTCAAAACCCTAGTTTGACCGCTTTGAGGAAACCAAGCGAGCCGCTTCGAAAGACTGTAAACCCTAAGTCAGTCTCTAAGCCAGTAGCTAATCCGAAGCGAGTCGCTTCAGGAAACAAGCAAAAGGGCAAGAGCATAGGAATGTCTCAAGCGAGCCGCTACCTCTCTTGCACACACTGCTGCACTTGTGAAGCCGCCTCTAAGCAGAAGTCACAATTTAAGAAGGTCGAGAATCCCAAGACACAAGCTAACTTTAAAAAGAAAGTAAAGCAAGTGTGGGTACCTAAAGGAACTAACCTGCAAGGACCCAAACTGATTTGGGTACCAAAACTTGTCTAATTGCAGGTGAGCGCCATGGACCCCATGCCAAGTGAAGATCAACAAATCTGGTACTTGGACAGTGGATGTTCAAGACAAATGACTGGCATGAGAGCTCTACTTCAAGATTATATTGAGAAGAAGGGTCCACAGGTAACCTTTGGTGACAACTCTCGAGGAAGCACTAAGGGATACGACACACTGAAGATCGGAAATATTAAGATTGAAGAAGTTTCCTATGTGGAAGGACTGAAGCACAACTTGTTATCCATCTCACAATTCTGTGATAAGGGATACAAGGTGGAGTTTATCTCCAACAAGTGCATTGTGAAGAACAAGCTCACGTCCCAGATAGTGCTCACTGGAATTAGACAAAGGAATGTCTACATAGCACAATGGGAAAGCTGCAAAGAGGAGACGTGCTTGGTCACTAGGAGTGCTACTGAAATTGGATGGCTATGGCATAGACGCTTGAACCATCTCAACTTCAAGACGATCAATCGCTTAGCTCGAAAAGGCTTGGTGCAAGGCATACCAAATGAAGTCTTTGTCAAAGACCATCCATGCTCACCATGCCAACGAGGGAAGCAGACGAAGAAGCACTTTGCCAGTCTTGAAGAAGCTTCATCCAAGCGAGTGCTCGAGCTGCTTCATATGGATCTGTTTGGTCCAGTCACTCCAGTTAGTGTAAATGGAAGAAAATACACTCTAGTTGTAGTGGACGACTGATATAGGTGAAATTTACCTTGTTTTTATAACCAAAAAGAGTCGATTTTGTGTCTCGTTTGTGTAGTATTGTCTATGGTTTATATGATTTTCATTATATTGGACAATATTATCCTTGTGGGCGTTTTCTTAAGTTTTTAGGTATATTTCGATGCTAAAACCCCGAGACGAGACAAGGCGTGAAGATCGAAGATCAAAGTGCAAGATTTGAGTTCGAGAGAAGCCCTCTCGATACCTCTCTCAATCGAGAGGTCTATCGAGAGGTACATTCTGCCGCAGCTATCGATTGAGAGCATAGTTCACACCCTCTCGATACCTCTCTCGATCGAGAGGTCTGTCGAGAGGGGGTTCCAGCCGGGATTTTTCTCCTTAATTAATTAGACTCCTTTTTGGTTTAGGTTTCCTTATGTAAATTTCTCCTATATATACTCCTAGCCTAGCATTGTAAACCCTATCACCCAATCACTTTATTATCCTTCATAATTTTCTAGCACTTTATATTTTTCCTTTAGAGTTTTATTCTTGTATTCAACATTGGAGCTTTTCAAGTTTATGCAAGATTCAAGATTCGAAGTTCTTTTTTGTGTTCAAGTTTTTCTTACTCTTACTCTTTAATAATGTTCTTTCAATCTTTTGTGTTTATGTTTGCTTTAATTATGTCTAGCTAAATTTCTTAGTTGATTTTAGGGATTGAATGCCTAATTGAATTTATGTGAGTGTTTTTGTTTACAATTAGCCTTCCAATCTAGATGCATGTTTTCATGGTGCTTATTCTCATGCATGATTAATTGGCCACTAATTATGTATGCATAGTTATGTTTATATGCCTTGATAGGATATTTCATAATAGATCTCATGAATACATGATATGATAATTTGATTTGTCTTAATTGAGTTTGAATTATCATATGTTTGCATGTAATTGATTTGGGTGTCATAATTGAACCTAGTTGATTATATCATTGATACTTGTTCTCTTTTGCACTTAGTTTGATATCTATGCGTCCGAAAGGATATTAGGATCAAATTAGGTGACGACTTGCATTGCTTTTATCGGGGTGTAGGTTATCTTTCATGTATCACATTTAGATTGGATTAAATTGGTTAATTGTATTCATTAATTACTTGCATATATTTGATTAGGTAGGCTTTCCTAGAATCAACATTTTTCCTTAATTGTTTATTTCCCTTATTTATTTAATTGCTTGTGTCCTAAGTTGTTTTATTTGATTAGTTATTTCCTTGTTCATTTATTTCCTTATTTGATTACTTGAGTTTTTATTATTTGCCTAGTCTATAAATACCACAATCCTAAATTCCTAAAAGCCTAAACATCACATTAGTTCTTTAGTAGAGGTATTGTGTGCGTTTTCGACTTGTCAATCCCTGTGGATACGATACTCGTGCTTCTTTATATTACACCTATTTTGTGTGGTAGAAAATAGTGCGATCAAATTTTGGCGCCATTGCCGGGGATTGATTAGATTTCACTTACATATTTTGAAATAGAATTAATAGGTGATTTAGGCGCTTTAATTTTCTGTTTTCGGTTTATTGATCTAACGTTTTTCTTTTCTTCTCTTTGATTTTAGGTAGTGCATGACCACAAGGTCTAAAGGGATAAATCCTATTCCGATAGACTTGGAGTTAGAGCGCTCTCTAAGGACTTTGAGGCGAGAGAAGGAGGCGTGCAAGTTCGATATACCACATTCCTCACCACCTGATTCCCCAAGGAGTTTCGATTCAATGGCGGATCAAGTGAGGAGGACTTTGAACGATCGGTTCAAACCGGTCGTGGATCAATTTCAGCAAGGAGGATGGGGGACCACGGAAGCCAACAACTATGAGTTCAAGACGTCCCTCATCAACATGGTGCAAAACAACAATACGGAGGCTCACCGGCGGAGGATCCCAACGCACACTCGAAGCAATTTCTGGATATATGTGCTACATACAAGGCCAATGGAGTGTCTTCGGATTACCTCAAGCTTAGCCTCTTCATGTGGTCTCTCAAGGACGATGAAGGGAGTGGTTAGATGGATTGGACAAGAAGGAGGTCACTACTTGGACTGAGATGTGCACGAAGTTTCTCAACAAGTTCTTCCCACCTTCGAGGGCTCAAAAGCTTATCAACGAGATCAACCAATTCCAACAATATGTGGATGAGCACTTCTACGAGGCGTGGGGGGGGGGGGGGGGGGGGGGGATTTAAGAAGCTACTGAGAGCATGCCCGAACCATGGAATTAGCAAGGAGGATCAAATCACGTGCTTTTATCGTGGTTTGAACAAGTTGTGTAGGAAGGAGCTCGATTACGCTTCGAAGGGAGGATTCTTGAACAACGAGTATAAAGTGGCTATGGAGATCATTGAGCTGACCGTGAACTCGAGCTATGAAGAGGCTACCGATCGAAGACTTGGAAGAAGGAGAGTTGCCAACATTGCGATCGATGCTTACGAGGACTTGATGGAGAAGTATACAAAAACAGCAAGTGAGTTGGATTCTATCAAGAAAGGAGTACTTCGGTGCGATGCTATCACCGACGATCAAGCAAACCCAACCGAAGAGGAAGATGCCAATTTTGTGCAACAAGGAGGCAAGTGGCAACCCAATCAAGGAAACAAGTGGCAAGGAGGACAAGGAGGACAAGGAGGTTCAAACTACCAAGGTGGATACAAGAAGCCTTACGTTCCCAACAACCGAAATCATCCGAACTTCTCCTATGCCAATCCGAACAATGCCTTGCAACCACCTCCCGGCTTCCATGTTGAGAACGGAGTCATCCAAGAGCCAAAGAAGGAGATGTCTACCGACGATTTGATTCGTCAATATATGGCTCAATCGGAGATAAGGATGACACAACAAGATGCGAAGTTGAGGACATTGGAGCTTACTCAAAGCACCTCAACCAACAACTTGGCAAGTAGCATCAATGCGTTGACCAAGCAAATGCAAATATTGGAGACGCAAATGAGTCAAATAGCCATCGCTCAAGGAGGAGTCCATAAGCCCGGCCAATTCCCAAGCAACACCGAGCAAAACCCAAAGAAAAACCATCATATTCATGCTATTGAGCTTCGGAGTGGCACAAAGTACACAAATCCATCCTTGGAAGTTGAGAAGAAAGGAGACGGGAGCTTCAAGAATGCGGAGCGCGAGGAAACGAGGATCCAAGAGCCGAGGCGAGGACCTCTCGACACCTCTCTCGATCGAGAGGGGGATCGAGAGGTCAATACTGGAAGTCAGAATCCACCTCTCGATACCTCTATCGATCGAGAGGAGGATCGAGAGGCTTACGACGAGGAGATCCAATGTGACCCTCTCGACACCTCTCTCGATCGAGAGGGTGATCGAGAGGTGAAAAGTCGAAGTCAGACGGTACCTCTCGACACCCCTCTCGATCGAGAGGGGGGTCGAGAGGCCAAGCAGCCGCCCCAATTGCCGACTTACACTCCGAAGGCCCCTTTCCCGCAAAGATTGACCAAGACGAAGCAAGATGAAAAGTATCAACGCTTCATGGAGATACTACAAAAGGTCAACATCAACATACCACTCCTTGATGCTCTTCGAGACATGCCCAACCATATGAAGTTCATCAAAGACGCGGTATCGGGAAAGAAGAAGTGGGAGAAGTTCGAGACAATCAATGTCACGGAGGAGTGCAACGCGGTGATCCAAAAGAAGCTACCAATGAAGCGAAAGGATCCCGGGAGGTTCACATTAGCATGCAAGATTGGAGATCAAGTCTTTCAAAACGTTCTATGTGATCTTGGTGCTAGCATCAATTTGACGCCTCTCTCTATATTCAATCGGCTCAAGATCGGGAGGATGAAGCCAACCACCATCTCTTTACTAATGACGGACCGATCGGTTTCTTATCCACGAGGGATAGTGGAGGACGTTCTCGTTCAAGTGCATAACCTTGTCTTCCCGGCGGATTTCGTAGTCTTGGATATGCCCGAGGATGCAAATCAACCATTGATCTTTGGACGACCATTCTTAGCCACGGGGAGAGCATTGATCGATGTTCAAGATGGAGACCTCACCTTTCGAGTCAATGGCGAGGAGCTGAAGATTTCTATCTATGAAGCCATGAAGAGACCCGACGATCACCGTGAGGATGTCTTTTCCATCGAGACATTGATACCACCGACTTCGGAGGAGGCACTCAACCATTGCATCTCAAGTTCGTTATATACCTACAAGGAGTTAGATGAAGCTTGTGATGAGATTCTCGAGTATCTACATCAAATGGAGGCAAACCCACCACAACTTCGGCACGAAGAAGTTCCTTATCTCGACATCAACAAGAAGGTGGATGATGGAGTTCTCGAGGAGGAAGAGAAGAAGGATGCAGCCCCTAAGGTGGAATTGAAGCCATTACCCGAGCACCTCAAGTATCAATTCTTAGGAGAAGGAGAGACGTATCCGGTGATCGTGTCTTCCCAACTCACGGAGGCGAACACGGACAAGCTATCGAGGGTTCTAAGGGAGCACAAATCTGCAATTGGATGGACGATTGCCGACATCAAAGGTATTAGTCCTTCGCTTTGCATGCATAGGATATTGCTCGAGGAAGGCCATCGCCCAAGAGTATCTCAAAGGCGTTTGAATCCAACGATGCAAGAAGTGGTGAGGAAGGAGATGTTGAAGTTGCTCGTGCCGGCATGATCTACGCTATTTCGGATAGTGAGTAGGTGAGCCCTACTCAAGTGGTGTCAAAGAAAGGAGGCATGACGGTCATCAACGATGAGAATGGGGAGCTAATAGCAACAAGGCTTGTCACGGGATGGCGAGTTTGTATCGATTATAGGCTTCTCAACGCAACAACTAGGAAGGATCACTTCCCCCTCCCGTTCATAGATCAAATTCTAGATCGATTGGCCGGCCATGAGTATTATTGCTTCCTCGACGGATACTCCAGCTACAACCAAATCGCCATCGCTCCGGAGGACCAACACAAGACGGCATTCACATGCCCATATGGAGTCTTCGCTTATCGGAGGATGCCGTTTGGATTATGCAATGCACCGGCCACTTTCCAAAGGTGCATGATGGCCATCTTCCATGGATTGATCGAGAATATTATGGAGGTATTCATGGATGATTTTTCAGTCTTTGGTTCTTCTTTTGACCAATGTTTGGAGAATCTTGCCACGGTGCTTCAAAGGTGCGAAGAGACGAACCTCGTTCTCAATTGGGAGAAGTGCCACTTCATGGTGCAAGAAGGAGTTGTGCTAGGTCACAAGGTGTCTTCGCAAGGATTGGAGGTGGATCGAGCCAAAGTCGTAGCCATCGAGAAGTTGCCACCACCAACCAACGTCAAATCGGTGAGGAGTTTCTTAGGACATGCCGGCTTCTATCGAAGGTTCATCAAGGATTTTTCGAAGATCACATGCAAAGCCGTTGTGTGGATTGCTCGAGAAGGATGTCAAGTTTGTTTTTGATGGAGATTGCTTGGATGATTTCGAGACATTGAAGAAGGCGCTTATCTCTACTCCCATCTTGGTGTCACCGGATTGGAGTGCCCCGTTCGAGCTCATGTGCGATGCAAGCGATTGGGCTGTAGGAGCAGTTTTGAGGCAGAAAAGGGAGAAGCTATTCCGAGTGATCTACTATGCTAGCAAGACATTGGACTCGGCTCAAAGGAACTACACCACCACGGAGAAGGAGTTACTCGCTGTGGTCTATGCTTTCGACAATTTTAGACCTTATTTGGTGGGATCTCACACGATTGTGCACACCGACCATGCCGCCATTCGCTATCTATTCAACAAGAAGGACTCGAAGCCAAGGTTAGTTCACTGGATTTTGCTTCTTCAAGAGTTCGACATGGAGATCAAGGATAGGAAAGGATGCGAGAATGTGGTGGCCGACCATCTTTCGAGACTTGAGCAGCCCGTGGATGGAGAGGATTCGAAGATTGCTATCAAGGAAAGCTTCCCCGATGAGCAGATTTTTGAGGTGGACGATTTGATACCTTGGTTCGCTGACATCGTCAACTACTTGGTGATTCATCATGTGCCCAAGGATTTATCGTCTCATTAAAAGAAGAAGTTCCTCCATGATTGCAAGTTCTACTATTGGGATGATCCTTACTTGTACCGGAGGTGTGCCGATGGAGTCATAAGGCGATGTGTTCGACAATCGGAGTGGAAAAAGATCATCGAAGATTGCCATAGCGCTCCGAATGGGGGACACTTTGCAGCAAATCGCACCGCCCTCAAGATATTTCATAGTGGTTTCTATTGGCCTTCGATCTACAAGGATTGCCACGAGTTCATCAAGTCATGTGATCGATGCCAAAGGATTGGGAACATCACGAAGAGGGACGAGATGCCGCAACGAACTATCATGGAGGTGGAACTCTTCGTTGTTTGGGGGATTGACTTCATGAGTCCTTTCCCCAAGTCTTAAGGGTTCTCTTACATCTTACTTGCGGTGGAGTACGTGTCTAGATGGGTCGAGGCCATTCCCACTACAACCAACGATTCGAAGGTGGTGATCAAATTCCTTCAGCGAAATATTTTGACTCGGTTTGGAACTCCGAGAGCTTTGCTTAGCGATGGGGGGAGCCACTTCAATAATCGTTGGTTAGGATTGCTTCTTGCAAAATAAGGAGTCAAGCACAAGGTTACATCGCCTACCACCCTCAAGCAAACGGTCAAGCCGAGCTAGCTAATCGTGAGATCAAGCAAATTTTGGAGAAGACCGTCACCAACAAAAAGGAGTGGGCGAAATACTTGGACGACTCACTTTGGGCCTATAGAACGGCTTTCAAGACACCAATTGGAAGGTCACCATATCAATTGCTATTTGGCAAGTCTTGCCATTTACCAATGGAGTTGGGGCACAAAGCTTATTGGGCGACTAGAAGAATCAATTTCGAGTTCAAGGAAGCCATGGGCCAAAGGTGTGATGACTTGTTGGAGCTTGATGAATGGAGAAACGAAGCATTCGAGAATTCGAGGATCTACAAAGAACGAGCCGCAAGATTTCACGACTTGAGCATCAAAAAGCGTAAGTTCGAAATTGGAGATGATGTTCTTGTTTTTAATTCTCGACTTCGTTTGTTTCCAGAAAAATTGCAAAGTAAGTGGTCGGGGCCGTATGTTATTTATAAGGACTTGAAGAATGGTGCATTCGAAGTGTTGAAGAATGACGATGAGAAATTCGTGGTGAATGGACATCGACTCAAGCACTACTTCAAGCCGTTGCCTCTATTTCCCAAGAAAGCGGCCACTTACCTCGATGACCCGAGTTAGAAAGGAGGTATCGTCGGGCTAAAGACGTTAAACGTAGCACTTGTTGGGAGGTAGCCCAATATTCGTATCCCGTTTTTTTTGTTTCGTTTTATTTTTTTAGAGTCTTAGGTATTATTTTTCGTATTTTAGAGTCGAACCCCTTAATATACTAACGGATGCTAAAGTGTTGTGTAGAAAACAAAATCGGGCAGGACCTCTCGACACCCCTCTCGATCGAGAGGCCTGACGAGAGGTGCAGATATTTTATCCAGTAGGGGTCTCTCGACACCCCTCTCGATCGAGAGGTGTATCGAGATATTCTGAAAAGGTGCCTAGGTTTTTTTTGTCACGAGAAGCCTCTCGATCGAGACCCCTGTGTTTTCGATCGAGAGGGGAGGACAGTACGTGAATTGCAACACCTCTCGACACCTCTCTCGATCGAGAGGCCTGTCGAGAGGTCAAATTTTGGAATCCAGTAGCTACCTCTTGACACCTCTCTCGATCGAGAGGTGTATCGAGAGGGTCGTTGACGGTGCAAAAACCGACTTTGACCAGGTTTTTCTACCCCTTTAAATATACCATGTACACACAATTCACATACCATGCACACACAACTCACAAATTCTCTCAAGAACACACAAGAACTCTCAATTTCTCTCTTCGATTCGTCAAAAGGTACTCGATTTCTTGCCCTTCTCTTATCAATTCTTGAGTCTCTACATGAATTTGCATGTTTTGACCGATTGAAATTCAATTTTGATGGTTAAATTTTTAGATTGATAGATTGGGTATTAGATTGAGCATGATAGATTGAATTCATGGATTTCATTGAATTATTTGTATGAATTGAATTCGTTGATGAATGTGTATCGATATTCGAATGAGTCCTTTGAATTTGTTTATGAATTGATGAAGATTCGTTGGTATCTATATGCATGAGATTGAAATTGTGTGATGATAAGTTCATGTTTTTGGAGGAGTAATGTATTGCATGTATGGATTGGTGATGAAAAAATTGAGTTGATAATGGGGGAGAACTGAATTTGGTTGAAGTTTGGGGGAAGATGATACATATTGCTTTATTCTTGCATTCCTTGGATTAATTTGTGTAATTTTTAGGTACTAAGATGGCAAGAGACAAGGGAAAGAATGTTGCTTCGACCTCTTCAAGCAAAGGCAAGGGGAAGGAAAAGGTCGCTTCTTCAAGCAAAGGAAAGGAGACGTGGAAAAACGACAAGACCATTCCGGAGAACCGAATGCCGCCGACAAGGTCGATGCCCTCAAATTTGGAGCCCAAGGCGTTCAAGCTCAAGCTCACCACAGCGGAGTCCAAGAGGAGATGGTCACATCTTGTGCAACTCAAGCACAAGCATTGTCGTTTCCTCCATCAAGAGACGATAGCGGCGATGGGGATAGCCGACGAGATCACCCAAATGATGCAAAGAGGAGGCTTCACCAACATCTTCCAAGGCAATTACTTGACCTATCACATTCTAACGGTGGAGTTTCTCTCAACTTTGGTGGTGGAGCGAGTCAATCAAGTGCCCCACGTCATTCGTTTCCAACTCGGTGGTCAACCAAGGGAGCTTGACATGGATCAACTCAATGATATTATTGGAGGAAACAAGAATGGCGAGTACATTGGCAACAACCATCCGAATCTTCAAGATTTGTGGGCCCAATTCGTGGATTTTGAGGAGGAAAGGAGGAGATCTTACAACCCGGCTAATGCAAAGGCCACCTCAATTCGGAATCCCACGATTCGCTACTTCCATAGGCTGATTTCGTCTACCATCCATTCCCGCCACGACTCCGACACCTTCCTTGCCACCGATGCTTATCTTATTTGGACTTCCTATCGAGGCCACTCTCAATGTGCAGCCCTTTACCTCGTAGATCATATGGAGAACCAAGCTTACTTGTTCGGGGGACAAAAGATTGGGATAGGAGCATTCGTTACTCCACTTGCTCAACACTTCAACATTCCGATTGGAGAGCAGCCCGTGTCTAGGTCCATCTTTGTGGATAGATGCACGTTGGAGCTTGCGAGGATGATCTCATTCGACACGTCTGGGTGGTTCTTTAAGCTACATGGGAGAAGTGGTGTCCATCTCTTTCCGCTGCCGAACAACTATTTGACCGAGGTGATCGGGAATGAGAAACTACGGAGAGGGAACGAGAAGATGAACTCTCCTCAACACAAGGAGCTTATGTGGGCTGAGGGAGGTCCAAGGCCTAATGAAGGAGGCGATGATGATGAGGAGGAAGACGATGAAGAAGAGGCCGAGCAATATGAGCAAGGATATGATCAAGAGGAGGATGCGTACGCGCAAGGGTACGAAGGTGTTCCACAGCCCGGTTTCTACATGAGAGCTCCAGATTTTGCTACGATGCAAGATTGGCACACGGAGACAATGGAGGCGACGGACAACTACCATTGGGATGGTAGGGAGTTTGTTGAGTCTCAAGTGAGAGGAGTTCGAGAGGAGGTGCAAACATTGAGAACCGAGGTGGGGGACCTTCGTACATACATTGGAGGTCGTTTCGATACTCTCAATACTTACTTTGAGAACGAAGCAAAGAGAAGAGAGGATGAGGCGAAGAGGCGTGAGGATGAGAGAGTTTACATGGAGAACTACAATAGGATGGTGCATGAGATGCACTACTTCTATCCTCACTACCCGGCTAGCCATCAACGATTCGACCCCAATAACCCCGACAACCCTCCCTTCCCACCGCCATATCAATGAGGTAAGTTTGTTAACTTAGTTCCTTCTTTTTTTTGCAAACTTATTCCTTTATCTTTGATTTCGAAATAAGTTTGGGGGAGGGGGAAGAGTAACTAAAGTTAACAATCTTTTTGAGTATTTTCTTTAATTGCTTTAGTAGTTGGTTTATTTTGGGGTATGTTGAGTCTTTTATGTTGAGTCTTTTATTGTTTTGAATTGTTGAGTCTTAGGTTAAATTGAGTCAAGTAAGCATGTGATGAGAGTATTGTGAATTTGGCCAATGATAGAAAATTTTTGCTTGAGTTTTGGAGAAAATTTCATGATCTTTATTATGCATGGAACCTTGGCGAAGCGACGCATTTTATTTGATGAATTTGAAGCATGTTTTTGATGTCGGGAACTAGTTAGTTTGAGCCCGTGAGATTTAAGCTTTTTGTGCATGTTGATGCCTATTTCCTTGATTGAGTGATCATGTATGCTTCATTGTTTCTAGAACTTGCCCTATTTCTCCATCAAGACCTTAGTATATTGACGAACTAGGAGATGATCTTAGGCCATTCTTTCATTGCCACATGATTCCCATACACTAACCTTGATCATAATCTTTGTTTACCCTCATTGAGCCTTTTTATGAGCCTTTTGTTTCTTAAGCTTGGATGATAGGAGGTTTGGATGGATAAGGGTATGTTTAGTGGAGTTAGTTGGTGATGTGGGAGGTGTTGAAAAGAATACTTGTTGTGGTGTGGAAAAGAGGGAAAAAAAAAAAAGAAAAAAGAATGTTAGATGCTTGATTTAGTATAGTTGGCTATCCCTATAAGCTTAGAAAAATAGTTGTGAAAAGAAAAGAAAATATAGAGCCTTTGTTCAACATTAGAAAGAACATCCATTAGATGAGCTCTAAAAAAAAAAAAAAAAAAAAAAAAAAAAAAAAAAAAAAAAGAGAGAATGAGAATAAAAGCATAAGGGGATAGTTAGCTTGGATTGTATTATTTGCATCTTTGATATATTGAGTTTGTAGTTGGTGTTGGATGGTAGAAGATGGAATTGAAAATCCATACATTGGTTGGAGTTGAAAAGAGGTTGATGATTTGGAGTATTTTGAGTCACTTAGCCTATACATTCCCTACCTTAACCAATGTCCCTACATTACAAGCTTATATAAAGAACTTTTTGATCTTAGTTTGTGGATATTACATTAGGTGGAGAGGTTGAGATTAGGGGCAAGCCTATGGTAAACATGTTGCATTGCATTGAAATTGAGTGAACCCCATGATGTGCATTATCTTATACATCTTTTCCTTGAGAGAGTTGAGAGTTCACTCCTATATATATATATATATATATATATATATATATATATCTCACATGTTGGAGAGTGTTCTTTGATGGATTGACATGAGTTAAATTTGTTGAATGAATTGTGTTATTGATGCTAAGGTTGTGTGCATAGTTTTGATCATGATCATGAGTATTGTTTTTGAAAAAGTTTTTGAAGCCTATATAGTTCACAATGCTAGAGTCTATTGTTTATGTTTTTGTATTGTTCGGGACGAACAATGTTTAAGTTTGGGGGATTTGATATAGGTGAAATTTACCTTGTTTTTATAACCAAAAAGAGTCGATTTTGTGTCTCGTTTGTGTAGTATTGTCTATGGTTTATATGATTTTCATTATATTGGACAATATTATGCTTGTGGGTGTTTTCTTAAGTTTTTAGGTATATTTCGATGCTAAAACCCCGAGACGAGACAAGGCGTGAAGATCGAAGATCAAAGTGCAAGATTTGAGTTCGAGAGAAGCCCTCTCGATACCTCTCTCGATCGAGAGGTCTATCGAGAGGTACATTCTGCCGCAGCTATCGATCGAGAGCATAGTTCACACCCTCTCGATACCTCTCTCGATCGAGAGGTCTGTTGAGAGGGGGTTCCAGCCGGGATTTTTCTCCTTAATTAATTAGACTCCTTTTTGGTTTAGGTTTCCTTATGTAAATTTCTCCTATATATACACCTAGCCTAGCATTGTAAACCCTATCACCCAATCACTTTATTATCCTTCATACTTTTCTAGCACTTTATATTTTTCCTTTAGAGTTTTATTCTTGTATTCAACATTGGAGCTTTTCAAGTTTATGCAAGATTCAAGATTCGAAGTTCTTCGTTTGTGTTCAAATTTTTCTTACTCGTACTCTTTAATTATGTTCTTTCAATCTTTTGTGTTTATGTTTGCTTTAATTATGTCTAGCTAAATTTCTTAGTTGATTTTAGGGATTGAATGCCTAATTGAATTTATGTGAGTGTTTTTGTTTACAATTAGCCTTCCAATCTAGATGCATGTTTTCATGGTGCTTATTCTCATGCATGATTAATTGGCCACTAATTATGTATGCATAGTTATGTTTATATGCCTTGATAGGATATTTCATAATAGATCTCATGAATACATGATATGATAATTTGATTTGTCTTAATTGAGTTTGAATTATCATATGTTTGCATGTAATTGATTTGGGTGTCATAATTGAACCTAGTTGATTATATCATTGATACTTGTTCTCTTTTGCACTTAGTTTGATATCTATGCGTCCGAAAGGATATTAGGATCATATTAGGTGACGACTTGCATTGCTTTTATCGGGGTGTAGGTTATCTTTCATGTATCACATTTAGATTGGATTAAATTGGTTAATTGTATTCATTAATTACTTGCATATATTTGATTAGGTAGGCTTCCCTAGAATCAACATTTTTCCTTAATTGTTTATTTCCCTTATTTATTTAATAGCTTGTGTCCTAAGTAGTTTTATTTGATTAGTAATTTCCTTGTTTATTTATTTCCTTATTTGATTACTTGAGTTTTTATTATTTGCCTAGTCTATAAATACCACAATCCTAAATTCCTAAAAGCCTAAACATCACATTAGTTCTTTAGTAGAGGTATTGTGTGCGTTTTCGACTTGTCAATCCCTGTGGATACGATACTCGTGCTTCTTTATATTACACCTATTTTGTGTGGTAGAAAATAGTGCGATCAACGACTTCTCTCGCTACACTTGGGTCGTATTTCTCTTTAGCAAGAAGGAGACACTG
Organism: Thymus mandschuricus; assembly: GCA_029379335.1. Lineage (NCBI taxonomy): Eukaryota > Viridiplantae > Streptophyta > Magnoliopsida > Lamiales > Lamiaceae > Thymus > Thymus mandschuricus. The sequence continues at coordinate 8,166,325 of CM057074.1, forward strand.
GCCAAGCTACCACAACTGCTCAAGCGTCTTGCTGTTGAGAAGAATCAAGCAATCGCCACCATCCGCTCCGATAAGGGCACTGAGTTTCTAAACTCAACCATTGAAACATACTGCACGGAGCATGGCATTGCACACCAAACGTCCTCAGCACGCACACCTCAGCAGAATGGAGTTGCTTAAAGAAGAAATCGAATTATCAAGGAAGCTGTCTGCACTATGATTGCTGATTCAAAGCTACCAATGAAGTATTGGGCTGAAGCTGCCAATACAGCATGCTACACATAGAATCGGACGCTTCTCAATAAACGACACGACAAAACACCATATGAAACATGGACAGGGAGAATTCCTAACATCTCTTATTTACATATATTTGGTTGTAGGGTCTTCATCCATAATAATGGGAAGTCACAATTGAAAGCTTTTGAAAGCAAAGCTGATGAAGGAATATTTTTAGGTTATTCTACATCAAGCAAAGCTTACAGAGTGTTCAATTGTAAAACCCTAATTGTGGAGGAATCACCCCATGTCGTATTTGATGAGTCTTCGTTGAGTCTTCCACAGGAACAGGTTCAAGCAAAGGAAGGAAAGTCAAACGAGGAACCCATCAACTCACTAACTTGGGACATGCTTGAAGATTATGAAGAAATCAAGGATTCAAGCGAGCAGATTGTCCAAGAAAAGGTTGAAGCTGCCCCCAAGACTCCTAAAGTGAGTGCAAGCCAAGCACCCATTCCAGTCGCTTCAGATGGAGAAGCATGCGACCCCCATGAAGATGAAGAAGAAGCTGGTAGATCCAAGCGTGCGTGGCTCAAGGATCACTCACTAAGTCAAATCATTGGAGATCCATCCAAAGGCATAGTGACCAGAAGTCAAGTGTTTGGAGAAAGTGCCATGTTAAGTTGCTTTCTCTCGAACATTGAGCCAACAAGCGTGGAGGAAGCCCTAGCAGATTCTAATTGGGTGATCGCCATGCAAGAAGAGCTGAATCAGTTCACCAGGAACGACGTATGGTACCTCGTGGATCGTCCCAAATTTCAGCATGTTATTGGCACCAAGTGGGTGTTCAAGAACAAGACGGACGAGGACCCCAACGTTGTGAGAAATAAGGCTCGACTCATTGCCAAAGGCTACTGCCAAGAGGAAGGAATCGACTTCGATGAGACCTTCGCTCCAGTGGCACGGCTTGAAGCGATCAGACTATTTCTAGCCTATGCAGCAGCTAAGAAGTTCAAGGTCTATCAGATGGATGTCAAGAGCGCATTTCTCAATGGCGAGCTGAAGGAAGAAGTGTATGTGGAGCAGCCACCAGGTTTCGAGCAAGGAGATAAGGTGTATCGATTGAAGAAGGCTCTGTATGGTTTGAAGCAGGCGCCTAGAGCATGGTATGATACCCTATCTCAGTTCTCAGTGGATAATGGATTCCACAAAGGAAGAATAGATCGGACTCTCTTCACCATCAATCATGGAGAAGACATGCTGTTGGTCCAGATCTATGTAGATGACATCATATTTAGGTCACCAAACCAGTCGCTTAGCGAGAAGTTTGGAGAATTGATGAAGACCAAATATGTGATGTCTATGATTGGTTTGATGAGTTGCTTCCTAGGTCTTCAAGTGAAGCAACAAGATGATGGAATCTTCATCAATCAAGCCAAGTACACTCGAGATATGCTTGCCAAGTTTGGTGTTCAGCATGCTAAAGCTGTGAAAATCCCTATGAACACCAACTGGAAGATTGAGCCAGACCTAGATGGGAAGTCTGTGGATGCTACAGACTACCGAGCTTTGATCAGATCCCTTCTATATCTCACTGCAAGCAAGCCAGATATAACGTTTGCAGTTGGAGTATGTGCTTACTTCCAAAGCAATCCCAAGCACAACCATCTTGAAGCTGCCAAGCGAATCCTTCGCTATCTCAAGGGCACTGTCAACATGGGGTTGTGGTATCCAGCTAAAGATAATCTGGAGCTCATTGGATATTCAGATGCTGACTATGGAGGATGCCGTGTTGATAGGAAATCAACGTCGGGCACTTGTCAGTTCTTGGGAAGCAAGCTGATCTCATGGTTCTCAAAGAAGCAAACCAGTGTAGCTACTTCAACAACTGAAGCCGAATATATGGCCGCAGGAAGCTACTGTTCTCAAATTCTATGCCTTCGTCAGCAGTTGAAGGACTACAGAGTTGAAGCGAATGAGATTCCAATCTTCTGTGACAACAACAGTGCTATATGCATCTCGCAGAATCCAGTGCTTCACACCAGATGCAAGCACGTGGAAATTTGACATCTCTTCATTCGTGATCATGTCGAGAAGAAGGATGTCAAGCTCGAGAAAATTCATACAGATCTCCAGCGAGCAGATATCCTCACCAAGCCTCTAGCTGAGTCTCGTTTCAATCAGCTATGCATGGAATTAGGGTTGCTAGACCCTGGTGAAGAGTGCTAGATCCAGGATGCACGAAGGAGTGGTTGCTTGTCTTCAAGCGTCACTCGCTTCGGATCTTCACCAACTCAAGCGACTCACTTCAAAATTCCACTCGCTTGAAGAAGGAGAAATAAGGTGGAGAAAGGTGGAGTGTTGGAAGACGTTCCCTACCTGCTTACAGGAATTGTTAAGCCATTGGTTAAGGGGGAACTATTGTCTGCTCTCGGAGCAAGCTACTTCCAAAGCGAGCAAGGAAGCTGCTACCTAGCCTAGGATTCCTAGTGAGTGGGTATAAACACTCGCAAGTGCCGTTACTAGTAATGGTTGTGGGGTCTTGTATCGGGCCTTCCCACGTAAAAATGGTGAAAGCTTAGGCAGGGCTGGCACCTAGACCTTGCGTCATCTTCCCATCTTTCTGCCGAAGAGGAGCAAGTCCTCTCATCTTCTTCATCGTGGATAAATGTTCATTCCCTACTACTCTTCATTGAGTTGAGCTGCCGAATGTCTATCCATTCCTCCCCCACCTTGAATTTTGCATCACTTCAATTAACCCTAATTTGGGTCAAGCGAGTCGACTGCAAATTCATTTTGTAGATCATAGAAGGAAGCTTGAAGGGTTACCTTTTACTTTAAAAGGTTGCATGAATGGTGACATGTCTTTGCGTAAAAACGAGATTGTCTTGTCAGAGCATTCTCATTGTCATCTTGTCCTATTCCGCCCTAAGATAAGGACTTGTACTCATCTCCCATTCATCGTGAATAAGTACACTTACGTGAAGCTCCCCTCTGGGTTGTAGTAAGCTTGTGTACATTATTCATTCTCCCCCTCATTCCTTCGATGGATGAGTCTCTAGTTCGTAGAGGAAGATGGAAGAGATGAATGCCATGAAGACCAAGCTTGTAGGCGAATTCAGTGGTGTCAAATTCTACAAAGTGGTACCAATCTCCTACTATGTGAGATTGACCGGTAAGCATTTCAATTCAAGTACACTAAGTAATGTGAAGCGTGCTAGAAACCTTCATTTACTATGTGGAAAATATGAAATGAATCTGACACAAATACAAAGAGGAAAACATTCTTGTTTATCCTCGAAGTATGTAAGTCAGAAACATTTTAAATAATGCCAAAGAAATATTCAATTTCTTATTCCAGTCGCTTCAGATGGCCAAGCGAGTGCTACGTCACTCAAGCAAGCCATCGCAAGCGAGTGCGGAACAGTCACGCCAAGCGAGTACTTCGCAAGCGAGCAAAAAGCCAAGCGGCTACACTCGAAGCGAGCGAGTACGAAGCGAAGCGTATGAGCTGTCAGCACTCGAGTGCAAATTTTACCTTTTGCTTTTGCATTAAATGCAGATGCACGTACATAGGCAAAAATCCGGGCGCGTGCAATACAATTCGAATTTGAAGCTGGAAAGTCAGAAGAGATCTAGCCGTCGAATCTCAACAGTTCTCAAACCCTAGCCGCTAAATCAACGCCGATTGAGGAGACGACTCACAGACGGCCACGTGGAGTGCCAAGTCAACTTGACGGTTCACTTTTACTGTGATGATGCCGGACACGTCAATCAAATCACCGCTCTCCGCCGTATACAAACAGAATCCTCGGCGATATTACTGTCTTGCCCCTGCCACATCAGCCGAATCCTAAGTCTATATAAAGACGGAGAAGCAGACTACAGAAACTTTCATCACTCTCCATATTTGCCATTCTCGTGCAAGATTCCTGCAATCTCTCTGCAAACTCACGAGTCTCAAACCCTCACCCATTTTCTTTAAATCTCCGTTCATATCTCACCATATATACTACCATGGGAAAGAAGCAAAAATCTCAAACGATGGAGCAGTTTTTGACCGGAATTGACAATCACATCAACGTCGAGCCTCACCTCGACCCAGTAGTTGTTGACGTAAACGGATTCTTCCGTAAGGCCGTGACCACGGCCGGCTTGTGGAAGTTTGTCACGGCAAGCCCGCAGAAGATTCTGGGCAAAGCCGTAGCCGAGATTCTACTGAATCTAAAAGAAGGAGAAACCTCTTCTACATTTACAGACCCAGAGAAGGGAACGCCGATGGAAGTGAATTTGAGCACGATAGTCGGAGTTTTTGACTTGCCGGAGGAAGGAGCAAACTCCTTGTTGGAGTTAGAGCTGTCCGTTGGAGTTGAGTACGCACGGTTTGCCGTCGAAGGTGCAGAGGTCGACATAAAGAAAGCTAGCATAAGAACGGACTTGAAACCTCCATTCAACCATATCTGCGAGCTCTTTTCCAAGGCCATCGCCTGCTACGTCGGAAACTTGGGCCAACTCTCCGACATAATATTATTCGCCACCACTGTCATTGTTGACAGTCTGACCGGAATGAAGTTCAACTGGCATGGCTGGTTCTTCAACCAGATCCACGAAGTTGGCTAGGACTTCAAATTTGTGAAGGGAAGCAATGACCAGATCCTTCGCAAAGGAAAGCTCAAGTTCTTCTCCAGGATCTCCTTCGCCCTGGAGAAATTATTTCCTGACAAGAGATGGACAGACACCATCGATTACAAGAAGAACACCGTGTTTTTTGACGTATGGAAGTCTGAGAAAACCCCAATAGATCTGGGACTTCATGATGTTGAAGTGCCCGCAGCTGCACCCGTCGCCGAAATGCGAAGCGAGGAGAAGAAAGCCAAGCGAGTCGCTTCACCTGCGAAGCGAGCTGCGCCGAAGCGACAGAAGAAAGTGAAGCGAGTCGCTTCATTGATAAAATCAAGCGAGGCTGAGGAGCAGCCGCTTGAAGGAGTCGAAGTGACCCAACCCCAGCCTTCACCCGCCAAAACACAAACACCCCCACTTCAAATCCAAACATCTACAGCACAAACCCAGACACTCCAAGAACCTCAAACATCAACCACCGCCCAACCCATCACTCAACCTGAAGTGACCACCACCCAAAAACCTTCCTCACCCCAAGAATCTTCCTCATCCTTCCAAATCCCAAAAGTGCCCTTCCTCAGCACTGAATTGGAAGCCACCTACACTCTCTACACCCCAGCTACCCAACAAGCCCAACAACAAACCCCCCCCAAACTGAGACCACCCAAGCCTCAACATCAAACTCCCCCTCCGAATCGGCAACTACAGCCGATACCGCCCAAACAACCGACACAGATCTCGCCATCATCTTACCACCAATCCAACCCCCTCCATATGCAGAAGAAATGGCTCTAACCCGGTACGTGAGGGATAGAGAGCAAGCTACAGAGACAATCACCAACCGCTACCCCTCCGTGGAGATGTCTGACGACTTCTTCACCAATGCCGTCGATTTCCTCACCTACATCGCCTATCGAGGAACTGAATACTACAAAATCTTCAACCTTCGTAAGGCATTTTCAGAGGAGGTACTTGAAGAGAAGGAGGCGAAGCTGCTCGACTTCATTGGCGTGGATGGATTCCACGTCTTCATCAATGAAGTCAGCTACTGGGAGAAACTGGACGCGAAAGTGAAGCGGACATATCCAGACGCTATTATCCCAGAGCGAGTGCCAACAGTGCACGAGCAGAGGTTGGTGACCATGAAGTGGAGCTGATGGTGAAGGAGGACGAGATTGCCAATATTCAAAGCGTTCTCACGCAGAAGACTGAGGAGGTGGATAGGAAAGTTGTGGAGGTCAATAATCTGCGTGCAAATTTTAACAAGACGAAGGCTGAGTTGGAAGGGAAGGTAGAGGAGAAAGGGTGGCTACTGGATGAGAAGGAGAAGGTGTTGGAAGAGAAGGTAAAGCTAGTGGGAGACCAGGAGAAGAACATCACTGAGCTCAAGCAGTCGCTTGAAGCGGAGAGGAGACGACTGAGGGATCTCAAATCCAAACTTGTGAATTTGGAGGAAGAGAAGAAGAAAGTGATAGAGAGTTTGGAGAGGAAGAGGAAGCTGGTGGAGAAGAAGGATGATGAATTAGTCAAGCTCGGGAGCGAGTTGACTAGAGTAAAGAAGGCCCTTGACACGCGAGAGAAGGAGATGCAAATCCTTAAGCATGAGCGTGAAGAGGAGAAGGGTGAGCTTGAAAGCAGAAGGAGGAGTGCTAAAGCAGTTGATCTAAAGTAGGGTGAGCTTGCCATTCAAATCACTAAAGCCCAGAAAATAGCAGGAGATTTTGCTGTCAAGATTTCTGCTGATGCTCAGTTTCATGTATCTCTGAACAGAAGAGAGAGAAGCCTAGCTACTGCCAGGGCAGAACTCGAAGCGGCCCAGCAACACTTTGGATTAGTCTTGCAAGAAGAACGCAAGAGAATTCACAAAGAAGTTGATGCGGAGCTGGCCGCTCGCTTCAAAGCGGTAGAGCCGCTTGAGAATCTGATGGTCTCCGTCAAAGAGAGAGAGAGAAGCAGTGTGAGTATCTTCTCGAGGAGATCAATGCAAAAACAGCGGAGTTGGTGCTCTCCTAGGAGCATGTCTTCGTCGAACGAGCTGAGCGGATGCTTCATGCTGTATATAACAAGTTCGAGGAACTCCACCAATCCATCAGATGAAAGGTGATTATTTCCACCCCCGGCAGTCTTGATGATGCCAAAAAGGGGGAAAAGATTGAGGAAACAGCAACTGAAGCTAGGAGGGATGAAAGAGTTGGAGAGGAGAGAATGATAGAAGGAGGAAGTGGAGCTGAAGGAGGACAAGGAGAGGAGAAGCAGTTGGAGGACGAAGCTCGGGCAGAGCTTGCTCGAAAGAAAGGGAAGGACAAGGTTCTTGAGGAACCCCGCAAGCCAACATCTGGGAAGTTGCTAGCTTCCTCTATGGCAGCCCATCCCGCTGTTTTTATATTAACTAAGGAATAGGAAGAGCAACAAATTGCAGCGGATGAAGCCCTTGCCCTTGCCTTAGAGCAAGAATTTGAACTTCCAAATACGGGATTGACTGGAAGTGATGCAACCCGTGGTTCGAGATATCAAGCTTTTGGATCGAGATTTGAAGATTTTATGGGATAAAGCTTGAAGATATTATTTTATAGATTTTATTTTATGTAATTTTCGTTTTTATTTAGTTCCCTAGTTGATCGGGTTATTTTAATCATTATTTTGGAGATTTTATTCCTTTTTAGACTAGGATTTTATTTGGTATATCTTAGGATAGATTTTTAACTAGTTTCCTTGTGTAATTAGGCCTTTTTGAAGCCTATAAATAAGGCCTAAAGAGGGGTGACGAAAATAAGCCTCAAATATTTGATTATCAATTAAAATGTGAGATTTTATCTCCTTTGTGTATCCTATGGATTTCTTAGTTCATAGAGGTATTTTTTTTATCGGCGAATCAATCGAGTTCATCACCCTCGTTTGTGTGTCATTCATCGTCCCCGTGTGACTGTGACGACTGTCTCTTTGGGGTATAGGCTGTTCTTAGAACTGACTTATATCATTTAGAGGGTTTGAGCGTAGGTATATTGGGATATTCCATCTTATCCTTTTACTTTGTTCTTTTATTTTTTAATCTATGGCTTCCGATTCTGGGCTACGTATCTTAGTTGGCATCTTTCGGTCGACTAGGATCGTATCATTTGGTATCAGAGCCTAGGATTTTTTTTTTCTCCTTATTTTGTGAAAAAAAAAAAGAAAAAGAAAAAAGAAAAAGAAAAAAGAAAAAAGAAAAATGAAAAATGAAAAAAAAAAATACGTATAAATATTTAAACAGTTTGCTCATGGAGGAGATTTGAAGATTTAATTACTCAACCCCTACAATTTGAGGACAAATCGTCTTCAAGAGGAGGGGAATGATGCAACCCGTGGTTCGAGATATCAAGCTTTTGGATCGAGATTTGAAGATTTTATGGGATAAAGCTTGAAGCTATTATTTTATAGATTTTATTTTATGTAATTTTCGTTTTTATTTAGTTCCCTAGTTGATAGGGTTATTTTAATCATTATTTTGGAGATTTTATTCCTTTTTAGACTAGGATTTTATTTGGTATATCTTAGGATAGATTTTTAACTAGTTTCCTTGTGTAATTAGGCCTTTTTGAAGCCTATAAATAAGGCCTAAAGAGGGGTGACGAAAATAAGCCTCAAATATTTGATTATCAATTAAAATGTGAGATTTTATCTCCTTTGTGTATCCTATGGATTTCTTAGTTCATAGAGGTATTTTTTTTATCGGCGAATCAATCGAGTTCATCACCCTCGTTTGTGTGTCATTCATCGTCCCCGTGTGACTGCGACGACTGTCTCTTTGGGGTATAGGCTGTTCTTAGAACTGACTTATATCATTTAGAGGGTTTGAGCGTAGGTATATTGGGATATTCCATCTTATCCTTTTACTTTGTTCGTTTATTTTTTAATCTATGGCTTCCGATTCTGGGCTACGTATCTTAGTTGGCATCTTTCGGTCGACTAGGATCGTATCAGGAAGCTCCCAAGCAGGCGCTTCAGGTGCGCCCGCTACAACTGCTGCTGCCCTAACTTCAACAACTACCCCAGTCACTTCAACCAGCCAAGCAGTTATCCCCTCTAGTGGCACGGAGAAGAAGAAGGAGATGCCACCACCTCCAGCACCGAAGCAACCCTTGAAGCGAACCACAACAGAAACCAAAGGAGATGATCCCGCGGCCAAGTGCAAAAAGATCAAACAATCAGTCGCTTCAAGAGCTGGTCAGATGGAGAGGAGGAGAAAGAGAGGAGTAGAAAGGAAGGACGAAGAAGAAAAGGAAAAGAAGCTTAAGCTCAAGCGACTCAGAATCATAGACGGCCGGATTGAGTCACACTGGAATGAAGTGAGGCTCATCCAGTCCGGCATTGCACGAAGCGCCTTCATTCCTTTCAAGCCGGAGGAATCTGAGGCATGTCAAACCCAAGCTTGGATTGACACTTGCCATGTCACAGTGAAGGAGATGTCCGATTCTGGTCGCTACAATACTGAAGAATGTGACTACATTCGAAAGCGAGTCAATGAGAAGCTCCCAAAGTGGAACACAGATGCGAGTGCCAAATTCAACTCGATCATGAAGTAGTTGACGAGCAGGACAGAGGAGGAGCTTGTTATGCGGAGAAGAGATCATCCTGACGCTCGAGAAATCGAGGACTTCATTCCCAGAGATCTTCTTGATCAGTGGCTTTTCTGCAAAGAGAAGTTCATCAAAGCCTACTACTAATGGGAAGTAGTGCCACTGCAAGATGAATGCTCGAGGCTGAACCCTCTCAACAATTTTCCCTGTGTCTACAATGAGAAATTGAGGCGGAAAATCTTCACATTGGCGGAGGAAGCTGATCCTAAACCTCTCATCATCAAAGTGCTCGCAGTGACAGATTATCCCATGCCATTTCAGCCAAACACAAGTGTTCCTGTTGGTCCCGGTTTGTTAATGGAAAAAATACGTAGAGGGGGGGGGGGGGGGTGAATACGTATTTTGAAGTTTTTCAACTTTAAATCCCTTAACTCAGAGTGACAAGTAAAGAGCTCACTTGAAACTTAAGACCTAGCTGAAGCTAGATCTACAGTACGTAGTTAGCCTGCTTGACCGAAGTGAGTACTTGATCAAGAGGGAGTCTTTACTCGTAAGTGCGGAATTTGGTGAGCTAAAATCTTTCCTAAGTAATTGAAAATCCAAGTTAAGTTTGTTTATATGCACGTGCAATGGATAATCAAATATTGTAAAGAGATTAAGGTAAGAGAGATATGACACAGAGATTTATAGTGGTTCGGAGATAACGCTCCTACGTCCACTTTGTTGCACGACGGCAACCGTTCTTTTCACGCAAGAACTTGAAGGTTACGGGTCCTTCAAAAACCTTATCGAGATCGGGCTTCACTCGCCTGGATCTGACGAACAGTGCAGTGATTACGGGTTCACTACTAAGACCTAAACTGGACACGAAGCTTCACTCGCTTCTGTCCGAACAACAGGGAGATTCCGGGCTCTCCTTATAGCCTAGCTTCGATCGAGCTTTTACACAAACGATGTAAGTGCAAGCTTGGATCTAGACTCTATGATCGAGGTTTCTTCAATCGATGAAAGAAGAGCCTTGGATTGAAACAACCTAACGACAACACTCAAAAACCTGACAGACAACGTTTAGGGTTTTTGGTTGACGAACACACTAATGAAGAACTCTTTACAGTAGATGCAAAGATGGCTAGAGCTCTTCTTCTAAGCTTGGATATTTGAAGTAGGCTTAGACTCTAAGTGTGAAGGTTGTGAAGACAAGTTCCGATGAACTGGAAACTCGGAGAACACTGGAAAACAAAGACTCGAAGATTTGCTCGAAGGCTTGGGAGTGTTTGTTTGCTGTATGCGCTTGAATGCTCAAAATAGTGTTCTACTTCTTCACATCTTCATCCTTCACTATTTATAGGCGGAGGGTTGGCTGAGGCCCGTTGCTTGGTTGGTGGCCTTGTCCCTCCTCCTCTCGACAGTACTTGCACAGGCTGGCTACTTTTCAGACGCGCAGATTTGGACTTTTGCCGGAAATGGCTAAGTTCCAATTTCAACAGTAACTGGAGCGACCCAGTACTGTTACGGCGCTTTGTCGGCCTGGCAGTCAACTCCTCTGCTCCTCTCCGCGTTCAACACGTGGAGATCTCGTAATTAATGCAGAGATCTCCAGTTGACTGGAGTTCAAATTTGGAGCGGGAAGTATGCTGTCGCTTTCTGGTAGGTAGTGGCTCGCTTCGCTTTGAAGTTGTAGCGTCCGCTTTAGTTGAGTCACTTCGTAGTCAATCTGTAGTGAGCCGCTTCGGGAATTAACTTTCCCTAGTGATTGCTTTGGAAATAGCTGACTAGAGTTGACTAGCTTTGACTTTTCACTGTAGCGCTTGCTTCGCTTCGCTTTGAACTGTAGCGCTTGCTTCGCTTCGCTTTGGCTTTGAACTGTAGCGCTCGCTTCGCTTCGCTTTGGCAGACTCGCTTTGAATCTACTGTAACGATCGCTTTGTTACACTGTTCTTCGGCACGCTTCACTTCAGTTGGCTTGACCCGCTTCGCTTTGGAAAACACACTCAAGTGAGTGGCCTTCACTTGAACTTTTGAAGCCTATTCTAAGCAAAATAAAAGAGCCATCCTAACAGAGTAGGCTTAGAAAAATTCTAACCTATTAACTGCATCAAAATGGGTCGCTTGAGAATAGGACACTTGGGGTTTTGGGATCTAATCAAAACAAATGACTTCATTTATCAAATGTCCCATGTAGTTCCCCCTTAACAATTTAGTCCTTAACAATTCCCAACAATTTCCCCCTTTTTGATGATGCCAAAACCCAAAGGCTAAAATTTAAAGAAAAATTCAGCCTATCTAACCGTGAAGGGAACTCCAAGCGACTGCTTCCTTTGCAGCTTCGTTTGTATAAATATATATATTTTTTTTAAGTTCCTTTCCTTTTTTTTTTTTGGTTAAATTGTTTGAGTTTGTAGCAAAAAGTAAAGTCATTCACAAAGCGAGTAAATGACACAAGAGAGACAGAAAAATAAAAGTGAGATAGATGAACAACAGTTCACAAAAGTGAGAAGCTTGAAACTCAAAGGTTTCCTGCAGCTTCATTCTCCTTCTCCTTCTCCTCTTCCTCCTTCTTCTTCTCTCCTTCATCAGCAGCAGTATCAACATAGGCTGATAGAACTCTCGATTCCATGTTGTCTACTGTGTGAATGCTTGGCCTTCTCCATGCACTCTCCAGCTTGAACGCTTCAGTCACTTCTTCATCTATGACTCCTCTATCTGGAATGTCCGTTCCTGGATGATAAGGCATGGGGAATTCTTTTATAGCAGGAACCTTGACGACCAGAGGCTTGGGCTGAGCCAGTTCAGCTGTGGTGAAAATCTTCCTCCGCATCTTCTCGTCATACGTGCAAAGGAAGTTGCTGAGAGCACTCATCCGAGAGCAACGATCCTGAAGTGGCACTACCTCCCAAAAGTAGTATGCTTTGATAAACAGGTTCTTGTATTCAAGCCACAGATCGCGAGATCCCTCGGAATGAACTCTTCAATTTCCCTGGCATCTGGGTGCTCATTCCTCCGCTTGGCCAATTCCTCCTCTGACCTCTTCGACAGTTGAGCCATAATTTATTTGAATTTTGCTCCCGACTCGCTGTTCCACGATGGACGCTTCTCATTGAGTCGTTTGCGAATGTAATCTTGTTCATCCTTGCGAGGATATCGACCGGACTCAACCATCTCCTTTGTAGTCACGTCGCATGCATCAAATATGGCTTGAGCTTCGCATGCTTCGGACTCATCGAGCATGAAAGGAATAAATGCACTGCGCACTAGTGAAGACTGGATAAGTATTACTTCACTGAATTGCTCCTCAATCCGTGCGTCAATCACTTGTAATCGCCTTGCATCTGCCCTTCTCTTCCTCTCGCCTTCGCTTCTCCCTTCTGCTCTCTCCTTCCTCTTTCTTTCCTCCTTCTCTGTCCTAGAAGCAACTACTTGCTTGACCTTTTGGCGCTTGGCCGCAGGGTCATCTCCTTTTATCTCCGGAGTAGTTCGCTTCAAAGGCTGTTTTGGTGGTGGGGGAGGAGGCATGTCTTTCTCTGCAGCACTTGGGGGGACGACTGCTGGCGAAGTGATTGCAGCAGTAGTCGAAGTGAGTGCGGCGGCTGAAGCTGGCGCGGCGTCTAAAGCGGGCGCTTTGGGTGTAGCGGCCGCTTGGGAGCTTGATGAAGCACCTGCAGCAATAGATTGTTTTGTTAGATTAAAAAGCTGCTCCATCTCCCACGCCAAGGCAGCACCCTTCTCCACCTGCATCCTCTTTTCCTCCTTCGTTATTACAGTCACTGGAGGATGCCGTGCAATAGAAGCACTCAGTACTTTTTCTTGAAGCGGCCTCCTAGGCTCTTCGGGCTTTTTCATTAACTCCTCCTCCGTGAGTTTCGTCTTGCCCAGAGACCTCGCTTCATCTACATCCTCCTTTTCACCGGCACCACTGCCTCCCTCCAGCATCAACTCCACACCAACTCTACTTCCCCCTAAACCTCCAGCTCCTCCTTCCTGCATCTGTCCTTCCCCTCCTAGCTTCACTTGTCCTTCCCCCTTTTTGGCATCATCACTGCCAGGGGTTAGGGTCAATGATTTTCCGGAAAGGGTTTGATGGAGAGAATTGACTGTGTTAAGGACAGTCTGAAGCATTTGCTGGGTTTTATTCATGGAAGGCGCCACTAGTTCAGCAGTCTTGATGGTTATTTCTTCGAGCCGATATTCGCACTGACTCTCTCTCTCAACAACAGACGCCATCATTCTTTCTAGTGGCTCCACCTCTCTGAAGCGAGCCTCTAGCTTTGCTTCTACGGCTTTGGTGATTTTCTTTGTTTCTTCTTGAAGTGTGAGTTCCAAGTGTTCCTTGGAAGCTTCAAGTTCTGCCTTCATCACGGCAAGTCTCCTCTCCCTCCGATTGAGAGAGTTGTGAAATTCGGCATTTGCAGTGATCCTTACAGTGAGAGTTTCTTTCAGTCTTTTGACTTTCTGCAGTAGAGTGGATAATTCAGCGTTTTTCAAGTCAAGTGCCTGCGCACCTCTCCTTAGACTCTCAAGTTCTCTCTTGTCAATGGCACTTTCTTCTTTGACTTCCTTCAATTGAGTTTGAAGTGAGTCAAGAGTCTTCTTGGTACTGAGTAGTTCGCTTCCCTTCATCACCAGTTCTCCCTCCTTATTCTCCACTTTTTCCTTCAGCTTCTTCACTTCCTTCTCCAGCTCCACTTTCTCCTTGCCAAGAGTGATGAGCTTGGCATTAACTTCCCTCAAGCGGCTTCTTTCAGCATCAAGCAAGCCCTTGAGTTCAGTGATTGTTTTGGTGTTGTCATCCACTAGCTTCACTTGCGCCTCCAGAGCCTTTTCCTTCTCTTCTAACAACTTCTCCTTCTCTTCGACCTTTCCCTCCAAATCCTTTTTCTTCCTGTCAAAGTCTTCTCTAAGACTGATGACCTCCCCCGCCTTCCTCTCCATCTCTTCACTCATCTTTGTAATCTCGCTTTGGAGACTAGCAATCTCAGCATCTTTCAACTCCACCTCCTCCTTATGCTCTCTGATCAGCTTCCTTTCATGGGAAGAGAGCACTCGCTTCGGCACTACTGCGAGTGGATAGGCCTCTTTCACTTTAGCATCCAGCTTCTCCCAGAAGCTGGTCCCTTCAAGAAAGGCATGGAAGCCGTCTACGTCCATGAAATTGAGTAGCTTGGCCTCCAACTGGATCAGTTCTTGTTCTGTGAATGCTTTGAGGAGTCCGAAGATTTTGAAGTACTCCGTTCCACGGTAGGTGATGTACGTCACGAAGTCGACGATATTCGTGTAAAATACGTCGCTCCATGGAACATTGGAGTAGCGGAGATTGATCCTCTCTGCAGCTTGCTCTCTTTCTTTGACATACCGTTCAAGAGCCCGCTCTTGAATGGTGAGAGTAGTAGGTAAGAATTGTGGAATGATGGGGAGTTCTCCGATAGTGTGGGCGGTATCGGCTGTAGCTTCTGATGACGAGGGGGATTGGGAAGGTGATGAGGCTTCTTGGGTTTCGGAAATTTGAATGGCTTCAGTGAGTGGTGGTTGAATGGTTTCGGTGGGTGGTGGTTGTATTGGCTGGGATTGAAGTGGGGTGAATGTAGTGTAGGCAGCAGCTTCATCTGTGCTGAGGAATGGGACAGTGGGAATGTGAAAGGAAGATGCTGACTCTTCTTCATGGGGAGAGAGGGGTTTTGTCTGTGTGAGAGGTTGTTGGGTTGATGAAGCTTGGGGTTCTGGTATCTGGGTGATTTGGAGTTGTGGGGATTGGGCTTTGGTTGGTGAAGGCTTGGATTGGGTCACTTCGATATCCTCAAGCGGCTTCTCCACCGCCTCACTTTCTTGGACAAGAGAAGTGACTCGCTTCATCTTTTTGCCTCGCTTGGACCTGGCTCGCTTCACGGGTGAAGCGACCTGCCTCGCTTGGCCTTCTTCAGCTTGCCTTTCGGCAACTGGTCTTGCAATGGGCACTTCCACCTCGAGAAGTCCCATATCCATCAAAATTTTGGTTTTCCTCCACGTATCGTAGAAGATAGTTTGTTTGTTGTATATGGTCGTGTCGGAATCCGGCCATATTTTCTCTGGAAACTTCATCTCCAGTGCGACAGACAGTCTTGAAAAGAATTTCAATTTTCCCTTGCGGATAATTTTATTTGGAGTTCCTGGCACAAACGTAAAATCTTCAGCAGCCTCGTAGATTTGCTTGAGAAACCACCCGTGCCAGTCAAACTTCGTTCCGGCGAGACTGTCGACGATCATGGCGGTGCCGATCAGTTTCGTCTCCGACAGTGTATCGAGGGATCCGACATAGCATGCGATGCTCTTCGTAAAGAGTTCGCAGATGAGATTGAAAGGGTTCTTCAAACTTTTACGAATGATGGCTTCCTTGAAATTCGGATCTGCTCCGTCGGCTGCAAATCGACCATACTGCACCCCGGCCGAAAGACCCAAATCTAACAGTGAGTCTCCTCCTTCTCTCGGCAGATCGAACACCCCAATGAGTTCACTCATATCCACCTCCACCGGCTTGCTGGTTTGTGGATCAGTGAAGGATGAAGTATTTTGTTCCTTCTTCAAGTTCAGTAGGATTTCTCCCACTGCCTTTGCCAAAATCTTCGTCGGCATCAACGTTATAAACTTCCATAGACCGGCCGTGGTCACGGCTCTACGGAAGAAACCATGTCTTTCGATGACGATAGGGTCGAGATGGGGCTCGACGTTTATGTGCTCGCCAACATTTGTCATGAACTGCTCCATCGTCTCTGTATTCTTTTTCTTGCCCATGGTGGATTTTGAAAGAGTTTGACTGAGGTTTTAACAATGAAAATCAAGGGTTTAGACTCGTGAGTTGCAGAATAATTGCAGATCTAAGCACGAGAATGGCAATTTTAGAAGGCTGTGAAAGGTTCTGCAGTTCTGCCTCGTCCCATATATATAGAGTTAGGTTTTGGCTGACGTGGCAGGGGTAGGACGGTAATAACGCCGAAAATCCTGTAGGTAGGCGGCGGACGTGCGGTGATGGATCTGACGTGTCCGGCGTCATCACAGTAAAAGTGAACCGCCACTTGCTCGGCGTCGCCACGTGGCCTTCTATGGTTGGCTTGTCGTATACGGCGTTAATCGAACGGCTCCAGATTGGGGGCTGTTGAGATTCGACGGCTGGATCTTCTCCGCCTTTTCCCGCTTCAAATGACTTCAAAATCGCCAACCTTGATAAAATCACACGCCACACAATGCAGAGCACTGTGTCGGATGCCTATCTGCCAAGGATCAAGAAGCGCGCAACGGCGAAGGAAATGTGGGAAACCCTGGCCCTCATTTCTCAAGGAACGGACAAGATTAAGGAAAAAAAATTGCCCTACAAATGCGGGAGTTTAAAAGCCTTATAAAGAAGTCAGGAGAGTCCATCAATGCCTTCAAACTGAGAGTCACCAACATCATTGCCACTCTCAATTCACTAGGGAAGGAACTCGCAGACAAGGAGGTAAACCTCAAAATCGTTCGAGCTCTCACACGAAAGTGGCAAACCATGAAGGAGTTGTACCTGGCAACGAAGGACTTGTCAAAACACACACCGGAGATCCTGTTCACCGAGCTCAAGGCTCACGAGTTCGATCTTAATCGAATGAGTCTTGACGATGAAGTACAAGAGGTTTTACAAGCAGTACAAGGGAAAGAGCATTGAAGCTCGCGATGAAAAAGGGAAGAGAGAAGAGACATCCAAGCCGATCCCCAGAGAGATGATGGATGTGGAGTGCTACCACTGCCACAAGATGGGCCATTACAAATCTGACTGCCCAAAGCTAAGTGCTAAGGAGCGAGAAGAACTGAAGGCCAAGAGAGAAGCTCCCCGGAGAGCTCTTGTAGCGAGTGAACTGCCAGTCGCTTCAACTGAAGAAGTTTCAAGTGACTCCAACGCATTCACTGATCCCAACTCCAACGAGGGAGAGGATCTGGGATTGATGGCGCTCACCGACGAAGATACTGGGGAAGTATTTTTCTATCCTTCATCTAGTTTAATTACACTGGCACACACTCACCAAGAGGAAGTTCATTCCTCGACATGGAGTGAGTTGCTTAACAAACACTACAAACTGTTAAGCGACCACGAAGTGTTGAAACAAGCTATGTCTAATAGCGAGAAGGAGAACCGAAAGTTAGCCACAGAACTTGATGATGTCAAGAATAATCTTAGGGTTATGACTAGTAAGTTCGAGGATCTCTTCGCTAGGCATAAAAGCTTGGAAGGAAGGTATGAAACCCAATCCAATCTAGTGGCCAACTTGAACAAAGCCTCATTCGCTAGGCAGGCACTAGAGAGCTCGCTTCTACCTTTTGGTAGAAAGGGAGGACTTGGATATGAGGGTGGACCTTCCAAGCCTACAGCCTTTGTTGGCGCTACAAACACGACACCATCAGTTCCTTTGGATGTGCCTACTGCCTCCAAAGCAACCACCAACAAGGACAAAGGCAAAATGGTTGAGAACCCTAAGAAGAAACCAATGAAGATGTTTATATCTTCAAGGGTAGAATCTAAGGGTAAGCCTAAATCAACAATCCCTAGCACTTACAATGCTAAATCTTACCAATCAAAAGGTAATGGGAATATTGTTGATGCTTCTAAGTCTCAAACCAAGACACCAGAGACAAAGGATCTTCCTTTTAAAAAGAGAATTAATGTCTATGTTTCACGTGAGCCGGATTGGAGATGGTCCAACCGTACTCATGTTGAGGGGGAAGTGTTTGAAGCACCCAAGAGGTCGCTTCAAATCCCAAAGGTTTCTCAAGCGAGTCAAGGTCAAAACCCTAGTTTGACCGCTTCAAAGAAACCGAGCGAGTCGCTAGCTAAGACTCGAAACCCTAAGTTAGTCTCTAAGCCAACAGCTAATCCGAAGCGAGTCGATTCAGGATATAAGCAAACTGGAAAGAGCATGGGTTGGTCTCAAGCAAGCCGCTCTCAAAACTTCCCTCAATGCACACACTGTTGCACCTGTGAAACTGCGTCTAAACAGAAGTCACAATTTAAAAGGGCCGAGGAACCCAAAACACAAGCTTCCACTCAAAGGAGAGTGAAGCAAGTGTGGGTACCAAAGAAAGCTAACCTGCAAGGACCCAAGCTGATTTGGGTACCAAAACTTGTCTAATTGCAGATGAGCGCCATGGATCCCATGCCAAATGAAGGTCAACAAATCTGGTACTTGGACAGTGGATGTTCAAGACACATGACCGGCATGAGAGCTCTACTTCAAGATTATGTTGAAAAGAAGGGTCCACATATAACTTTTGGTGACAACTCTCGAGGAATCACCAAGGGTTATGGCGCATTGAAGATAGGAAAGCTCAAGATTGAAGAAGTTTCCTACGTGGAAGGACTGAAGCACAACCTGTTATCCATCTCACAGTTAAGTGATAAATGATACAAGGTGGAGTTCATCTCCAACAAGTGCATTGTAAAGAACAAGCTCACATCCCAGATTGCACTCACTGAATTAGACAAAGGAATGTCTACATTGCACAATGGGATAGCTGCAAAGAGGAGACGTGCTTGGTCGCTAGGAGTGCTACTAAAATTGGATGGCTATGGCACCGACGCTTGAACCATCTCAACTTCAAGACGATCAATCGCTTAGCTCGGAAAGACTTGGTGCAAGGCATACCTAATGAAGTCTTTGTAAAAGATCATCCATGCCCACCATGCCAACGAGGGAAGCAGACGAAGAAGCACTTCGCCAGCTTAGATGAAGCGTCTTCCAAGCGAGTGCTAGAGCTACTGCATATGGACTTGTTTGGACCAATCACTCCAGTAAGCGTCAATGGAAGGAAGTACACTCTCGTTGTAGTTGACGACTTCTCTCGCTACACTTGGGTTGTATTTCTCTTTAGCAATAAGGAGACACTGTCCAAGTTGCCACAATTGCTCAGGCGTCTTGCTGTGGAGAAAAACCAAGCGATTGCTACCATCCGCTCAGACAAAGGCACAGAGTTTATAAACTCAACTATTGAAGCATACTGCATGGAGCATGGGATAGCACACCAGACATCCTCTGCACGCACACCTCAGCAGAACGGAGTAGCTGAAAGAAGAAATCGGATCATTAAAGAAGCCGTTCACACCATGATTGCTGATTCGAAGCTTCCAATGAAGTATTGGGCTGAAGCTGCTAACACAACATACTATACACAGAATCGAACGCTTCTCAACAAACGCTTCGACAAAACACCATATGTAATATGGACAGAGAGAATTCCTAACATCTCTTATTTCCATATCATTGGTTGTAGGGTCTTCATTCACAATAATGGGAAGTCACAACTGAAAGCCTTTGAAAGAAAAACTGATGAAGGAATATTCTTAGGGTATTCTACATCAAGCAAATCTTACAGGGTGTTCAATTGTAAAACCCTATTTGTGGAGGAATCACCCCATGTTGTATTTGATGAATCTTCTTTAAGTCTTCCACAGGAACAAATTCAAGCGAATGAAAAGTCAAGCGAGGAACCCGTTAATCCGCTGACTTGGGACATGCTTGAAGACGATGAAGAAATTAAGGATTCAAGCGAGAAGATTCCCCAAGAGAAGGTTGAAGCTACCCCCAAGACTCAAGATGCGAGTGCAGGCCAAGCACCCATTCAGGTCGCTTCAGATGGCAAAGCAAGCGACCCGCATGAAGAAGAAGAAGAAGCTGGTGGATCCAAGCGTGCATGGCTCAAGAATCACTCACCAAGCCAGATTATTGGAGATCTATCCAAAGGCGTGGTGACCAGAAGCCAAGTGTTTGGAGAAAGTGCTATGTTTAGTTGCTTTCTGTCCAACATCGAGCCAACATGCGTGGAGGAAGCCCTAGCAGATTCAAATTGGGTGATTGCCATGCAAGAGGAGCTAAACCAGTTCACCAGAAACGACATATGGTATCTCGTGGATCGTCCCAAATTTCAGCATGTGATTGGCAACAAGTGGGTGTTCAAGAACAAGACGGACGAAGATCACAACGTCGTGAGAAACAAGGCTTGACTCGTCGCCAAAGGCTACTACCAAGAGGAAGGGATCGATTTCGATGAGACCTTCGCTCCAGTGGCCAGACTTGAAGCGATCAGACTATTTCTTGCCTATGCAGCGGCCAAGAAATTCAAGGTCTATCAAATGGACGTGAAGAGCGCGTTTCTCAATGGAGAGCTCAAGGAAGAAGTGTTTGTGGAGCAACCACCGGGTTTTGAGCAAGGAGATAAGGTGTACTGACTGAAGAAGGCCTGTATGGTTTGAAGCAGGCACCTAGAGCGTGGTATGATACGCTATCTCAGTTCTTGGTGGATAATGGATTCCACAAAGGGAAGATAGATCAGACTCTCTTCACCATTAATCATGGAGAAGATATGCTATGGGTCCAGATCTATGTAGATGACATCATATTTGGGTCACCAAACCAGTCGCTTAGCGAGAAGTTTGGAGAGCTGATGAAGACCAAATATTAGATGTCAATGATAGGTTTGATGAGTTGCTTCCTAGGTCTTCAAGTGAAGCAGCAAGATGATGGAATCTTCATTAATCAAGCTAAGTATACTTGAGATATGCTTACCATGTTTGGTGTTCAACATGCTAAAGCTGTGAAGATCCCAACGAACACTGATAGGGAGTAATATCAGCCATACTCCCTAAGAAACCCAAGTTAATGGGGAATATACTACCCTTAACCTTAGACTACAGTTCCTAGAGAAATGGATGCGTCAGATGTCACCATAAAGGTAAGAACCTTACCTCTATGAAAGGAATAATAAATCCTAGGCGGAGCTAGCATCAACAACACCATTAGTGGAAATAAGTATTACTTTTATATGGGATGATCGATAGAGACCCTTCCGTGTGGCAGCATAATATCAAAGAGATTATGTTGGGCACCAGACGCTCAATACAACTAAGAATCGTATGCCATGCAAGAGGCTGCGAGGTTCTAAATTCCCCCCCCCCCCCCCCATAAGCCGTGAGGGATCTCCAGGCTTCTGCAAAGATAGAAGGATCTAACCAGATCCCGTAAGTGTTTAGTAGAAGATTGAGGTTCTGCGTAGCATACGGTCCGCGTGACTCTACGTACTATAGAGTGAGGACCACTGCATTCATGACAGAGGATACTTTGCTTCCGTTGGAATTCCTTTTCTGTCCTTCCTTCACACGAATGATCACTTTTCACCCTCCCCACGCCTATAAATACTAAGTGAATGCACAACAACAAATCATCATCATTCTCTACAAACAACACACGCCTTTGTGTACTGTTTCATTCAATACTCTCTCTCACGAGCTCCTCCGAGCTCAGGCAAGTCAAGGCGGGCAAAACCTTCTTCCGGGAAGCCGTAGTTCGCTTTCACATCCATCTATTCTTCTCGACGCCGGGAAGAATCTCTTTCTTACACACACTACCTTGAACTTAAGGTAAAACCCTCATCACTTAAAGGGGAATGAGGCTCAACGGAGCCCCGCGCTCCTCGTTTCTCTCTTTCTCCTACCTCGTTTCTTCGTTATCTACTTGTATGAGTGCAAAACTCCATGAATCTTGCTAGTTTATGGCTAAATGCGCCCTTTATCCATTGCCTATAGCTCAACTATTGTTCGTTGTTGCTACGCACATCCTGCTCTGTACAAAATGCTTGGTTATGGCTTTTCCATACGTATGAATCTCTCGCTCTTTACTGCTTTAACGCTTTATCCCTAAATGCTCTTTGCAAAACATGATGAACAATACCCTAAATTGTTGTGGATCTCTAACCCGGATCTATCAACTGGCGCCGTCTGTGGGAAATTTTTGAGTTGAGATGTTGATTTTCCCTATTTTTATGCAAAATTCCAGCTCGTAGTTATGATGCTGTCTGCGATTTCCCTTTATTATGTCCTTATGTGGAGAATATGAGGAAATCTGATGTTACATTGATAGGGAACGCCCTGTTTGTGGTCTAGCTAATGGAAACCATATGGGTATACTACTATTTGATATTTGCTAAATTCTCCTAGGTTGCGAGCTGTTGAATGTGATGTGATTTTATGATTATGCTCTCTTTGAAGCGGAAATTGTGATAAACACTTTGATTGAAAAGAAACTTGTGTTTGAGAGGCTGATTTTCTCTCCTTGAATGTGAATTAAAAGTGGATATCTATAAGTACTGTCAAAACTCATGGGTTCAAAGGGCTAATCCCCTGTTTGTCTTTGAAGCTTTAACTGATTCTAATGATATGTGCATAAATTTGTCCTGTCATTTACTCTGTCGCGATGATCGCCTAGAATGGTGGCTATCTAATAGAAGGAATGTATATTGAATACGAGATTTATATTATTCCTGGAGAATTTTAGTATGTGTACCATGAATTTGTTTTAGCTACATTGCTCGTAATAAATAAATCCAGTAATTAACAACAATCTCAAGGCCACATCTCTTTCATGACATGAATTATGATGGCTAATCTGTTGTTGTTTTGCCAAAATCTTAAGGTTGTGAAGGATCCGGAGGAAAGTCGGGTCACAAACTGCAGCAATCTCAAAACACATTCGATTCACCTTGTGTACTTGGTGACCATACAATTCTGTCTATTATCTGCTCAATATGAAACCCATCTATGAGTTGCAAAGGATTGGTGATAACAGAATAAGCATCGCTACTAAAGCTAGTCGAATGCCCCTGAATCGCCATGACTTAAAAACCCATAAAATAATAAAAACATTATAAAACAGAGAGCCGAAAGATGCCGAGGTTACCCCATTCACTTTGATGAAGGAAGCCCGCATCTGAAAGCAGAACCTCCCCCCAGAAGCCCTGTCTAACAGGCAACTCTCTCGTAAGCCCCGTATAACGGGCAGAACCTTACCAAAAAGCCCTACACAGTAGGCAACATCATCGTAAGCCCCATTCAAATGGGCAGAACCCTTCATAAGCCCTATTTAATAGGCAACCTTATCAAAAAGCCCTGTTTAATAGGCAACATCATCGTAAGCCCCATTCAATGGGCAGAACACTTCATTAGCCCTATTTAATAGGCAACCCTCGCACAAAGCCCTATCTAATAGGCACCTCTTTCGTAAGCCCCATTCAATGGGCAGAACCCTCACACAAAGCCCTATCTAATAGGCACCTCTTTCGTAAGCCCCATTCAATGGGCAGAACCTTCTACAAAGCCCTATCTAATAGGCACCTCTTTCGTAAGCCCCATTCAATGGGCAGAACCTTCTACAAAGCCCTATCTAATAGGCAACTCCTTCGTAAGTCCCATGCAATGGGTGGAACTTTACCTAAGCCCTACTCAGTAGGCAGTACCTTCACAAGCTCCATACAATGAACAAAATTCTTTATAAGTCCCATTAATGGGGCAGTGCATCCATAAGTTTTACCCATTGCATTCTGGTGGGTAAAATCTCACCTAAATCCCACCTCAAAAGGGAGTATCCCCCCCATGAGGGGTATCCTCGCAAAACTCTATTTAATAGACAATACCTTTATTAACCTCTAAGGAGGATATTACTTTCATAATCCCAATCTGATAAGTAGCGCTTTTGTAAGCTTTATAAAATAGACCAAGCTCTCGTAAGCTCGGTTCGATAAGTAATGCTCTCATAAATCCTGCATAAAGGATATCACTCTCATAGTCCTTGGCTAACAGGGAATATCTTATAAGAAAGTCCTATAAAATAGGCGCTAAATATAAGAAGGGCCTACATGGCCGAGGCATCTTGTATTAAGCTTAATAAAATAAGATGCCGCACAAATTCTTAATAACCTCTCCTCCAGATCAGATCCCTTCCAGAGGCTTCACAAAGAAAGCCTTAGGAAAACACACAATCTAATAAAGTAGGTTTCGTAAACACAAATATCGCTGACCTCAGCTTCATTCCGGCAAAAGCCACCCCTTTTAAGAGTCTTATAACGAACAGACTATACTCGTTAAAGTCACAATAAATAATGCTCAAACGCAGAAAATTCGCTAATAACAAATTATGTATATGTCAAGTCTCTTTCAAAGAGCATCTGGAATTAATCCTCTAAACGTTCTCAAATCTTTGCAGATTCCTATAAGGATGAATGTTGCATCAGATGCTGCTTCCAAGGAGGCTGGTCAAGCCACTGGAATCCAGAAGATTCTGTAATCGGAAACAAAGGAATAGGCACTATGCTGACTGAGACTAGTGTCAACATGGAGGCTCAGTTTTCTCCAGCTATGCTCCTCCAAATGAAAGCACTCGTAGAGGGAGCTGTGGAGAAGAGACTTCATACCTTGGGGGCAAATCCCCAAAACACAGATCCCGTGGGCGAGACCCAGGAAGGAGGAGGAAGTAAAAGTACTCCTGCAATGCACAAGCAGAAGCCTATGCATCAAGGCATAACTCAAGAGCTAGTCTCAAGGCTGCCCCCGATAGCGGCCGAAGAGGAAGAAGTATTTTTCACTGACTAGGAATCCCCAGAAGAAGAAGGTCCTGAGGAACTCGAAGGAAATCTCAATGAGAACACTGAAAATGCATAGGCCAAGAAATATGCCCAGCAGCAAGAGCAGATGAAGCTCTTGGCAAAAGAGGTCAAAAGACTGAAGGAACAAAAACAGACCAAAGAAAGGGTTCCAAAAGAAACAGAGGCGAGTGACAAAGAAGTTCGCAACCCCAACGAAGAAGGAAACCCAACACCTTCCTCAAACAATAAGAGTGGAAGAGGCAAATCAGAACTCTTTCCCTTATATATTGATGAGAACAATCCGTTCTCGGTAGATATCCAAACTGATCCTGTTCCAAACAATTTCAAAACGATCTCTTGCGAATATCAGGGGAAAGGAGATCCCGAAGAGCACTTGATGAAGTTTGAAAGCCTATGTCTCCTTCATCAATATTCAGAGGAGGTTAAGTGTCGAGTGTTCCTCACAACCCTGTCAGGAACTGCTCAACATTGGTTCAAGCAGTTACCAAAAGCCTCCATACACTCCTTCATGGATTTGAAAGAGGTTTTCCTACAGCAATTCGGTAGTGCTAAAAGGACCACTCGGAACTCCTTGCATCTGACGACCATAAAACAGGGTGTCAACGAAAGTCTAAGAGACTACATGACACATTTCAACGTGGCCGTCCTGGAAATCCCAGGAGTGGAGCCAAAGCTAAAGGTGCATGCCTGTGTGGATGGCTTGAAGCCGGGACAGTTCTTTGCTTCTCTGATTAAGAAAGAAGCTACTTCTTTTGAAGGGTTACTGACAAGAGTCCAAAAGTACATCCATATGGAAGAAGCTCTGATCAGTAAGAGGGCTGAGTTGGCCGCTCAAAAAGAAAAGAAGCCGGAAGAAAGGAAAAGGCCGGCTCCAGATGCCAAAAAGATTGATAAAAATGAAAGGTTCTTAAGATCTTTTACTCCATTAATCAAGCAACCAGTTGACCTGCTCGAGGTGGTCATGAGGAAACCCGGGATTCAGATCCCCTCTGGGCATAGACAGCCACCAAGAAATCCACCTTCTGAAAGGTTCTGTAAGTTCCACAATGACTTTGGCCATATGACCAATGATTGCAGAAACTTGAGAATCGCAATCGAAAAGCTAATCCAGGAAGGAGAACTCTTGGAGTACGTCAAAAGAGAGACAGAGCAAAACAAAAAGCGTAAAGAAGCTCCTGAAAAAGCAACTGATGTTAGCCAAGGGTCAGAGCCCAAAGGCGTTATTAAAATGATATATGGAGGACCAACCATGGGAGACTCCAAAAGAAGCAGAAAAGCATTTGCCAGAGAATTACATATGTATGAAAGGCATGGGGTCTGGAAGGTTGAAGCAGGCCTACCCCCACTAGAAATCTCATTCGGGCCAGAAGATAACATGAAAGTGGTTCATCCGCATGATGATGCGTTGGTCATCACAGTGGAAATAGAGAGATATCAGGTCCAAAGAGTCTTTGTGGACACAGGAGCAACAGTCAATGTTATATTTGAAAGTTCTTTCAACCAAATGAGCCTCCAGAAGCCATTGAATGGGGTAGCTACGGCACTACACGGTTTCTCAGGAGATCCGGTGATGTCGCTAGGATTAATTGATTTAATGCTCACTCTGGGTGAAGGGCCTACACGAGTGTCAAAGCCAGTCACCTTCTTGGTGGTGCGACAACCATCTTCCTATAACATCATTCTAGGAAGAACTACATTGAATCCGTTCAAAGCAGTGGTTTCCACTTACTATCTGATGATGAAATTCCCCATGGAAAATCAGGTAGGGCAAATATCGGGAAATCAAGAGGTCTCGCGAAAATGCTATGTCCAATCGGTGCAAGCAGGAGAGGCCAGGAAAAGGCCGATGGCGGAACCTACCACCGAACGGGATGAGATGAAACTCGAGGGGAAAAGACTTAAAACCCCAACTCCAACAGGAGAAGGTCAGAACCTTTCCGCTTCAATGGAACACTTGCTAATCACCAGCAACAATCCTCCTGGAGAGCTGATGATATCCCAGAACCCAGCCAAACAACTGCTTCAACAGGTAAATGAAAGTAAAGGGCCTGAAGCTGAAGCAACAGGCAGGTGCCACGCCCCAATTGTGAAAGGGAATTGGGAAGCTTTGATAACCTAGGCAAGGGCGAAAGTAAAAAATGCAAAGGAAGTGCTAGACCAAGAAGATGTCGAGGAGACAACGGGCAAAGGAAAAGTTATCACCCTCGAAACATGCAGGGAAAATTGATAATTACTCTCAAGAAGAAAGTATGATGGGCTATGACCCCTTATTCAACTCTTATTTCATGATTAACTGATGTATGAAACATTGGATCATACCTCTTTA
This sequence comes from Thymus mandschuricus, assembly GCA_029379335.1. Lineage (NCBI taxonomy): Eukaryota > Viridiplantae > Streptophyta > Magnoliopsida > Lamiales > Lamiaceae > Thymus > Thymus mandschuricus. The sequence goes on from CM057074.1 coordinate 8,193,466, forward strand.
TCTTTAAAGTTGTTATATTTCGTATATGTTTAGCCCTCAAATGAGGTGTAATTCCTTCAGTCCCTTACACCTCACTTGGGGGGGGAGTAGGGGATACCCATATACCCATATCCCATTAGCTTAAAATGCTATCTCAAAATGCTGCCATTATCTTAGAATGTTATTTTACACTAAGATGTTATCCTACTATTTTGTCCCATCACCCTAAAAATACTGGGAATATCTCTACCTCACCATCTTCGAATACTTCAGCAGGTAGAAACGGGGTAAAAAGTAAAGCCCCTGTAAATACAAGAATAAGAGAGATAACATTCTAAGTTGAATAAGAAATAATAGAAACATGTTATAAACAGGGCCTCGAAGAAGCATCTGGCCTAAATCAAAAGTAACAATTGTCTGTGCCCCAATAGCATGATTTCAGGGTCATGAGTAAACACCCCGCCACAAAATATTCAAAATATAAGTTGTTCAACAAACATTTCATCCAAAACAATAACGTTAAGGGGATGGATTTGGAGCAAAAGCTAGATCCTCAGAGCTCGATGAATGAGAAGAAGGCCATTCTTCGACAGCAGCCAAGGCAGAAGAGGTAGAAGGACCACCCTTGAGTGGGGCTGCTAGAATCTGCAGAGCGCCTCCCTCATTTGAACCACCCTTCACCTCCTCAACAATGGGTGATAAGGAAACACCTCCCTTGCTGGTAGAGGGGCCTGAACCTCTTCCCTTTCTTAGTTCCTAATAAAGGAGAAAATTTTCAGGATAAGCGAATAAACTCTAAAAACAAAACGAACAATAGAAATCAAAAAGATACCTGGTTAAAAACCTTCCGAATAGACCTCATAACCATGGTGTTATAAGGAAAGAGAGGGCACAAAGGCGCCTCCCAAGAGGGGAGATCCCTTGTGGCCCTGGCAGGTTGGCGAAGGATCTGAGCTGCCTCTTTCAGCGCAGGCATATACCATGGCTCTGTGGAGGAAAGGGAGCGATCCCTTCGGAGGGACTCAGGCTCTGTGTCGAACATCCTTACTATGGATTCGGCATTGACAGCGGCTGCGCGCTCTGGGATACCCAATTGCTGACAGCACTCAAGGATAGCGGAAGTTGTCCACGCAGTGAGGGGCTCAAACATACGCAGCCAAAAATCATGAGAATGAAGATAAGCTTCAGGCAAACGCTTGATCAGGGAATCCAGGAAGGCCTGACCGTAAGGAGTCATCAACAAGTTAGACATGCAGTCTTTGACTCCAGAAGAAACACCCTGGCATATCCCTTCTCTCCGCCCTTGAGTAAATGAGGAAGCTCGGGCCTGTACTAGCTCCTGTTCGTAGCTAAGTGTCAGCTGCGCTATTTCTGCTACTTGAATTTCCATTAGCTGCTCTACCCTCTCAGACGAGGCCTTCAAAGCTCTCTCGAGCTCCTTTATTCGCTCAGAGAGAGAAAGTGTGTGCTCCTCTCTAGCTAGCAAAAAGCCACGAAGTTGGTGGACTTCAGTCTGGAGCTGCTCTCTGCCCTTCTCAGATTGAGAAAGATTCTCTCGCAATTGCTCAAGGCTTAACTCTTGAGCGGAAGGAGAACTCTCCGATACCTTCCCCTTCTTTCTAGCTGAGAGGGAGGAAGACTCACTTTTCCTCTTAGGGGAAGAGGGATAAGGCGCTAAAGAGACAAGAGCGGAAACACAAGCATCCTCATCAGTGAAAATAGGAGAAAATGAAGCTGATCGACTAGGGGCAACCAGGTAAGGGAAGTAAGGCTTCATTCGAGGCTTACCAATTTCTACCTCTCGGGGACTCTCCCGAGAAGGGTTACAACCCCCAGGACCCGTGGGCTCTTGGGTGGAGGTATTACCCAATGATAAGGTGGGAGAGGAGCCACTAGATCTTGTCTGCTCCATCATTTGTAATAGCCTCTCTCGAGCTTTTTTCCCATGCCTAGCTTGGTGGAATCCATAACTGCAAGGCAGAGATAATCACTAAGAAATAATGACAGATGGTAGGGTTGCGAATAATGGAAATATCCAAACTCTACAAATCTTAATAACTAAGTGATAGTTCTAAAGATAAAGCATCAGTCACATTCACATCGTAGTCAGTTTCACCATACAGAAAAAATTGGGGATAGCAATGTTCCTCAAAATAAGAACAGGGGAAACAATAAAGGTTACCCTAATCTCAAGAAATTCAAAAGAGGGCCTATGCACAAGCAATGGAGAGTAAAATAGTAATGGAATACTTGAAAAGGGACAAAAGGAAAGGCGGTCGTCAGAGTAATCGCTTGGAGCGGCAGACGATTCGCAATATCGCTCTTTTCTTTCTGAAGCACAATGCAGAGAGAAGGATGAGGAAGTTGAGGAAAAAGAGTGGAGTGGTTTCCTGCTTATCACCCCACGACGTTTCAGAAAAAAGGGGGATTGCCCTTTCGCCGGCAGATAAAACAAAATAATAATAATGCCTATTTTAAGATATATTTTAAATAGCTCTGTATTCTTTCACCCTAAGGGAAAAAGCAATGATGAGTAAAGGAAACAGGTCCAACTCTATCCTCGGGAGGATAACCGGCGTTTCAATTTCCCCCGCCATCAGACATCTGCAAAAAAAAAAAAAAAAAAAAAAAAAAAAAAAAAAAAAAAAAAAAAAAAAAAAAAAAAAAGGAGCGAAAGGGGAAAAAAGAAACAATAGTCGAAGCAAAATTCACTTTCCCGCCAAACTACCCCCGGTCAGAAGCCCTCATATTGGTGCTTCTGGACCTGTGGGGGGGGGGAGAGAGTAGCTAATAGGGACTAATATCAGCCATACTCCCTAAGAAACCCAAGTTAATGGGGAATATACTTTCCTTAACCTTAGACTACAGTTCCTAGAGAAATGGATGTGTCAGATGTCACCATAAAGGCAAGAACCTTACCTCTATGAAAGGAATAATAAATCCTAGGCAGAGCTAGCATCAACAACACCATTAGTGGAAATAAGTATTACTTTTATATGGGATGATCGATAGAGACCCTTCCGTGTGGCAGCATAATATCAAAGAGATTATGTTGGGCACCAGACGCTCAATACAGCTAAGAATCATATGCCATGCAAGAAGCTGCGAGGTTCTAACTTCCCCCCCCCCCCCCCCCCCCCCCCCCCCCCATAAGCCTTGAGGGATCTGCAGGCTTCTGCAAAGATAGAAGGATCTGACCAGATCCCGTAAGTGATTAGTAGAAGCTTGAGGTTCTGCGTAGCATACGGTCCGCGTGACTCTACGTACTATAGAGTGAGGACCACTGCATTCATGACAGAGGATACTTTGCTTCCGTTGGAATTCCTTTTTTGTCCTTCCTTCACACGAATGATCTCTTTTCACCCTCCCCGCGCCTATAAATACTAAGTGAATGCACAACAACAAATCATCATCATTCTCTCCAAACAACACACGCCTTTGTGTACTGTTTCATTCAATACTCTCTCTCACGAGCTCCTCCGAGCTCAGGCAAGTCAAGGCGGGCAAAACCTTCTTCCGGGAAGCCTTATTTCGATTTCACATCCATCTATTCTTCTCGACGCCGGGAAGAATCTCTTTCTTACACACACTACCTTGAACTTAATAAAGGGGAATGAGACTCAACGGAGCCCCGCGCTCCTCGTTTCTCTCTTTCTCCTACCTCGTTTCTTCGTTATCTGCTTGTATGAGTGCAAAACTCCATGAATCTTGCTAGTTTACGGCTAAATACGCCCTTTATCCGTTGCCTATAGCTCAACTATTGTTCGTCGTTGCTATGCACATCCTGCTCTGTACAAAATGCTTGGTTATGGCTTTTCCATACGCATGAATCTCTCGCTCTTTACTGCTTTAACGCTGTTTCCCTAAATGCTCTTTGCAAAACATGATGAACAATACCCTAAATTGTTGTGGATCTCTAACCCGGATCTGTCAAACACCAACTGGAAGATGGAGCCAGACCTAGAAGGGAAGTTTGTGGATGCTACAGACTACCGTGTTTTGATCGGATCTCTTCTATATCTCACTGCAAGCAGGCCGGATATAGCATTTGCAGTTGGAGTATGTGCTCGCTTCCAAAGCAATCCCAAGCACAACCATCTTGAAGCTGCCAAGCGAATCCTACGCTATCTCAAAGGCACCGTCAACATGGGGCTGTGGTATCTTGCTGAGGATAATCTGGAGCTCACAGGATATTCCGATGCTGACTATGGAGGATGCCGTGTTGATAGGAAATCAACGTTGGGCACTTGTCAGTTCTTGGGAAGCAAGCTGATCTCATGGTTCTCAAAGAAGCAAACCAGTGTAGCTACTTCAATGGCTGAAGCCGAATATATGGCCGCTGGAAGCTGCTGTTCTCAAATTCCTATGGCTTCGTCAACAGTTGAAGGACTACAAAGTTGAAGCGAATGAGATTCCAATCTTCTGTGACAACAACAGTGCAATATGCATCTCGCAGAATCCAGTGCTTCACACCAGATGCAAGCACGTGGAAATTTGACATCACTTCATTCGTGATCATGTCGAGAAGAAGGATATCAACCTCGAGAAAATCCATACAGATCTCCAGCGAGATGATATTCTCACCAGGCCTCTAGCTGAGTCTCGCTTCAATCAGCTATGCATGGAATTAGGGTTGCCAGACCCTGGTGAAGAATGCTAGGTCCAGGATGCACAAGGGAGTGGACGCTTGTCCACAAGCGACCCTCGCTTTGGATCTTCACCAACTCAAGCGAGTCGCTTAAAAATTCACTCGCTTGAAGAAGGAGAAATAAGGTGGAGAAAGGTGGAGTGTTGGAAGACGTTCCCTACCCACTTACAGAATTGTTAAGCCATTGGTTAAGGGGGAACTATTGTTTGCTCTCGGAGCAGGCTACTTCCAAAGCGAGCAAGGAAAGCTGCTACCTAGCCTAGGATTCCTAGCTAGTGGGTATAATCATTAGCAAGTGCCGTTTCTAGTAACGGTTGTGAGGTCTTGTATCGGGCCTTAGCACGTAAAAATGGTGAAAGCTTAGGCAGGGTTGGCACTTAGACCTTGCGTCCTCTTCCCATCTTTCCGCCGAAGAGGAGCATGTCTTCTCATCTCCTTCATCGTGGATAAACATACTCTCATTACTCACTCTTCATTGAGTTGAGCTGCCGAATGTCTATTCATTCTTCTCCCACCCTGAATTTTGTATCGCTTCAATTTTCCCTATTCTTGGTCAAGCGAGTCGAATGCAAATTCATTCTGTAGATGTAGAGGAGAGCTTGAAGAGTTACCTTTTACTTTAAAAGGTTGCAGGGCTGGTGACATGCCTCTACTTAAAACCAAGATTGTCTTGTCAGAGCATTCTCATTGTCATCCTGTCCTATTCTGCTCTGAGATAAGGACTTGTACTCATCTCCCATTCATCGTGAATAAATACACTTACGTGAAGCTCCCTTCGGGTTGTAGTAAGCTTGTGTACTCTATTCATTCTCCCCCCCATTCCTTCGATGGTGGAGTCTCTAGTTCATAGAGGAAGGTGGAAGAGATGAATGCCAAGAAGATCAAGCTTGAAGCAGATCCAACAAGTAGCTAAATAAAGTCTACAAATGTGGTATCAATCTCCTACAATGTGAGATTGACTGGTAAGCATTTCAATTTTAAGTACACTAAGTAAACTGAAGCGTGCTAGAAACCTTCATTTACTATGTGGAAAATATGAAATGAATCTGACACAAATACAAAGAGGAAAACATTCTTGTTTATCCTCGAAGTATGTAAGTCAGAAACATTTTAAATAAAGTCAAAGAAATTTCAATTTCTTATACCAGTCGCTTCAGATGGTCAAGCGAGTGCTCCGTCACTCAAGCGAGCCATCGCAAACGAGTGTGGAACAGTCACGCCAAGCGAGTACTCTGCAAGCGAGTAAAAGCCAAGCGGCTACACTCGAAGCGAGCGGGTATGAAGCGAGCGTATGAGCTGTACACACTCGAGTGCAAATTTTACCTTTTGCTTTGCATTTAATGCAGATGAATTATAAAGCAGATATTTCGGGCGCGTGCAACACACTTCAAATTATAAGCGGGAAAATCGCACGCGATCCAGCCATCGAATTTCAATAGTTTTTTGAACCACAGCCGCTGGATCGACGCCGTTTGGAGAGACGAATAGCAGAAAGCCACGTGGAGTGCCAAAAAAACTTGGTGGCTAACTTTTACTGTGATGACGCCGGACACGTCAGTCACATCGCCGATGGCCGCCGCCTATGCACAGCATCTACGGGGATATTACTGTCTTGCCCCTGCCACGTCAGCCGAACCCTAATTCTATATAAAGGGCCGACGAAGAAATGCAGGAACTTTCATCACCCTCAAAAATTGCCATTCTCGTGCAAGTTCTACAATCTCTACAAATCACGAGTCTCATCCCCCCTGTTTTTAAATCTTCACTCTAAATTCTCTAAATACCCAACAATGGTGAAGAAAGAAGTAACCCAGACAATGGAGGAGTTTCTGTCAAAGATCAACGAGAACATCAACGTCGAGCCCCACCTCGACGCGAAGGTTGTAGAAGCCGATGGCTTCTTCCGCAAGGCTGTGACTACGGCCGGCTTGTGGGAGTTCGTCATGGCGGTACCGGAGAAGATTTTTGCCAAAGCTGTGGCTGAACTTCTACTGAACTTGAAGGAGGGACAAAACTTTTTAACTTTCACAAACCCGGAGGACGGGAGGCCGGTGGAAGTGGATCTGAGCGCCATTGCCGGAGTTTTCAACCTGCTTGAAGAAGGAGCGGACTCTTTTTCGAATCTAGAGTTGTTCGTCGACGTGGAGTATGCCTGTTTTGCCGTCGATAAAGATGCTGAGTTCCAGCCGAAACATAACAGCATAAGAACAGATCAAGTTACTCCATTCAACCATATCTGTGAACTCTACTCCAAAGCGATACTCTGCAGTATTGGAACTCAAGGACAACTCTCCGACACAAAGCTGTTCGCCGTCACCGTCATAGTGGATAGCCTGACCGGAACAAAGTTTAATTGGCATGGATGGTTCTTCAACCAAATTCACAAGGTTGCCAAGGACTTCAAATTTTTGGAAGGAAGCACCGATCAAATTGTACGGAAGGGGAAGCTCCGTTTCTTCTCCAGAATCTCGTTCGCACTGGAGAAACTGTTCCCCAACAGAAGGTGGTCTAACACTGTGGAGTACAAGAAGAACACAATCTTTTTCGACTTGTTGGGAATTGTTAAGGATACTATGTTAAGGGGGAACTCATATGGGACACTTCGAAGTGAGTGAAGTATTTGTTTTGATTTGATCCCAAAACCCCAAGTGTTCAAGTCCCAAGTGACCCAATTTGATGTAGAAAATAGGTTAGAAATTTTTCTAAGCCTATACTGTTAGGATGGCTTTATTTTGCTTTAGTCACTTAGGTTTTAGACTGCAGAAAATTCAAGTGAAGGCCACTCGCTTGAGTGTGTTATTCGATCGAAGCAAGTCTGCCTAGCCGAAGTGAAGCGTGTCGAAGGATAGCGAAGCGAAGCGAGTGCTACAGTGGATTCGAAGCGAGTCTGCCAAAGCGAAGCGAAGCGAGCACTACAGTAAAAAGCCAAAGCGAGTCAACGCGGGTCAACACTTACTAAAGCAGTCACTTGGAGAACCCACTTCCCAAGTACTCGCTAGAGTATGACCTTAAAGCGACTCGATTTGAAGCAGACACTACGAGACTAAAGCGAAGCGAGCCACTACCTACCAGAAAGCGACAGCTCAATTCCCGCTCTTGTTTTTGAACTCCAGTCAACCAGAGATCTTCGCATTAATTGCGAGATCTCCACGTGTCAAATGCGGAGAGGAGCAGCGGAGTTGACTGCCAGGCCGACAAGGCGCCGCTACAGTACTGGCTCGCTCCAGTTTCTGTTAAGTTTGTATCTTAGCCATTTTCGGCAAAGAGACAAACTGCACGCCTGAAAAGCTGTTCGCCTGTGCAAGTACTGTCGAGAGGAGGCCACCTACCAAGCAACGGATCTCGGCCAAACCTCCGCCTATAAATAGTGAAGGATGAAGACGAAGAGAAGTGAGAACACTACTTGAGCATTCGAGCGCCTACTGCAAACAAACACTCCCAGCCTTTGAACAATCTTCGAGTCTTTGTTTCCAAGTGTTCTCCGAGTTCCAGCCTCATCGGAACTCATCTTCGCAACCTTCACACAGAGAATTCTAAGCCCGTTCCAAACCCCAGCTTAGAAGAAGAGTTCTAGCCATCTTTGCATTCATTGTAAAGAACTCTTCAATAGTGTGTCTCTGTCGAAACAGAAAACCCTAACTCTAAAGTTTTAGGTTTTGTGTGTTCGTCGTTAGGTTGTGTTCGATCCAAGGCTCTACCTTCATCGATAGTAGAAGCCTCGATCATAGAGTCTAGATCCAAGCTTACACTTTCATTAAGTGAAGCTCGATCGAAACTAGGTTGTAAGGAGAACCCGTAATCTCCCTGTCGTCGGACTGAAGCGAGTGAAGCTTCCAGTCCAGTTTAGGTTTTTGGTGTGAACCCGGAACCACCCAGCGTCTGACAGATCCAAGCGAGTGAAGCTCAATCTTGTCACAGGCTTTTGAAGAGCCCGTAATCTTCAAGTTCTTGAGTGAAGAGAACGAGTTTCCTAAGTGCAACGAAGTGGACATAGGAGCTTTATCTCCGAACCACTATAAATCTTTATGTCGTATCTCATACCCTAATCTCTCTTTACTTGTTGTTTGATTATTCATTGCACTTGCATCTAAACAAACACAAACTGAGATTTTAATTGCATAGGAATGATTTAGCTCACCGAATTCCGCATCTAGAGTAATGTCTCACTCTTGGTCAAGCTCTAAGCTTTGGTCAAGAGAACCGTGAATACTTTAGATCTAGCTCTCGGCTAGGTCTTAGTGATTCAAGCGAGCACTTTACTTAGTACTCTGAGTTTGAGGAATTTGAAGTTGAAAAACTTCAAAACACGTATTCACCCCCCCCCCCCCCCTCTACGTGTTTTTCCTCTTACAAACCGGGACCAACACGACTTGTACAAGACTGATAAAACTGCAGTGGATCAGGGAATTTTTGACATTGAAGTGCTCCCTGCAGCACCCGTCGCCGAAAGGCGAAGCGAGGCGAAGAAGGCCAAGCGAACCGTTTCACCAGCGAAGCGAGTGGGGGCGAAGCGACAGAAGAAAGTGAAGCGAGTAGCTTCATTGTTTGAAGCGAGCGAGGATGAGAAGCAGCCGCTCGAAAAAGAAGTTGAAGTAGATCCACCCATCCCCTCTCCAGCCAAAGATCAAACAGTAACCATTCCCCAACCTTCAACCACTCAAGTCCAAACCCAAACTCCCCCAGTCCAAACACAAATCCAGCCACCACAAGAACCCCAAGCCTCATCTACTGCCCAACCACACACTCAACCCCAACCCAAAGCTTCTACCACTCAAAGGCAAACCTCACCTCACTCTCTATATGAAGAAGTATCCCATTCCAAGAATTCCTCTCCTAAGCAAAGATCCTGATGCCGCATTTACTCTCTTCAACCTACCCCAAGCCGAAACCATCCAAGCCTCAACACCAAACTCACCCTCAGATACGGCCACCTCTGCCGATACTACCCAAATTGCCGATACTGAATTAACCATCCCCCCACCAATAAAACCTGCTCTCCCATCCGTAGAAGAGAAAGCTCTAACCCGGTACTTGAGGGACAGAGAGCTAGCTGCAGAGACAATCCATAACCGCTACCCCGATGTGGAGATGTCTGAGGACTTCTTCACCAAAGCCGTCGACTTCCTCACGTACATAACGTACCGGGGAACTGAATACTACAAGATATTCAACCTTCGCATGGCCTTTTTGGAAGAAGTGATTGAAGCGAAGGATGCGGAGATGCTCAACTTTATCGGCGTAGACGGCTTCCATGTCTTCGTCAACGAGGCCAGCTACTGGGAGAAGTCAGACGCAAAAGTAAAGCGAGCGTATCCAGACGCTGTGATCCCAGAACGAGTGTCGTCGGTTCATGAGCAGAAGTTGTTGAAGGAGCATGAGGCGGAGATGGAGGTGAATGAGGAAGAAATTGCCAGTCTTCAAAGCGTGATCACACAGAAGACTGAGGAGTTGGAGAAGAAGATGGAGGAGGTCAAGAATCTGCGTGCAGGTTTTGACAAGTTAAAATCCGAGCTGGCGGGAAAGCTCGAGGAAAGGATGAAGGAATTGGAGGAGAAGGAGAAGAGCATAGTGGAGCTCAAGCAATCGCTTGAGGCTGAGAGGAATAGGCTGAAGGAGCTCAACACAAAAATGATTGCAGGAGAAGAAGAGATGAAGAAGGTGTACAAGCACCATGAGAGGAAAAGGAAGGAAGTGGAAGAGAAAAATGGTGAGTTGATCAAGGTCGGAAGTGAGTTGACCAGGACCAAGACTCAACTCGACACGCTTGGAAAAGAGCATGAATTATTAAAACTCAAGCGTGAGGAAGAACTGAGCGAGTTGGAAAGCAGAAGGAGGAGTGCTAAAGCCCTTGACTTGAAGCAGGCTGAACTGGCAATAAAGATAGATCAAGCACAGAAACTGGTGGGAGACTTTGCCGTCAAGATTGCCGGTGCTGCTCAAGTCAATGTGACGCTGAACAGGAGAGAAAGAAGCATTGCCACATCTAGGGCAGAACATGAAGCGGCCCAAAATCACTTCGGATTTGTCTTGCAAGAGGAGCGCAAGAAAATCCGCGCTGAAATTGAAGCGGAGTTGGATGCTCGCTTCAAGGAAGTGGAGCCACTGGAGAGCTTGATGGCTTCAGTGAGAGAGAGAGAGAAGCAGTGCCAGTATCTACTGGAAGAAATCTCCACAAAATGGCAGAAATCGTGCTATCCCAAGAGCACGTTTTCGCGAAGCGAGCAGAGCAGATGCCTCATGCCGTATACAACAAATTTGATTCCATTTACCAATCCATCAGTGGAAAGGTAGTCACAACCACCCCCGGCAGTCTTGATGATGCCAAAAAGGGGGAAACTATGGAAGATGTTGTGAAAATAAAGGAAGAAGAAGGAAGTAAAGTTGGAGAAGAGAGGATGATTGAAGGAGGAAAGATTGTTGAAGGAGGACTTGGAGGAGAAGAAGAGATGGATGAAGAGGTACGGGCAGAGCTTGCTAGTAAGAAAGGGAAGGATAAGGTAGAATATGAGGAGCCTCGCAAGCCGCTAGCCGGGAAATTGCTAGCTTCTTCACTGGCTGCTCATCCCCAGAAACAAACTGAGCAACAAATTGCGGCGGATGAAGTTCTCGCCCTTGCCCTCCAGCAAGAGTTCGAGTTGAAAAGGAAGGGAGTCACTGAGATCCCTCAAGTGAAGCCGCTGCAAGCTGTGTCTTCTTTCCAAGCAGGCGCTTCAGGTTCTTCAATACAAGCACCCGCTTCGACACTGGATCTCGCTTCAACAACTGTTGGCACCGCTTCAGCCAACCAAGCTATCATTCCTTTTGCTCCCACAGAAAAGAAGAAAGACATTCCACCACCTCCAGCGCTGAAAACTCAGTTGAAGCACACAGCACCATTAACAAGAGAAGAAGATCCTGCGGCTAAGCGCCAAAAGATGCAGCAGACAGTCGCTGCAAAAACCGGTCGCTATGAGAGGAGAAAGGGAAGTGAAGAAGGAAAGAAGAGACATGCCGAGAAGGAGAAGAGACTTAAACTTAAAAGAGTTAAAGTCGTGGAAGGCCGGATTGAGTCCCACTGGAATGAAGTGAGGCTCATTCAATCCGTTATCTCTCGGAGCTCTTACATTCCTTTCACGCCGGAGGAATCTGAAGCTTGCCAGACCCAAGCAATGATTGACACTTGCAGGGTTACAATCAAAGAAATGATTGACTCCAAGCGCTACACTGATGATGAATGTTAGCTAATCCGCAAGCTAGTCAATGCAAAGCTGCCTCAGTTCAACTCTGCAGCAAGTGCCAAATTCCACACGATTATGAAGGAATTGACAAGCAGAACGGAGGAGGAGTTGGTTGAGCGAAGAGCGATCCATCCCGATGCTCGGGAGATTGAAGATTTCATCTCCAGTGATCTTCTTGAGATGTGGCTCATCTGCAAAGAAATGTTCATCAAGGCCTACTACTTTTGGCAAGTAGTGCCTTATCAAGATGAGTGCTCAAGACTGGATGCTCTCAATAACTTCTTGTGCTATTACAATGAAGAGTTGCGGCGAAAAATCTTCACGCAGCCGGAGGAAGCTGATCCTAAACCCATCATTATCAAAGTGCCCGCAATAACAAGTACAACGTGAAGACCATGGAAGAAAAGGTTCTTTCTGCCTACTACTTGGAAGAGGAGAAGGATGAGGAGCAGAAGAAGCCTGCAGAAGACCTTTGATTTCCATATATCTTGTGAACAACTTGTTCATCTATCCAATTTTATTTTTCTGTCATAATTGTGTCGTTTACAAGCTTTGTGAATGATTTATCCTTATGCTACAAACTCACATACTAACCAAAAAAAAATAGGGAAAATGAACAAAAAAATTGTCGAGCAAATCTGCAAAGGAAGCAGTCGCTTGAAGTTCTTTTCACGGTTAGATAGTAAGAAAGTTAGTGGGTTTTTGCATCATCAAAAAGGGGGAAATTGTTGGTAATTGTTAAGGATATAACTTGTTAAGGGGGAACTCAAGTGGGACACTTGAAAAATGTATATGTTTTGATTTGATCCCAAAACCCCCAAGTATCCTATTCCCAAGCGACCCAATTTGATGAAGAATAGGTTAGAAATTTTTCTAAGCCTATGCTGTTAGGATGGCTCTTTATTTTGCTTTAGTTGCTTAGGTTTTAGACTGCAGGAACTTCAAGCGAAAGCCACTCGCTTGAGTGTGTTTTTCAAGCGAAGCAAGTCTAGCGAGCCGAAGCAGAACGTGCCGAAGTACAGCAAAGCGAAGCGAGCGCTACAGTAGATTCGAAGCGAGTCCACTAAAACGAAGCAAAGCGAGCGCTACACTGAAGAGTCAAAGCGAGTCCACGCGAGCCAATAAATACTAAAGTGGACACTCGGGAAATTTATTTTCCTAAGTACCCGCTATAGTATGATCTTGAAGCGACTTGTTGGGAATTGTTAAGAACAAAGTGTTAAGGGGGAACTCATATGGGACACTTCGAAGTGAGTCAAATAGTTGTTTTGATTTGACCCCAAAACCCCCAAGCGTTCTGTTCCCAAGCGACCCATTTTTGATATAGATAATAGGATTAGAATTTTTTCTAAGCCTACTCTGTTAGGATTGCTTTAATTTGCTTAGATTTTAGATCGCAGAAAATTCAAGTGAAGGCCACTCGCTTGAGTGCGTTTTCCAAGTGAAGCGAGTCTAGCGAGCTGAAGTGAAGCGTGCCGAAGAATAGCGTAGCGAAGCGAGCGTTACAGTAGATTCAAAGCGAGTCTGACAATGCGAAGCGAAGCGAGCGCTACAGTGTAAAGTCAAAGAGAGTCAACTTCGGTCAACATTTTCCAAGGCAGTCACTAGGGAACTTTAATCCCAAGCGACTCACTACAGAAAGACTACGAAGTGACTCAACTCAAAGCGGACGCTACAACTTCAAAGCAAAGCGAGCCACTACCTACCAGAAAGCGACAGCCCAATTCCCACTCCGATTTTAAACTCCAGTCAACTAGAGATCTTCGCATTAATTGCGAGATCTCCACGTGTCGATTGTGGAGAGGAGCAGCGGAGTTGACTGCCAGGCCGACAAGGGCGCCGCAACTGTACTGGCTCGCTCCAGTAACTATTGAATTTGGATCTTAGCCATTTTTGGCAAAGAGCCAAAACTGCGAGTCTGAAAAGCATCCAGCCTGTGCAAGTACTGTCGAGAGGAGGAGGGACAAGGCCACCAATCAAGCAATGGATCTCGGCCATCTCTCCGCCTATAAATCGTGAAGGATGAAGACGAAGAGATGTAGAACACTTCCTAAGCATTCGAGCGCCTACTGCAAACAAACACTCCCAGCCTTAGAGCAATCTTCGAGTCTTTGTTTCCAAGTGTTCTCCGAGTTCCAGTCTCATCGGAACTCGTCTTCACAACCTTCACACTTAGAGTCTATGCCCAGTCCATATCCAAGCTTAGAAGAAGAACTCTAGCCATCTTTGCATCTACTGTAAAGAGTTCTTCGTAGTGTGTTCATCGTATACCAAAAACCCTAAACCTAAGGTTTGTTGTTAGGTTTTTGTGTTCGTCGTCGTTAGGTTGTTTCGATCCAAGGCCCTACTTTCATCGATTGTAGAAGCCTCGATCACAGAGTTTAGATCCAAGCTTGCACTTACATCGTTTGTGTAAAGCTCGATCGAAGCTAGGCTGTAAGGAGAGCCCGTAATCTCCCTGTCGTCAGACTGAAGCGAGTGAAGCTTCAAGTCCCGTTTAGGTTTTTTGGTGTGAACCCGGAATCACCCAGCGTCTGTCAGATCCAAGCAAGTGAAGCTCGATCTCGACTAGGTTTTTGAAGGACCCGTAACCTTCAAGTTCTTGAGTGAAGAGAACGCGTTGCCGAGTGCAACAAAGTGGACGTAGGAGCTTTATCTCCGAACCACTATAAATCTCGTGTCGTATCACTCTAACCCTAAACTCTTTATTTTCCTTGTTTGATTATCCATTGCACTTGCATCTAAACAAACATAACTTGGAATTTTTAATTACTTAGGAAAGAGTTAGCTCACCGAAATCCGCACTAAGAGTAAAGTCTCACTCTTGATCAAGCTCTAAGCTTAGGTCTAGAGATTTGTGATTGCTTTAGATCTGGCTCTCGGCTAGGTCTTAGTATTTCAAAAGAGCACTTTACTTCATACTCTGAGTTAAGGATTTGAAGTTGAAAAACTTCAAAATACGTATTCACCCCCCCCCCCTACGTATTTTTCCTATAACAAACCGGGACCAACAAGTGGTATCAGAGCAGCGGTTCTTTCGAGCCTCTACTTTGCATATCCGAAGCGAGTCCCCACTCGCTTCACGTTGTCTCACTGAACCGGATCCTATTTTCCTAAGTGCATCAAAACCTCACCCAAGCATACTGCATCTACTACTGACGGTTTGCTATGTCTACATACAATGTTTCTAGTCTTCCACAGTTCTCCATTGAAGGCTATGAGATCTGGAGCTTTCGCGTTGAGAGCTTGCTATGCTCCATCCATGACCGGATGTGGGAGGTCATTGAAGATGGACCAATCGAGATCAAGAAAGCCATCTCTGTGAACGTCCCAGCCGCTGAAGGCCGCGAAGCTCATGTTAGGAAAGAGTATGTCGAAAAAGTAAAGGACGACTACAATGCCAACGACTTCAAGATCGCCAACCTTGATAAGATCGCACGCCACACGATGCAGAGCACTCTGTCTGATGCCTACCTTCCAAGGGTCAGGAAGTGTGCGACAGCAAAAGAAATGTGGGAAACCCTAGCCCTCATTTCTCAAGGAACGGACAAGATCAAAGAGAACAAGCTCGCCGTACAAATGCGGGAGTTTGAAAGTCTGATAATGAAGCCAGGAGAATCCATCGACGCCTTCGAGCTGAGAGTTGCCAACATCACTGCAACTCTCAACTCACTTGGGAAGGAACTCACAGACAAGGAAGTAAATCTGAAGATTGTTCGTGCTCTCACAAGGAAGTGGCAGACAATGAAGGAGCTGTACCTAGCTACCAAGGATCTATCAAAGCTCACACCGGATTCTGTTCTCTGAACTCAAAGCTCATGAATTCGATCTAAATCGAATGAACCTCGACGAAGAGGATGAAGCTCCCACGACATCAAAGGGCGTAGCTTTCAAAGCTGCTGAAGGGCCATGCGACCAGTCGCTAGCCAAGATGACAAGGGAAGAGCTGGAAGAACATGTTGCGTTCTTATCCAAGAACTTCAAGAAAATGAACTCTCGAGTGGGCAAGTACAAGAGATTCTACAATCAGTACAAAGGGAGGAGCACTGATGCTCGAGAAGGAAAAGGGAAAAGAGAGGAGACGACAAAGTCGATTCCCCGCGACATGATGGATGTGGAGTGCTACCATTGCCACAAGATGGGCCACTACAAATCCAATTGCCCGAAGCTGAGTGCGAAGGAGCGAGAGGAACTGAAAGCAAAGAGGGATGCTCCAAGGCGAGCGCTTGTAGCGAGCGAGCAGCCAGTCACTTCAACTGAAGATGTCTCAAGCGACTCGGATGCATTCACAGATCCCAACTCTAGTGATGGAGAGGATCTTGGACTTATGGCGCTCACCGACGAGGAGACTGGAGAAGTATTTATCTATCCCTCACCTAGTTCAATTACACTCGCACACACTCACCAAGAGGAAGCTAATTCCTCGACATGGAGTGAGTTGCTTGACATGCACATCAAACTGTCAAGCGACCACGAAATGTTGAAACAAGCTTTGTCTCAAAGCAAGAAGGAGAACCGAAAGCTAGCCACTGAGCTTGACCAAGTCAAACTTAACTTAAGGGCTATGACTAGTAAGTTCGAGGATCTCTTCGCTAGACATCAAAGCTTGAAAGGAAGGTATGAAACCCAGTCCGCTCTAGTTGCCAACTTGAACAAAGCTTCATATGCTAGGCAGGCACTAGAGAGCTCACTTCTACCTTTTGGTAGAAAGGGAGGACTCAGATATGAGGGTAGACCTTCCAAGCCTATCGTCTTTGTTGGTGCTTCAAACACAACACCATCAGTCACTTTGGAAGTGCCCACTGCCTCCAAAGTGACCACCAACAAGGATAAAGGCCAAATGGCTGAGAACCCTAAGAAGAAGCCAATGAAGATGTCTATATCTTCAAGGGCAGAACCTAAGGGCAAGCAAAGACCAACTATCCCTAGCACTAACAATGCTAAATCTTACCA
Organism: Thymus mandschuricus; assembly: GCA_029379335.1. Taxonomy (NCBI): domain Eukaryota; kingdom Viridiplantae; phylum Streptophyta; class Magnoliopsida; order Lamiales; family Lamiaceae; genus Thymus; species Thymus mandschuricus. Next base: position 8,210,263 of record CM057074.1, read on the forward strand.
ATCCAAAGGTAAAGGGAAAACAGTTGTAGCTTCTAAGTCTCAGACCAAGACACCAGAGACAAAGGATCTCCCTGTCAAGAAAAGGAGTAATGTCTATGTGTCACGTTATCCGGACTGGAGATGGTCCAACCGGACTAACGTTGAGGGGGAAGAACTTGAAGCACCAAAGAGGTCTCTTCAGATTCCCAAGGTTTCTCAAGCGAGTCGGGGTCAAAACCCTAGTTGGACCGCTTCGAGAAAACCAAGCGAGCCGCTTCGACAGACTGTAGATCCTAAGTCAGTCTCTAAGCCCGTAGCTAATCCTAAGCGAGTCGCTTCAGGATACAAGCGAGTGGGTAAGAGCATAGGTATGCCTCAAGCGAGCCGCTACCCCTCTTGCACACACTGCTACACGTGTGAAGCTGCTTCAAGGCAGAAGTCACATTTTTCAAAGGTCGAGAAACCCAAGACACAAGCTACCTTTCTAAAGAAAGTGAAGCAAGTGTGTGTACCTAAGGGAACTAACCTGCAAGGACCCAAACTGAGTTGGGTACCAAAATCTGTCTAATTGCAGGTGAGCGCCGTGGATCCCATGCCAAGTGAGGGTCAACAAATATGGTACTTGGACAGTGGATGTTCAAGACACATGACCGGCATGAGAGCTCTACTTCATGACTACATAGAGAAGAAGGGTCCACACGTTACTTTTGGTGATAACTCTCAAGGAAGCACCAAAGGGTACGGCGCACTGAAGATTGGAAAGCTCACAATAGAAGAAGTCTCCTATGTGGAAGGACTTAAGCACAACTTGTTGCCCATTTCACAGTTCTGTGATAAAGGATACAAGGTGGAGTTTATCTCCAATAAGTGCATTGTGAAGAGCAAGCTTACGTCCCAGATTGTGTTAACTGTAATAAGACAAAGGAACGTCTACATAGCACAATGGGACAACTGCAAAGAGGAGATGTGCTTAGTCGCAAGGAGTGCTACAGAGATAGGATGGCTATGGCACCGTCGCTTGAACCATCTCAACTTCAAAGCTATAAATCACTTAGCTCGAAAAGGTTTGGTGCAAGGCATACCAAATGAAGTCTTTATCAAAGACCATCCATGCTCACCATGCCAAAGAGGGAAGCAGACGAAGAAGCACTTCGCCAGTCTTGAGGAAGCTTCATCCAAGCGAGTGCTCGAGCTGCTTCATATGGATCTGTTTTGTCCAGTCACTCCAGTTAGTGTGAATGGAAGGAAGTACACTCTAGTTTTAGTCGACGACTTCTCTCGCTATACTTGGGTTGTATTTCTCTTCAGCAAGAAGGAGACACTGACCAAGCTACCACAACTGCTCAAGCGACTAGCTGTGGAGAAGAATCAAGCGATTGTTACCATCCGCTCCGACAAAGGCACAGAGTTCCTAAACTCTACCATTGAAGCTTATTGCACGGAGCATGGCATAGCACATCAAACTTCCTCAGCATGCACACCTCCGCAAAATGGAGTTGCTGAAAGAAGGAATCGGATCATCAAAGAAGCCGTTCGAACCATGATTGCAGACTCAAAGCTTCCGATGAAGTATTGGGCTGAAGCTGCCAATATAGCATGCTACACGCAGAACCGGACGCTTCTCTGCAAGCGGCACGACAAAACATCATATGTAATATGGACAGGGAGAATTCCTAACATATCTTATTTCCATATTTTTGGTTGTAGGGTCTTCATTCATGATAATGGGAAGTCACAATTGAAAGCCTTTGAAAGCAAAGCTGATGAAGGAATATTCTTAGGATATTCTACATCAAGCAAAGCTTACAGGGTATTCAATTGTAAAACCCTAATTGTGGAGGAATCACCCCATGTCGTATTTGATGAATCTTCTTTGAGTCTTCCACAGGAACAGGTTCAATCTAAAGAAGGAAAGTCAAGCGAGGAACCCATCAACTCTCTGACTTGGGACTTGCTTGAGGATGATGAAGAAATCAAGGGCTCAAGCGAGCAGGTTGCCCAAGGAAAAGTTGAAGCTACCCCCAAGATTCCTGAAGCTAGTGCAGGCCAAGCACCCAATCTAGTCGCTTCAGAAGGTGAAGCGAGCGACCAGGAAGAAGATGAAGACAAAGCTGGCGGATCCAAGCGTGCATGGCTCAAGGATCACTCACCAAGTCAAATCATTGGAGATCCATCCAAAGGTGTAGTGATTCAGTTGCTTTCTCTCAAACATTGAGCCATCAAGCGTGGAGGAAGCCCTAGCTGATTCGAATTGGGTGATCGCCATGCAAGAAGAGCTGAATCAATTCACCAGAAATGACGTATGGTACCTCATGGATCGTCCCAAATTTCAGCATGTTATTGGCACCGAATGGGTGTTCAAGAACAAGACGGACGAAGACCACAACGTTGTGAGGAATAAGGTGCGACTCGTCGCTAAGGGTTACTGCCAAGAGGAAGGAATCGACTTTGATGAGACCTTCGCTCCTGTGGCACGGCTTGAAGCGATCAGACTATTTCTAGCCTATGCAGCGGCCAAGAAATTCAAAGTCTATCAAATGGATGTGAAGAGCGCGTTCCTCAATGGTGAATTGAAGGAAGAAGTGTATGTGGAGCAGCCACCGGGTTTCGAGCAGGGAGATAAGGTGTATCGCTTGAAGAAAGCCCTATATGGGTTGAAGCAAGCTCCCAGAGCTTGGTATGATACCCTTTCTCAATTCCTAGTGGATAATGGTTTCCACAAAGGAAAAATAGATCGGACTCTCTTCACCATCAATCATGGAGAAGACATGTTGTGGGTGGTCCAGATCTATGTAAACGACATCATATTTGGATCACCAAACCAATCGCTTAGCAAGAAGTTTGGAGAGCTTATGAAGACCAAATATGAGATGTCGATGATTGGCTTGATGAGCTGCTTTCTAGGTCTTCAAGTGAAGCAGCAGGATGATGGAATCTTCATCAATCAAGCTAAGTATACTCGAGATATGCTTGCCAAGTTCGGTGTTCAGCATGCCAAAGCTGTGAAGATCCCTATGAACACCAAATGGAAGATGGAGCCAGACCTAGATGGGAAGTCTGTGGACGCTACAGACTACCGAACCTTGATCGGATCCCTTCTATATCTCACTACAAGTAGGCCGGATATTGCTTTTGCAGTCGGAGTATGTGCTCGCTGCCAAAGCAATCCCAAGCTCAGCCATCTTGAAGCTGCCAAGAGAATTCTTCGATATTTGAAGGGCACTGTCAACATGGGGCTGTGGTATCCAACGGAGGATAATTTGGAGCTCACTGGATATTCAGATGCTGACTATGGAGGGTGCCGAATTGATAGGAAATCAACTTCGGGCACTTGTCAGTTCTTGGGAAGCAAACTGATCTCATGGTTTTCAAAGAAGCAGACGAGTGTAGCTACTTCAACGAATGAAGCCGAATATATGGCCGCTGGAAGCTGCTGTTCTCAAATTCTATGGCTTCGTCAGCAGTTGAAGGTGATAGGGATTAATATCAGCCGTACCCCCTAAATAGCCCAAGTTGGTAGGGAATATACTTTCCTTAACCTTGGACTACAGTTCTTAAAGAAACTGATGTATCAGATGTCACAATAGAGGCGAAGAACCTTACGTCTATGAAAGGAACAATAAATCCTAGGCGGAACTAGCATCAACAACGCCATTAATGGAGATGAGTATTACTTTTCTATAATGATCGATATAAGCTACCCCGCGTAGCAGCATAATATTAAAGAGATTTTATGAGCACCAGACACGCATTACAATCAAGAGTCATATGCCATGAAGGAAACTGTGAGGTTCTAACTTCTCCCTTAAGCCATGTGGGATCTGCAGGCATCTGCAAAGACGGAAGGATCTGACCAGATCCTATAGATATCTAGTAGAAGCTCAAGGTTCTGCATAACATACGGTCCGCGTGACTCTATGCACTATAGAGTGAGGACCACTGCATTCATGATGGAGGATACTTTGCCTCCGTCGGAATTCCCTTTTCTGTCCTTCCTTCACACGAATGCTCACTTTTCACCCTCTTCATACCTATAAATACTAAACGAACGCATCCATCACATTCATTCATCCTCTGCAAACAAAGCACTCCTTAGTGTACTGTTCCATTCAATTCCATACTCTCTCTTACGAGCTCCTCCGAGCCCAAACAGTCCAGGCGTTCAAGGCCTTCTTCCGAGAAGCTCTAGTTCACCTTCGCCTCCATCACTTGCTCCCGACACCGGGAAGAATCTCCACTTCATACCTCGCCCCAAGCTTAAGGTAAAACCCTCGTTGCCCAGAATGGGAATGAGGTTCAATGGAGCTCAATTCTCCCCGTTTGCTCTCCTTTTTCTTATTCTATTGTTCCATTATCTGCTTATATAAGCGAAAAACTCCATGAATCTTGCTAGTTTATAGCTAAACATGCCCTTTACGCTCTACTTATAGCTCGACCATTACTTATTATTACTATACAAATCATGCTCTGTATAAAATACTCGCTCATGGAGCTATATACGCATGAATCTCCTGCTCTTTACCGTTCTAACGCTTTACCCATAAATGCTCTTTGCAAAGCATGATGAAAAACACCTTAAATCGTTGTGGATCTCCAACCCGGATCTATCAACTGGCGCCGTCTGTGGGAAATTCCTTGAGTTGAGATGTCGATTTCCCCTACTTTTTATGTAAAATTCCAACTCATTGTTGTAATACTGTTTACGATTTCCCTTTATTCTGTCCTTATGTTGAGAATATGAGAAAATCTGATGTTATATTGGTTGGGTATGCCCTGTTTGTGGTCTAATTAGTGGAAACATAGATGGGTATGCTGCTGTTTGATATGTGTTAAGCTCTCCACAATTATGAGCTATTGAGAGTGGTGTGATTCTGATGGAGTTCAAGGTTCGATGAATCAAGATCCTGTTCGTGTTCCCGAAGGGCCGGTGACGAGAGCTCGAGCTAAGAAGTTCAAGGAAGGCTTGCAAGGATTGATCCAAGAAGTTTGGGCTCAAGAATTGATGAAGAAGCCCATTGGAGAAGGCGAACCGGACAGCCCGCGAGTCATTAACTTTATCGAGTACGTTCGGGCTGACGAATGAAGACTTTTATTTAATTTTCGTGTGTTTTGAGTCAGGCCACGTTTTTGGGCCTTAAAAGACTTGTTTTTGGGTTTTTATCATGTTAGTTAATGGGTTGGGCCATGCCAATGACTTTGGGTCAGTTATTTCCTAGTTAGATTAGGTTTAGATGGTTTTATTTGCCTCTCTATATAAGGGGGCCTTTGTGGACGAAAATTGGACAGATTATTGATTAATATTATTGTGAGTTTATTCTCTCTTGAGAGTTCTTCGAATTCCTCTTGATTATTCCAAGACGAATTCATTATCCGGCGAATCAGCGAGTAAATCAAACCTCGTTGTGTGTCATTCATCGTCCCCGTGTGGCTTGGCGACCGTTTCTTTGGGTTATAGAGACTTCGGTTTATCTATAGTACTTAGGAGGGTTTAGTCCATTGACGTATTGGGATTTCCATTCGTTAGTTAGTTTCGTTTCTTCCGCGTGCGTCTACCAATTCGGTCATCAAGGATCGTATCATTTGGAACCAGAGCCAGGTTTACGTCATCCAGGTTCTATCGTCCTTTTCGTCTTGAATTTCGTATCTTTGTTGCTTTCTGTTCGTGTCTTTTTTTCGAGTCGTCTCTTCGTGTCTTGTTCTGTTCTTCGTTCGTTCGAGTCGTGCTGTGTCAAAAAAAAAAAAAATTCATATCTGGTCATAGAGTCGTCTTTGTAGCTTTTCGTTTCGTGTCAAGTATTCAGATTCGTTTGGATACTCATTCAGATTTGTTTCTTTGGTAATTAAGGAGTAGAAGATTTCTTTCCTTATAAGATTAGGAAACTTATTCATATATATATATATATATATATATATATATATATATATATATATATATATATATATATATATATATATATATATATATATATATATCCCATACCTTATATAACACGTCTTAGGGTGTGTATTCTACCTGTTGTCGTGACATACTAGGGGCAAAAAAGTTTTGATTAGTTTCGTTTAAAAAAAAAAAAAAAAAAAAAAAAAAAAAAAAGAGGATATAATCGAAGCCCTAGTGTGTCATTGTGCTTTCTGGGTTGGTCCTAGCGTGTTTCTTCATTGGGATATCAGTTGTGTAGTCGTTCCTGTGAATTTTCCTCTTTTTCTCGTCTTTTTCGTCGGCCAGCACTAAAACGGCCATAACTTTTTCATACGAACTCCGATTTTGCTCCATAATACCTTTTCAGAAAGCTCTCAAAAAGTTCTATACGGTGGTTCCGATAATGTCGGAATTGGTTCGTAATTTTTGCCAAAAAAGATCGTTTAAAGGGTCAAATCGTCCGCCGAAGTTTTCGGTAAATTTTTCGTGTCTTCCGATTTAGGGTTTTCTTAGTCTAGTCATCCTTTCTTCCTGATTTCAGTACTCCTGGTTCGTTAATAGTGATTTCTGTGGTAGATTAAGGGGATTTGAGCCTCTTGAGAGAGATTCGAGTGGAAAAAGGCAGGAGAGGTGAGATTATTAGAGGGTAAAAGCCATTACTATTGAGCGATACACGAGTGCTGAGTGCGAACCGTATTGAGGGATACACGAGTGATTGTGAGGTGGTGAGGATTTTGTTTTTACTAACTTTCGTTTGTTTCTTTTGAAAAAATAAAAAAATAAAAAAATTGCAGGTATGGCCGAAGAAGAGACGTTGGATCCCAAGATGAAGTTCATGTTTGAGGCATTGAAATCTGAGTTGGGAAAGGTTATGGAATCCAAACTGGATGGAGTTATGATAGACTTGGTGAAGTAGAGTCAGCTTCCAAACAACTTCAGCAACATCGGAATGGAAGAGGATTTCGAGGTGGCCGAGGTCGTCCAAACAATCGAGACTATGGGCCGTTTGAGGAGGAGTTTGATGCCGAAGGAGAAGAGGAATGGGAGGAACCAAGGAACATGCTTGATAATAATTTGGGCAACATCAAGTTGAATATTCCTTCATTCCAAGGGAGGAATGATCCAGATGCGTACATTGAGTGGGAGAGGAAGCTTGACCTCATGTTCGACTGTCACAATTACTCCGAGCTGAAGAAGGTGAAGTTGGCAGCGATAGAGTTCTCCGATTACGCTCTAGTTTGGTGGGATTAGTTGGAGAAGAGTAGGAGAAGGAATGGGGAGCCTCCAGTTCAGACTTGGAACGAGATGAAGGGAATCATGAGGAAACGATTTATTCCAGCTCACTACTATAGAGAACTGCACAACAAGCTCCAAAGCTTGAGACAGGGATCTAAGAGCGTGGATGAGTACTACAAGGAGATGGAGGTAGCCATGATTCGAGCTAATGTTGTGGAGGACAGTGAGGCGACGATGGCGAGATTCTTGGCTGGTCTGAATTGGGAGATTCGGAATGGAGTGGAGCTGCAGCATTATGTTGAGATCGAGGACATGGTACACATGGCTGTGAAGATAGAGAATCAGCTCAAGAGGAGGGGTAACAATGGTTACAATAAGCAGAATCAGTCCAATTGGAAGCAATCTCAGCCTGCTGCTAGTGGTTCCTTTTCGAGAGGGAATCAATGGAAGAAGGAGGAGTCGCCGAAAGATGAGAGGAAACCGTTCGTGAAGGCGCGATCAGATTTGACGAGCTCTAACAACCAAGGCAAACCAGCAGTGCCTGAGGGTCGTAATCGTGATCGTAAGTGCTTCAAGTGTCAAGGATTCGGACATATCATGAGTGACTGTCCAAATAGGAGAGTGATGATCATGAGAGATGATGGAGAGGTCGTAACTGATGATGAAGTTGACCCGGAGATGCCTAGTTTGGAGGAGTCTAAGGACGAAGAAGAAGAGATTCAGCCACCTGTAGGACGCATTTGTGTGGCCAGAAGAGCATTAAGCGTCCAGAATCATGTCGACGAATTGGTGCAATGCGAAAACATCTTTCACACGAGATGTCAGGTGAAGGATCAGCTGTGCAGCGTGATTATTGACGGAGGGAGCTGCACCAACGTTGCTAGCGTGGCCATGGTTCAAAAATTAGGGCTTCCAGTTTCGCCGCACCCCAAACCATACCGGCTGCAATGGTTGAGCGATGCTGGCGTGGTGAAGGTTAATAAGCAAGTGAGAGTGCCGTTTTGCATTGGGAAGTATGAGGATGAGGTTTTGTGTGATGTAGTTCCGATGCAAGCGAGTCACATCTTGTTGGGGAGACCGTGGCAGTTTAATCGACGAGTGACACATGATGGCTTCACCAACAAATATTCGTTCGAGTATAGGCAGAAGAAGGTGTCGCTTGTTCCTCTTACTCCCAAACAAGTGTATGAGGATCAAGTGTTGCTGCAAAAGGAGGCTGAGCGGATGAAGTTGGAGGAGCAGAAGGTGGAGAATAAGGAGAAGGGAGATAAGGAGAAGGGTGTAGTACACAAGTCGTGCTTTGCGAAGGCGAGCGATCTGAAGTTGGCGGTGCAGGAGGAGAGGGCCTTGATCGTACTTTTGTACAAGGGGAACTTTCTATCTACTAACGATCTCGATTCTCTACCCCCTTCTATCTCTTCTGTTTTGCAGGAATTTGATGATGTCTTTCCCGAGGATACACCAGCTGGCTTACCACCAATTAGGGGGATAGAACATCAAATTGATTTTGTGCCTGGAGCAACACTTCCAAATAGGCCAGCCTATCGCACCAATCCCGATGAGACGAAGGAGTTGGAGAGGCAGATTGGAGAGTTGTTGGCGAAAGGGCACGTGAGGGAGAGTTTGAGTCCTTGTGCAGTTCCGGTGTTACTCGTACCCAAGAAGGACTCAACGATGAGGATGTGTTGCGATTGTCGAGCCATAAACAACATCACGGTAAAGTATCGACATCCTATCCCTCGTTTAGATGATATGCTTGATGAATTGCATGGCTCTTGTGTGTTTTCGAAAATTGATTTGCGTAGTGGATATCATCAGATTAGGATTAAGGAAGGGGATGAATGGAAAACTGCTTTTAAGACTAAACTTGGTTTGTATGAGTGGCTGGTTATGCCTTTTGGTTTGACTAATGCACCTAGTACATTTATGCGTCTTATGAACCATGTTTTACGAGCTTTTATTGGCAGATTTGTAGTTGTCTACTTTGATGATATCCTAGTGTATAGCAAGAGTCATGATGAGCATGTTGATCATTTGAGGTCTGTTTTAGATGTACTTAGGAAGGAGCGGCTGTTTGCTAACCTAATGAAGTGCATCTTTTGTACGGACAAGCTTGTGTTTCTTGGATTTGTTGTTAGTGCACAGGGTGTACAGGTTGACGATGAGAAAATACGAGCTATTCAAGAGTGGCCGAGTCCAAAGAGCATTGGAGAAGTTAGAAGTTTCCGCGGACTTGCTAGCTTTTATAGGAGATTCGTGCCTCATTTCAGTAGTGTTGCAGCCCCATTGACGGCCATCATCAAGAAGAATGTGGAGTTTGATTGGGGAGAAGACCAAGAGAAGGCATTTCAGCTTTTGAAGTACAAACTGACACACGCACCGGTATTATCTCTTCCTAACTTTTCTAAATCTTTTGAGATTGAATGTGATGCTTCTGGTGTTGGAATTGGTGCAGTTCTGATGCAAGAAGGACGGCCGGTGGCGTACTTCAGCGAGAAGCTAAACGGAGCAACGTTGAGCTATCCAACGTACGATAAGGAGCTGTATGCATTGGTGAGAGCCTTGAAAACGTGGCAGCACTACTTGTGGACCAAGGAATTCGTCATTCACACCGATCATGAGTCCTTGAAGCACTTGAAGGGGCAGCACAAGTTGAACAAGAGGCATGCTAGATGGATGGAGTTCATAGAGACGTTTCCTTACGTCATCAAGTACAAGCAAGGTAAAGAGAATGTAGTGGCTGATGCACTTTCACGGAGGTATGCCTTGATCTCTACTTTAGATGCTAAGTTGCTTGGTTTCGAGTGTTTGAAGAGTTTGTATGTGAATGATGCTGATTTTGGTGAGATTTATCGAGCATGTGAGAAATCTGGTTTTGAAGAGTACTTTAGGCATGATGATTATTTGTTTAAGAGAAATCGATTGTGTGTTCCTAAGTGTTCTCTTCGTGAATTATTGTTGCTTGAATCTCATGGTGGGGGTTTGATGGGACATTTCGGTGTTGCTAAGACTTTAGCTGTTTTGCATGAACACTTCTTTTGGCCTCATATGAAGAGAGATGTTGAACGAATTTGTGGTAGATGTGTCATTTGTAAACAAGCTAAGTCTAGAGTGAGTTCCCATGGTTTGTATACGCCATTGCCTATTCCTATTGCTCCTTGGGTTGATATTTCTATGGATTTTGTGTTAGGGCTGCCTAGGAGTAAGCGTGGTAGTGATTCTGTTTTTGTGGTGGTGGATAGATTTTCTAAGATGGCGCATTTTATTCCATGTCATAAATCTGATAATGCATCGCATGTTGCTGATTTGTTCTTTCGAGAGATTATTAGATTGCATGGAATGCCTAGGACTATTGTTTCGGATAGGGATGCGAAGTTCTTGAGTTACTTTTGGAAGACATTGTGGGGTAAGTTAGGTACTAAACTTTTGTTTTCTACTACTTGTCATCCACAGACTGATGGTCAAACTGAAGTAGTCAATAGGACTTTGTCTACATTTCTTAGGGCTATAATTAAGAAGAACATTAAGTCTTGGGAGGAGTGTTTGCCACATGTTGAGTTTGCATATAATCGTTCTGTTCATTCTGCTACTAAGTTTTCGCCTTTTGAGATTGTCTATGGGTTTAATCCTTTAACTCCTTTAGATTTATCTCCATTGCCTGAACATGAGCATACTAACCTTGATGGCCAGAAAAAGGCTGATTTTGTGAAACAGATTCATGAGAAGGCGAGGTTGAATATTGAGAGACGAACGGAGCAGTACGCCAAGCAAGCCAACAAGGGGAGGCGTCAAGTGGTGTTTGAGCCCGGAGATTGGGTATGGCTGCATATGCGCAAGGAGAGGTTTCCGTTGCAAAGGCGTTCGAAGTTGCTACCTCGAGGCGATAGACCATTTCAAGTGTTGGAGCGCATCAATGATAATGCCTACAAATTGGACTTACCCGGTGAGTATAATGTTAGTGCTACATTCAATGTGGCTGATTTGAGTCCTTTTGATGTAGGTGACGCCTTGGATTTGAGGACAAATCCTCTTCAAGAGGAGGGGAATGATGGAGTTCAAGGTTCGATGAATCAAGATCCTGTTCGTGTTCCCGAAGGGCCGGTGACGAGAGCTCGAGCTAAGAAGTTCAAGGAAGGCTTGCAAGGATTGATCCAAGAAGTTTGGGCTCAAGAATTGATGAAGAAGCCCATTGGAGAAGGCGAACCGGACAGCCCGCGAGTCATTAACTTTATCGAGTACGTTCGGGCTGACGAATGAAGACTTTTATTTAATTTTCGTGTGTTTTGAGTCAGACCACGTTTTTGGGCCTTAAAAGACTTGTTTTTGGGTTTTTATCATGTTGGTTAATGGGTTGGGCCATGCCAATGACTTTGGGTCAGTTATTTCCTAGTTAGATTAGGTTTAGATGGTTTTATTTGCCTCTCTATATAAGGGGGCCTTTGTGGACGAAAATTTGACAGATTATTGATTAATATTATTGTGAGTTTATTCTCTCTTCAGAGCTCTTCGAATTCCTCTTGATTATTCCAAGATGAATTCATTATCCGGCGAATCAGCGAGTAAATCAAACCTCGTTGTGTGTCATTCATCGTCCCCGTGTGGCTTGGCGACCGTTTCTTTGGGTTATAGAGACTTCGGTTTATCTATAGTACTTAGGAGGGTTTAGTCCATTGACGTATTGGGATTTCCATTCGTTAGTTAGTTTTGTTTCTTCCGCGTGCGTCTACCAATTCGGTCATCAAGGATCGTATCAGATTCTAGGATTACGCTTCCTCTGAAACGGAAATTGTGATAAACATGTTGATTGAGAGAAAACTTGTGTTTTGAAAGACTGATTTTCTCTCCTTGAATGTGATTTTCTCTCCCTGAATGTGAATTAAGAATGGATATATATCTGTGAGTTCTGTGAAAATCCATAGGGTCAGAGGGCTAGTCCCCTGTTTACACTCGAAGTTTTAATTGATTCTGATGATGTGTGCATAAACTTGTCTTGTCACTTACTCTGTCATGGTGATCACCTAGAATGGTGGCTATCTAATAGAGGGAATATGTATTGAACGCAAGATTTATATTATTCCTGGAGAATTTTAGTATGTATGCCCTGAATTTGTTGTGACTACATTGCTCACAGCACGCCAATACGATAGTTAAAAGCGATCTCAAGGCCATATCTCTTTCATGACATGAATTGTGATAGTTAATCTGTTGTTGTTTTGTCAAAAACTTAAGGTTGTGAAGGATCCGGAGGAAAGCCAGGTTACAGACTGCAGCAATCTCAAAACACATTTGATTCACCTTGTGTACTTGGTGAGCATACAATTCTGTCTATTATCTGCTCAATATGAAACCCATTTATGAGTTGCAAAGGATTGGTGATTACAGAATAAGCATCACTACTAAAGTTAATTGAATGCCTCTTGAATCGCCATAACTTAAAAACCCATAAAATAATAAAAGCATTAAAAAAGGGAGAGCCGAAAGATGCCAAGGTTACCTCATTCACCTTGATGAAGGGGCCCTGCATCTGGAAGCAGAACCTCCCATAAGCCCCATATAATGGGCAAACCCCTCAGAAGCCCTGTCTAACAGGCAAACATCCTTCAGAAGCCCTGTCTAACAGGCAATACTCTCAAAAGCCCTACCTAGTAGGCAACTCTCTCGTAAGTCCCGTATAACGGGCAGAACCCTCTCTCAGAGGCCCTGTCTAACAGGCAACTCTCTCGTAAGCCCTGTATAACGGGCAGAACCTCCTCTCAGAAGCCCTGTCCAGCAGGCGACTCCCTCATAAGCCCCGTCTAACGGGCAGAACCTTCTCAAAAAGCCCTACACAGTAGGCAACATCATCGTAAGCCCCATACAATGGGCAGAACCCTTCGTAAGCCCTATTTAGTAGGCAATCCTCTCAACAAAAAAGCCCTGTTTAACAGGCAATACCATCATAAGCCCCATATAATGGGCAAATCATTTCGTAAGCCCCGTGCAACGGGCAGAACCTTTCCTAAGCCCTACTCAATGGGCAACATCCTCGCAAGCTCCATATAATGGACAAAACTCCTTATAAGCCCCATTAAATGGGCAGGGAACCCCTAAGTCATGTCTTAAAGGCGACATTCTTATGTAGCACTCCCATAAATCTTACCCATCGCATTCCAGTGGGTAAAATTTCACCTAAATCCTGCCTCATGAGTGGCATTCTCGAATGACTCTATTTGATAGACAACACCTTTATAGGGCTCTAAGGAGGGTACTACTTTCGTAAGCCTAATCTGATAACTAGCACTTCCGTAAGCTCTATGAAATAGATCAAGCTCTCACAAGCCCGGTTCAATAAGTAATGCTCTCACAAATCCCACATAAGAGATATTGACTCTCGCAGTCCTTGGCTAACAGGCAATATCCTATAAGAGAGTCCCATAAAATAGGCGCTAAATATAAGAAGGGTCTATATGGCTGAGGCATCTCGTATTGGGCTCAATAAAATAAGATGCCACACAAATTCTTAATAACCTCTCCTTCTGATCAGATACCTTCCAGAGGCCTCATAAAGAAAGCCGCAGGAAAACAAACAACCTGATAAAAACAGGTTTCGGAAAGATAGATGTCATTGACCTCAGCTTCACTTTGGCAAAAGCCATCCTTGAAAAGCCTTATATTAAATAAACCACATTTGTTAAAGCCATCTTAAATGGTTAGCAATTATAAAAGGATCTGCTAAACCAACAGTACATCACAACTAAACCTCCCGTGATCAGATGCCTCATGTCAAGAGGAGGGAACTGTGTCAAAACCCTTTGTCATAATCAAAATCCTATCTTTAAATTATCACTTACCTTCATCATACACTAGCGGGGGCCACCCCCCCCCCCCCCCCCCTCTAAGAGTCTTATAACAAATAAGCTATACTCGTGGAAGCCACCCTAAATGATGCTCTAACGCAGAAAGCTTACTGATAACGAGTTACTATATTTCAAGTCTCTTTCAAAGAGCATTTGGAATTGATCCTTTACACGTCCTCAAATCTTTGCAGATTCTTATAAGAATGAATGCTGCATCAGATGCTGCTTCCAAGGAGGCTGATCAAACCACCGGGAATCCAGAAGATTCTGTAATGGGAAACAAAGGAACAGGCACTATGCTGACAGGGGCTAGTGTCAACATGGAGGCTCAGTTTTCTCCAGCTATGCTTCAGCAAATGACAGCCGTTACCAAGGCGGGGGAAGTAAGAGCACTCCCGCAATGCATAAACAGAAGCCTATGCACCAAGGCATAACTCAAGAGCTAGTCTCAAGGCTGCCTCCGACAGTGGCCGAAAGGGAAGCGGGATTTTCTACTGACTGGGAGTCCACAGATGAAGAAGGTCTTGAAGAACTTGAAGGAAATCTCAATGAGAACACTGAAAATGCATGGGCCAAGAAGTATGCCCGACAGCAAGAGCAGATGAAACTCTTAACAAAAGAAGTCAAAAAGCTAAAGGAACAAAAGCAGGCCGGGGAAAGGGCCTCAAAAGAAATGGAAACAAGCGAAAAAGAATTTCGTAACCCAAAGGAAGGAAAAAATCCGAAACCTTCCTCAAACAATAGGAGTGGAGGAGACAAATCAGAGCTCTTTCCCCTATATATTGACGAGAACAGCCCGTTCTCAGTAGACATCCAAACTGATCCTGTCCCAGGCAGTTTCAAAACAATCTCTTGTGAGTATCAAGGGAAGGGAGACCTTGAAGAGCACTTGATGAAGTTCGAAAGCTTATGTCTCCTTCACCAGTACTCAGAGGGGGTTAAATGCAGGGTATTCCTCACAACCCTGTCAGGAACTGCTCAACACTGGTTCAAGCAGTTGCCAAAGGCCTCCATACATTCCTTCATGGATCTGAAAGAGGTTTTTCTACAGCAATTTGTCAGTGCTAAAAGGACTACTCGGAATTCCTTGCATCTGACAACCATAAAGCAGGGTGCCAACGAAAGTCTGAGAGATTACATGACACGCTTCAACGAGGCCGTCCTGGAAATCCCAGGAGTAGAGCCGAAATTAAAGGTGCATGCCTGTGTAGATGGTCTGAAGCCGGGGCAGTTCTTTGCTTCCCTCATCAAAAAAGAAGCTACTTCTTTTGAAGAATTACTGACAAGAGTTCAGAAGTACATCCATATGGAAGAAGCCCTGAGCAGCAAAAGGGCTGAGTTGGCCTCTCAAAAAGAAAAGAGGCCGGAGGAAAGGAAAAGATTGGCTCCAGATGCCAAGAAAACTGATAAGAATGAAAGATTTCTAAGATCTTTTACCCCACTGATCAAGCAACAGGTGGATCTGCTCGAGGTAGTCTTAAGAAAACTGGGGGTTCAGATCCCCATCGGGCATAGATAGCCACCAAGAAATCCACCTTCTGAGAGATTCTGCAAGTTCCACAATAACTTCGGTCACATGACCAACGATTGTAGGAATCTAAGAATTCCCATCGAGAAGTTAATCTAGGAAGGAGAACTCTTGGAATATGTCAAAAGAGAGACTGAACAAAACAAGAAACGCAAAGAAGCTCCTGAAAAAGTGATTGGCACTGGCCAAGGGTCCGAGCCCAAAGGCGTTATTAAAATGATATATGGAGGACCAACCATGGGAGACTCCAACAGAAGCAGAAAAGCATCTGACAGAGAATTACATATGCATGAAAGGCATGGGGTCTGGAAGGTCGAAACAGGCCTGCCCCCACCAGAAATCTCATTCGGGCCAGAAGATAATCAAAAAGTGATTCATCCGCATGATGATGCATTGGTCATCACAGTGGAAATAGAAAGGTATCGGGTCCAAAGGGTCTTTGTGGACACAGGGGCTGCAGTCAATGTCATCTTTGAAAGCTGTTTTAACCAAATGAGTCTCCAGAAGCCCTTAAATGGGGTGACCATGGCTCTGCACGGGTTCTCAGGAGACCCTGTGATGTCGCTAGGATCAATTAATTTAATGCTCACTCTGGGCGAAGGGCCTGCACGAGTATCAAAGCCAGTCACCTTCTTGGTGGTGCGACAACCATCTTCCTATAACATCATTCTAGGAAGAACCGCATTAAATCCGTTCCAAGCAGTGGTCTCCACTAACTACCTAATGATGAAATTCCCAGTGGGCAATCAGGTGGGCCAAATTTCAGGAGATCAAGAGATCTCGCGAAAATGCTATGTCCAATCGGTGCAAACGGGAGAGGCCAGGAAAAGGCCGATGGCAGAACCCACCATCGAAAGAGATGAGATGAAACTCGAAGGGAAAAGGCTTAAAACTGCAACCCCAGCAGAGGAGGGCCAGAACCTCTCCGTCTCAATGGAACACTTGCTGATCACCAGCAACAACCCTCCTGAAAAGCTAATGGCATTCCAGGACCCAGCCGAACGACTGCTCCAACAAGCAAACAAAAGCAAAGGACCTGAAGCTGAAGTAGCAGGCATATGCCATGTCCCAGTTGTGAAAAGGCAATGGGAAGCTCTGATAACCCAGGCAAGGGCGAAAATAAAAAAGCAATGGAAGTGCCAGACCAAGAAAATGCTGAGGAGACAACAAGTAAAGAAAAGGTATCACCCTAAAAATATGTAGGGAAAAACTGAGAATCATTCTCAAGAAGAAAGTACGATGGCCTAGGACCCCTTATTCGTTTTTGAAAAACTCTTATTGCATGATTAACTGATGTATGAAACATTGATCATACCCCTTTTATCTTTAAGTAGTCATATTTCGTATATGTTTAACCCCCCCCCTCCCCCCCCAAATGAGATGTAATTCCTTCAGCCCCTTACACCTCACTTAGGGGGGGGGGGGGGGGGGGAGGGGGGGACACCCACATCCCATTATCTTAAAATGCTTTCATTATCCTAAAGCACTATTTTACACCAAGATATTACCGCGCTATTTTACGCCAAGATATTACTCCATTATTTTGTTTCATCACCCTAAGAATGCTGGGAATATCTCTACCTCATCATCTTAGAATACTTCAGCAGGTAGAAACAGGGTAAAAAAGTAAAGCCCTTACAAATACAGGAATAAGAGAGATAACATGCTAAGCTGATTAAGAAATAATAGAAACATGTTATAAACAAGGCCCCGAAGGAGCATCTGGTTTAAATCAAAAGTAACGAGCGTTGGCACTCCAATAGCATGATTTTAGGGTCATGAATAAGCACCCCATCACAAAATATTCAAAATATAAATTGTTTAACAAGCATCCTATCCAAAGCAATAACATTAAGGGGAGGGATTTCGCGCAAAAGCTAGATCCTCAGAGCTCGATGAATGAGAAGAAGACCGTTCTTCGATAGCAGCCAAAGCAGAAGAGGTAGAGGGACCGCCCTTGAGTGGGGCTGCAGAAATCTGCAGAGTGTCTCCCTCATTTGAACCATCCTCCACCTCCTCAGGAACGGGTAATAAGGAAGCACCTCCCTCACTGGCAGACGGGCCTGAAGCTCTTCCCTCTCTCAGCTCCTAACAAAGAAAAAAATTTTCATGACAAGCAAATAAACTCTAAAAATAAAACGAACAGTAGAAAACAAAGAGATACCTGGTCGAAAACCTTCTGAATAGACCTCATAACCATAGTGTTATGAGGAAAGAGAGGAAATAAAGGCGTCTCCCAAGAAGGAAGGTTCCCAGTGATCCTAGCGGGTTGGTGGAGGATCTGAGCTGCCTCTTTCAACGCAGGCATATACCACGGCTCCGTGGAGGAAAGGGGGCGACCCCTTTGGAAAGATTCAGGCTCTATATCGAACATCCTTACGATCGACCCTGCGTTGATGGTGAGCGCACGTTCTGGAATACCCAACTGCTCGCAACACTCAAGGATAGCTGAAGCTGTCCACGCAGTGAGGGGCTCAAACAAACGTAAATGAAGATAAGCCTCAGGCAAGTGCTTGATCAGGGAATCCAGAAAGGCCTGACTGTAAGGGGTCATCAACAAGTTAGACCTGCAGTCTTTGACTCCAGAAGAGACACCCTGGCTCATCCCTTCTCTCTGCCCTTGGGTGAATGAGGAAGCTCGGGCTTGTCCTAGCTCCTGTTCGTAGCTAAGTGTCAGTTGCGCTATTTCTGCTGTTTGAATTTCCATTAGCTGCTCTACCCTCTCGGACGAGGCCTTCAAAGCTTTTTCGAGTTCCTTTATTCGCTTGGAGAGAGAAAGTGTGTGCTCCTCTCTAGCTAGCAAGAATCCACGAAGTTGGTGGACTTCCATTTGGAGTTGCTCTTTGCTCTTCTCAGACTGAGAAAGACTCTCTCGCAATTGCTCAAGGTTTAACTCTTGGGCGGAAGGAGAACCCTCTGATACCTTCCCCTTTTTTCTAGCCAAGAAAGAGGGAGACTCACTTTTCCTCTTAGAGGAAGAAGAATAAGGCGCTAAAGAGACCGGAACAGGAACACCAGCATCCTCGTCAATGAAAATAGGAGAAAATGAAGCTGATCGACTAGGGGCAACCAGGTGAGGGAAGTAAGGCTTCATTCGAGGCTTACCAATTTCTACCTCTCGTTGACTCTCCCGAGAAGGGTTACAATCCCCAGGACCCGTAGGCTCTGGGGTAGAGGTATTACCCCGTGATAAGATGGGGGAGGAGCCACCCGATCTCGTCTGCTCCATCATTTGTAAAGACTTCTCTCGAGCTTTTTGCCCCATGCCTAGCTTGGTGGAATCCATAGCTGCAAAGCAGAGGAAATCACCAAAGAATAATGATAAGATGGTAGGGTTGCAAATAATGGAGATCAATCCAAACCCTACAAATTTCAATAATTGAGTGATAGTTCTAAAGATAATGTATCAGTCACATTCACGCCGTAGTCGGTTTCACCATCTAGGAAAATGGGGGCCGGCAATGTCCCCTTAAAACAAGAACAGGGGAAACAGCAAAGGTTACCCTAATCCCAAAAATTCAAAAGAAGACCTATGCGCAAGTATAGAAAAGTAAAATAGTAATGGATTACATGAAAAAGGACAAAAGGAAGGGTAGTCGTCGGGGTAATCGATGGAAGCGGCGGACGATTCGCAATATCGCTCTTTCCTTTCTGGAGCACAATGCAGAGAGGAGGATGAAGAAGTTGAGAAGAAAGAGGGGAGTGGTCTCCTACTTATCGCCCCACGACGTTTCAGAAAAAGGGAATTGCCTTTTCACCTGCAAATAAAACAAAATAATAATAATACCTATTTTAAAATATATTTTAAATAGCCCTGTATTCTTTCACTTCAAGGGAAGAGGTAATGATGAATAAGGGAAACAAGTTCAACTCTATCCTCGGGAGGATAACCGACGTTTCGATTTCCCATGCTATCAGACATCTACCAGGAAAAAGAGAGAGAAGAGAAAGAAGAAGCAGTAGCCAAAGCAAGATTCATTTTCCCGCCCAAAATATCCGTCAGAAGCCCTCATACTGGTGCTTCTAGACCTGGGGGGGGGGGGGGGGGAGTAGCTGATAGGGATTAATATCAGCCATACCCCCTAAATAGCCCAAGTTGGTAGGGAATATACTTTCCTTAACCTTGAACTACAGTTCTTAAAGAAACTGATGTATCAGATGTCACAATAGAGGTGAAGAACCTTACCTCTATGAAAGGAACAATAAATCCTAGGCGGAACTAGCATCAACAACGCCATTAATGGAGATGAGTATTACTTTTCTATAATGATCGATATAAGCTACCCCGCGTAGCAACATAATATTAAAGAGATTTTATTAGCACCAGACACGTAATACAATCAAGGGTCATATGCCATGCAGGAAACTGTGAGGTTCTAACTTCTCCCTTAAGCCATGTGGGATCTGCAGGCATCTGCAAAGACGGAAGGATCTGACCAGATCCTATAGATATCCAGTAGAAGCTCAAGGTTCTGCATAACATATGGTCCGCGTGACTCTATGCACTATAGAGTGAGGACCACTGCATTCATGATGGAGGATACTTTGCCTCCGTCGGAATTCCCTTTTTTGTCTTTCCTTCACACGAATGCTCACTTTTCACCCTCTTCGTACCTATAAATACTAAACGAACGCATCCATCACATTCATTCATCCTCTGCGAACAAAGCACTCCTTAGTGTACTGTTCCATTCAATTCCATACTCTCTCTTATGAGCTCCTCCGAGCCCAAACAGTCCAGGCGTTCAAGGCCTTCTTCTGGGAAGCTCTAGTTCCCCTTCGCCTCCATCCCTTGCTCCCGACACCGGGAAGAATCTGCACTTCATACCTCGCCCCAAGCTTAAGGTAAAACCCTCGTTGCCTAGAATGGGAATGAGGTTTAATGGAGCTCAGTTCTCCCCGTTTGGTCTCCTTTTTCTTATTCTATTGTTCCATTATCTGCTTATATAAGCGCAAAACTCCATGAATCTTGCTAGTTTATAGCTAAACATGCCCTTTACGCTCTACTTATAGCTCGACCATTACTTGTTATTACTATACAAATCATGCTCTGTATAAAATACTCGCTCATGGAGCTATATATGCAGGAATATCCTGCTCTTTACCATTCTAACGCTTTGCCCATAAATGCTCTTTGTAAAGCATGATGGAAAAACACCTTAAATCGTTGTGGATCTCCAACCCGGATCTATCAGAAGGACTACAGAGTTGAAGCAAATGAAATTCCTATATTCTGCGACAACAACAGTGCGATCTACATCTCGCAAAATCCAGTGCTACACACCAGATGCAAGCACGTGGAAATCCGACATCACTCCATTCGTGATCACGTCGAGAAGAAGGATATCAAGCTCAAGAAAATCCATACAGATCTCCAGCGAGCAGATATCCTCACCAAGCCTCTAGCTGAATCTCGTTTTAATCAGCTATGCATGGAATTAGGGTTGCTAGACCCTGGTGAAGAGTGCTAGATCCTGGATGCACGAAGGAGTGGTCGCTTGTTCTTTTGAGCGTCACTCGCTTCGGATCTTCACCAACTCAAGCGAGTCACTTCAAAATTCCACTCGCTTGAAGAAGGAGAAATAAGGTAGAGAAAGGTGGAGTGTTGGAAGACGTTCCCTACCCGCTTACAGGAATTGTTAAGCCATTGGTTAAGGGGGAACTACTGTTTTCTCTCGGAGCAAGCTACTTCCAAAGCGAGCAAGGAAAGCTGTTACCTAGCCTAGGATTCCTAGCGAGTGGGTATAAACACTCGCAAGTGCCGTTTCTAGTAACGGTTGTGGGGTCTTGTATCGGGCCTTCCCACGTAAAAATGGTGAAAGCTTAGGCAGGGCTGGCACCCAGACCTTGCATCCTCTTCCCATCTTTCCGCCGAAGAGGAGCAAGTCTTCTCATCTCCTTCATCGTGGATAAACATTCATTCCTTACTCACTCTTTATTGAGTTGAGCTGCCGGATGTCTATTCATTCCTCCCCCACTTTGAATTTTGCATCGCTTCAATCAACCCTAGCTTGGGTCAAGCGAGTCGATTGCAAATTCATTCTGTAGCTTGTAGGAGGAAGCTTGAAGGGTTATCTTTTTCTTCAAAAGGTTGCAGGTCTGGTGACATGCTTCTACGTAAAATACGAGATTGTCTTGTCAGAGCATTCTCATTGTCACCATGTCCTATTCTGCTCTGAGATAAGGACTTGTACTCATCCCCCATTCGTCGTGAATATGTACACTTACGTGAAGCTCCCCTCTAGGTTGTAGTAAGCTTGTGTACTATATTCATTCTCTCCCCCATTCACTTCGATGGAGGACTCTCTAATTCGTAGAGGAAGATGAATGGCATGAAGATGAATGCCATGAAGTTCTAGCCAAGATGAAGCATCCAACAAGTGAATTCATCAACAAGTGGTACTCAACAAAGGTGGTATCAAAAAGCTTCAAGAAAAATCATCAAGTGGATTCATCAAGTGCTG
The DNA here is from genome assembly GCA_029379335.1 of Thymus mandschuricus. Classification (NCBI taxonomy): domain Eukaryota; kingdom Viridiplantae; phylum Streptophyta; class Magnoliopsida; order Lamiales; family Lamiaceae; genus Thymus; species Thymus mandschuricus. The sequence continues at coordinate 8,232,226 of CM057074.1, forward strand.
TCCAAATCCACAAAATGAAGTCTTCTATACGTGGTATCAATCTCCTACGAAGTGAGATTGACTGCCGAAAATAACGGGCGCGTGCACTACACTTTGAATTCGAAGCGGGAAAGGACGGAGAAGATCCAACCATCGAATCCAAACAGTCCCCGATTTATAGCCATTGGATCCAATACCGTGTAAAGAGACGAATCACAGTAGGCCACGTGGAGACGCCGAGCAAGTTGGAGGTTGTTGGTCTCGGTTTGTTATAGGAAAAATACGTAGTGGGGGGGGGGGGGAGTGAATACGTATTTTGAAGTTTTTCAACTTCAAATTCCTTAACTCAGAGTATGAAGTAAAGTGCTCGTAGAAATACTAAGATCTAGCCGAGAGCTAGATCTAAAGCAATCAAGATTCTCTTGACCTAAGCCTTAATCTTGATCAAGAGTGAGACTTTACTTTTTTTTTGTGTGCGGAATTCGGTGAGCTATTATCTTTTCCTAAGTAATTAAAAATTCAAGTTGAGTTTGTTTAGATGCACATGCAATGAATAATCAAAGTAAAGAGTTTAAGGTTAGAGATACGACACAGAGATTTATAGTGGTTCGGAGTTAAGGCTCCTACGTCCATTTGTTGCACGACGGCAACTGTTCTCTTCACTCAAGAACTTGAAGGTTACGGGTCCTTCAAAAACCTGGTCGAGATCGGGCTTCACTTTCCTGGATCCAACGACAGACGTAGTGATTGCGGGTTCACTACTCAAACCTAGACAAGACTGGAAGCTTCACTTGCATCAGTCAAACACAGACAGGGAGATTACGGGCTCTCCTTACAGCCTAGCTTCGATCGAGCTTCACACAAACGATGTAGGTGCAAGCTTGGATCTAAACTCTATGATCGAGGCTTCTTCAATCGATGAAAGTAGAGCCTTGGATCGAGACAACCTAACGACGACTCAAAAACCTAACAGACAAAGTTTAGGGTTTTTGGTTGACGGACACACTATGAAGAACTCTTTTACAGTAGATGCAAAAGATGGCTAGAGCTCTTCTTCTAAGCTTGGATAGAAGTGGGCTTAGACTCTAAGTGTGAAGGTTGTGAAGACGAGTTCCGATGAACTAGAAACTCGGAGAACACTTGAAAACAAAGACTCAAAGATTTGCTCAATGGCTTGGGAGTGTTTGTTTGCTGTGGGCGCTCGAATGCTCAAGTAGTGTTCTTCTTCTCTTCGTCTTCATCCTTCACTATTTATAGGCGGAGGGATGCTGAGATCCGTTGCTTGGTTGGTGGATTTGTCCCTCCTCCTCTCGACAGTACTTTGCGCAGGCAGTTTCTTTTGCAGGAGCGCAGTTTGTCTCTTTGCCGAAAACGGCTAAGTTACAAAACTAACAGTAACTGGAGCAAGCCAGTACTGTAGCGGCGCCCTGTCGGCCTGGCAGTCAACTCCTCTGCTCCTCTCCGCGATCGACACGTGGAGATCTCGTAATTAACGCGGAGATCTCCAGTTGACTGGAGTTCAAATTCGGAGTGGGAATTGTGCTGTCGCTTTCTGGTAGGTAGTGGCTCGCTTTGCTTTGAAGTTGTAGCGTCCGCTTCGAATCGAGTCGCTTCAAGGTCACTATGTAGCGAGTACTTGGGAAGTGAATTCCCGAAGTGACTGCTTTAGTAAGTGTTGACCCGCGTTGACTCGCTTCGGCTTTTCACTGTAGCGCTCGCTTCGCTTTGCTTTGCTGGACTCGCTTCGATTCCACTGTAGCGCTCGCTTCGCTTTGCTTTGCTGGACTCTCTTCGATTCCACTGTAGCGCTCGCTTCGCTTTGATTCGGTACGCTTCACTTCAGCTGGATAGACTTGCTTCGATTGAAAAAAACACACTCAAGAGAGTGGCCTTAACTTAGAATTTTTCTACAGTCTAAAACTTAAGCAAAATAAAGCCATCCTAACAGAGTAGGCTTAGAAAAATTTTCTAACCTAATTTCTACATCAAATAGGGTCGCTTGGGAATAGAACACTTGGGGTTTTGGGATCAAATCAAAACACATACTTGGCTCACTTCGAAGTGTCCCATAGGAGTTCCCCCTTAACACTTTGTTCTTAACAATTCCCAACAGCGGTTCACTTTTTACTGTGATGACGCCGGACTCGTCAATCACTTCATCGTTGCCGCCGTATAGAAACAGGATCTTCGGCGATTTTACTGTCTTGCCCCTGCCACGTCAGCCGAGTCCTACCTCTATTTAAGAACGTCGTTGCAGACTGAGAAAACTTTCACAACTCTCAATCTTTACCATTCTTGTGCAAAGATTTGCAACTCTTCTGCAACTCACGAGTCTCACCTCTGTTTTTGTTCTTTAAATCTCCGATCAAAACTCTCTCAAATATTTCACCATGGGAAAGAAGCAGAACACCGAGACAATGGAGGAATTTCTCACTAAAGTCGACACGCATATCAACGTCGAGCCTCATCTCGACCCAGTCGTCATCGAGGAGGATGGATTCTTCCGTAAGGCCGTGATCACGGCCGGCTTATGGAAGTTTGTGACGGCGGTGCCGACGAAGATCTTGGCCAAGGCGGTGGCCGAGCTTCTTCTAAATCTGAGGAAAGAACGGAACTCTTCGTCTTTCACCGATCCACAGACCGGAGAGCCGGTGGAGGTGGACCTAAGCAATCTCATCGACGTATTCGACCTGCCAAAAGAAGGGGGAAACTCCTTGTTGGAATTGGGATTTTCCGCCGGAGTCGAATATGCTCGGTTTGCCACCGAGAAAGCAGAGCCCAACTACAAGGAGGCCAGTATCCGTTCAGATCTGAAGGCTCCTTTCAACCACGTCTGCGAACTCTTTTCGAAGTGCGTCGCATGCTACGTCGGAACTCTGGGCACGCTCTCAGAAACAAAGCTGTTCGCCACCACCATCATCGTCGACAGCTTTACCGGAACAAGATTCAACTAGCATGGTTGGTTTCTCAACCAGATTCACGAAGCTGCTGATGATTTAGCGTTCGTGAAAGGGAGCGCCGATCAGATTCTCCGCAATGGGAAGCTGAAATTTTTCTCCAGACTCTCCGTCGCATTGGAGGAACGGTATCCCAACAAAGTGTGGCCAGAATCTGACGTCACCGACTACAACAAGCTCACGGTGTTCCATGGCCTATGGAGGTGAAAGAAAATTCCTATCGACTTGGGACTTCTCGAGGTTGAAGTGCCCGTTGCAGTACCAGTTGCCGAAAGGCAAGCTGAAGCGAGTCAAGCAAAGCGAGCCGCTTCACTAGGGAAGCGAGCTGCGCCGAAGCGAGGCAAGAAGAAGAAAACGAAGCTAGTCGCTTCGTTGGTCAAATCAAGCGAGGTTGAGGAGCAGCCGCTTGAGGAGGCCGAAGCTACCCAAACCCAGCCATCACCCATCAAAACCCAAACTCCCCCACAACAAATCCAAACACAAACAACCAAACCACCAGAACCCCAAGCCTCATCCACAGCCCAACTGATAGATCCGGGTTAGAGATCCACAACAATTTAAGGTGTTTTTCATCATGTTTTGCAAAGAGCATTTATGGATAAAGCTTTAGAGCAATAAAAAGCAAGAGATTCATGCGTGTAGAGAACTATAAACGAGTATTGTGTACAGAGCATGATTTGCGCGGTGATGATAAATAATATTTGAGCTATAAGTAAGATGTGAAAGGCATATTTAGCCATGAACTAGCAAGATTCACGGAGTTTTACACTCATATAAGCAGATAATGGAGAGATGGGGCAGGAGAAAAGGAGAGAAATAAGGAGAATGGAGCTCCGTTGAGCCTCATTTCCTTTCGGCAACAAGGGTTTTACCTTGTGCTCAAAATAATGTGTGTGAGAGAGAGATCCTTCCCAGCGTTGAGAGGAATGGACGGAGGTGAAGAGGAACTAGAGCTTCCCGGGAGAAAGTTTCGAGCGCCTCAACTGCTCGAGCTCGGAGGAGCTCGTAAGGAGAGTATGGAGCTGAATGGAACAGTACGCAGGGATGCGTGTTGTTCTTATGAGAGGTGTTGTGATATGATGATGATGATGAATGAAGTGTGCATTCACTTAATATTTATAGGTGTGAGGAGGGTGAAAAAGGAAGCGTTCGTGTGAGGGTAGGACAGAAAAGGAATTCCTATGGAAACAGAGTATCCTCTGTCCTGTATGCGGTGGTCCTCACTCTACAATGTATAGAGTCACGCGGGTCGTATGCTACGCAGAACCTTGCGCTTCGCTGAATACTTATGGGATCTGATCAGATCCTCTTGGCTTTGCAGATGCTTACAGATCCTATAGGGCTTCTGGGAATAGCTAAAACCCCACGGCTTCTACACGGAATATGGTTCCTGATTGTGCTGAGCATTTAATGCTCATGAAATCTCTTTGATAACATGCTTTATATGCAGAACAACTTCCATTGACTCCTATCAGGATTATTATCAAATAATCGTAATAATAATGATGGTAAGGCTTGTTTCACCCAGAGCTTTTCATTCCATTTCTTTTTAGTAAGATTTCTACACTCATTGTAGCTTCTAATATGTTGTAACTTTAGAAATGATATCCCAGAGTTGAGGAGAGTACATATTCCTATCAACTCGAGTTATTTGGGTATTACGGCTGATATTAATCCCTATCAGCTACTCCCCCCCCCCCCAGGTCCAGAAGCACCGGTATGAGGGCTTCTGACGAGTGTTTTGGCGGGCAAATGAATCTTGCTTCAGCTATTGCTTCTCCTCTCTTTCTCTTTCTCTCCTTCTTTTTTTTTTTTTTTTTTTTTTTTTTTTTTTTTTTTTTTTTTTTTTTTCAGATGCTTGATGGCGTGAGAAGCCGAAGCGGCGGTTATCTTCCCGAGAATAGAGCTAGACCTATTCCTCATTTCTCATCATTACTCCTTCCTTCGGGGTGGAAGAACACGGGGTTATTATAAAAAATATGCCTTATTACTACCTTGTTTTATCCTCAGACGAAAGGGTACTTCCCTTTTTCTGAAATGTCGTGGGGCGATAAGTAAGAAACCACTCCACTCTTTCTTTTCAACCTTTTCATCTTTCTCTCTGCATTGTACACTAGAAAGAAGAGGGCGATATTGTGAATCATCGGCCGTTCTCCGCGACTACTTCGACAATTACCCTTGCGTTCAGGTATTCCCTTATTCTACTTTCGTGTGCTCTTGCACAGGTTTATTTTGAACTTCTTTAGGGCAACATTTACTCCTTCCCCTGTTCATGTCTTGGGGGGACATCGCTAGCTATAGCTTTTTGGGTTTGTGATACTGATCGCGACGGAAATGCGGTTGATGTTTCGTCCTTGGAATTATTACTCAGTTATTAAGATTTGTAGAGTTTGGCTTTATCTCCATTATTCACACTTTTCCATCTATTGTTGTTTTCTGGCGATTATCTCCGCCTTGCAGCTATGGATTCTACCAAACTAGGTATAGGGCAAAAAGCTCGCGAAAAGCTATTGCAAATGATGGAGCAAACGAGATCTGGTGGCTCCTCTCCTACCTTATCGATGGGCAACGCTTCTACCCAGGAACCTACAGGCCCTGAGGGTTGTAACACTTCCCAAGAGAATCCTCGGGTGGTGGAGATCGGTAAGCCTCGATTGAAGCCTTATTTCCCTCACCTGATTGATTCTGATCGATCAACTTCATTTCCTCCTGTTTTCACTGATGGGGATGCTGGTGTTTCCCCTCCTGCTTCTCCAGTGCCTTATTCCTCTTCCCCTAAGAGGAAAAATGAGTTATCTCCCCTCTTGGCTAGGAAGAAGGGTAAGGTATCGGAAGGTTCTCCTTCCGCTCAAGAGTTAAGTCTAGAGCAATTGCGAGAGCATCTTTCTCAATTTGAGAAGGGCAGAGAACGGCTCCAGGCTGAAGTCCACCAACTTCGAGGATTCTTGCTAACCAGAGAGGAGCACACACTTTCTCTCTCTGAGCGGATAAAAGAACTTGAGAGAGCCCTAAAGGCTTCGTCCGAGAGGGTAGAGCAACTAATGGACATTCAAGTAGCAGAAATAGCGCAGCTGACACTCAGCTATGAGCGGGAGCTAGCACAGGACCGAACCTCCTCATTTACTCAAGGGAGGAGAGAAGGGATGAGCCAGGGTGTTTCTTCTGGAGTTAAAGTTGCAGGTCTAACCTACTGATGACTCCTTACGGTCAGGCCTTCCTGGATTCCCTAATCAAGCGTTTGCCTGAGGCCTATCTCCAATCCCACGATTTTTGGCTGCGTATGTTCGAGCCTCTAACCGCATGGACAGCTTCAGCTATCCTTGAGTGCTGCAAGCAGTTGGGGATTCCAGAGCGTGCCACTGCTATTAACACCGGGGCCATAGTAAGAATGTTCGACATAGAGCCTGAGTCCCTCCGGAGGGGTCGTCCCCTTCCTTCCACAGAGCCGTGGTATATGCCTGCGTTGATTGAGGCAGCTCAAATTCTTCGCCAGCCTGCTAGGGTCGTCGAGAATCTCCCTTCTTGGGAGGCGCCTTTATTCCCCCTTTTTCCCCATAACACCATGGTTATGAGGTCTATTCGGAAGGTTCTTGACCAGGTATTTTCTTGTTTCTTCGTTGCCTGTTTCATTTTTGGAATTTTATCCGCTTATTATGGAATTTTCTTTTCCATTAGGAACTAAGAGAAAAGAAAGCTTCAGGTCCATCTACCAACAGGGCATCTGCTCCCTTACTACCCATTTCTGAGGAGGTAGGAGATGATTCTAAGGAAGGGGGTGCTCTACGGGCTCTCGCGGCCTCTCCCATAGGTGGTCCCTCTACTTCCTCTGCTTTGGCTGCTATCGAGGAATGAGCTTCTTCCTCTCACTCATCCAGCTCTGAGGATTTAGCTCCTCTTCCAAATCCTTCGTTTTAATTTCATTCTAGGATGTTTGTTGAATAATCTACTTTTTGACATTTATGGTGGGGTGCTTTTTATGACCCTGAAACCGCGCTGTTGGGGCACAAACAATTGTTATTTTTGATTCAGGCCAGATGCTTCTTTGAAACCCTGTTTATAACACGTTTCTGTTATTTCTTATTCAGCTTAGAATGTTATCCCTCTTATTCTTGTATTTATAAGGGCTTTACTCTTTACCCTGTTTCTACCTGCTGAGGTATTCTAAGATGGTAAGGTAAAGATATTCCAAGTATTTTTAGGGTGATGGGAAAAAATAGCAGGATAATGGCAGCATTTTGAGATAGCATTTTAAGCTAATGGGATATGGGTATATGGGTATCCCCTACTCCCCCCCCCCCCCCCCCCCCCCAAGTGAGGTGTAAGAGACTGAAGGAATTACACCTCATTTGAGGGCTAGACACATACGAAATATAACTACCTTAAAGATAAAGAGGTATGATCCAATGTTTCATACATCAGTTAATCATGGAATAAGAGTTTTTTCAAAACGAATAAGGGGTGATAGCCCATCATACTTTCTTCTTGGGAGTAATTCTCAATTTTCCCTGCATATTTCGAGGGTGATAACTTTTCCTTTGCCTGTTGTCTCCTCGACATCTTCCTGGTCCAGCCCTTCCTTTGCACTTTTGACTTTAGCCCTTGCCTGGGTTATCAACGCTTCCCACTGCCCTTTCACAATTGGGGCGTGGCACCTGCCTGTGGCTTCAGCTTCAGGCCCTTTAGTTTCGTTTATCTGTTGCAGCAGTTGTTTGGCTGGGTCCTGGGATATCATCAGTTCCTCAGGAGGGTTGTTGCTAGTGATCAGCAAGTGCTCCATTGAAGTGGAAAGGTTCTGGCCTTCTCCTGCTGGAGTTGGGGTTTTGAGCCTTTTCCCCCCGAGTTTCATCTCATCCCCCTTGGTGGCGGGTTCTGCCATCGGCCTTTTCCTGGCCTCTCCTGCCTGAACCGATTGGACATAGCATTTTCGCGAGACCTCTTGATCTCCTGATATCTGCCCTACCTGATTTCCCACTGGGAATTTCATCATCAGATCGTAGGTGGAAACCACTGCTTGGAACGGGTTTAATGCAGTTCTTCCCAGAATGATTTTATAGGAAGATGGCTGTCGCACCACCAAGAAGGTGACTGGTTTTGACACTCGTGTAGGCCCTTCACCCAGGGTGAGCATTAAATCAATTGATCCTAGCGACATCACCGGGTCTCCTGAGAAACCGTGCAGTGCCGTAGCTACCCCATTCAATGGCTTCTGGAGGCTCATTTGGTTGAAACAACTTTCAAATATAACATTGACTGCGGCCCCTGTGTCTTCAAAGACCCTTTGGACTTGATATCTTTCTACTTCCACTGTGATGACTAATGCATCATCATGCGGATGAATAACTTTCTGGTTATCTTCTGGCCCGAATGAGATTTCTGGTGGAGGTAGGCCTGCTTCGACCTTCCAGACACCGTGCCTTTCATGCATATGCAATTCCTTGGCAGATGCTTTCCTGCTTCTGTTGGAGTCTCCCATGGTTGGTCCTCCACATATCGTTTTAATGACGCCTTTGGGCTCTGGCCCTTGGCTAGCATCAATTGCTTTTTCAGGAGCTTCCTTGCGCTTCTTGTTTTGTTCCGTCTCCCTTTTGACATATTCCAAGAGTTCTCCTTCCTGGATTAACTTTTCAATGGCAATTCTTAGGTTCCTACAATCATTGGTCATGTGACCAAAGTCATTGTGGAACTTACAGAATCTTTCAGAAGGTGGATTCCTTGGCGGCTGTCTATGTCCGACAGGGATCTGAACCCTAGGTTTCCTCAGGACCACTTCGAGCAGATCAACCGGTTGCTTGATTAATGGGGTGAAAGATCTTAGAAACCTTTCATTCTTATCAGTTTTCTTAGCATCTGGAGCTGGTCTTTTTCTTTCTTCTGGCTTCTTTTCTTTTTGAAAGGCCAACTCAGCCCTCTTGCTGCTCAGAGCTTCCTCCATACGGATGTACTTTTGGACTCTCGTCAGTAATTCTTCAAAAGAAGTAGCCTCTTTTTTGATGAGGGAGGCAAACAACTGTCCTGGCTTCAGGCCGTCTATACAGGCATGCACCTTTAATTTCGGCTCTACTCCTGGAATTTCCAGAACGGCCTCGTTGAAGCGCGTCATGTAGTCTCTCAGACTTTCGTTGGCACCCTGTTTTATGGTCGTCAGATGCAAGGAGTTCCGAGTAGTCCTTTTAACACTGACGAATTGCTGTAGAAAAACCTCTTTCAGGTCCATTGTATGGAGGCTTTTGGCAACTGCTTGAACCAGTGCTGAGCAGTTCCTGACAGGGTTGTAAGGAATACCCTACACTTAACCCCTTCTGAGTACTGATGAAGGAGGCATAAGCTTTCGAACTTCATCAAGTGCTCTTCAGGGTCTCCCTTCCCTTGATACTCGCAAGAGATTGTTTTGAAGCTGCTTGGAACAGGATCCGTTTGGATGTCCGCTAAAAATGGACTGTTCTCGTCAATATATAAGGGAAAGAGCTCTGATTTGTCTCCTCCATTCCTATTGTTTAAAGAAGGTTTTGGATTCTTTCCTTCCTTCGAATTACGGAACTCTTTATCGCTTGTCTCCATTTCTTTTGAGGCCCTTTCCACGACCTGATTTTGTTCCTTCAATTTTTTGACTTCTTTTGCTAAGAGCTTCATCTGCTCTTGCTGTTGGGCATACTTCTTGGCCCATGTATTTTCAGTATTCTCATTGAGATTTCCTTCAAGTTCTTGAGGACCTTCCTCGTCTGGGGATTCCCAATCAGTAGAGAATCCCTCTTCCTCTTCGGCCACTGTCGGAGGCAGCCTTGAGACTAGCTCTTGAGTTACGCCGTGATGCATAGGCTTCTGCTTATGCATTGCGGGAGTGCTCTTACTTCCTCCCCCTTCCTGGGTCTCGCCCAAGGGATCTGTGTTCTGAGGATTTGCTCCTAAACTGTGGAGTCTTTTTTCAACAGCCCCTTCTACTACTCCTTCGATAAGGGCTTTCATTTGCTGAAGCATAGTTGGAGAAAACTGAGCTTCCATGTTGACACTAGCCTCTGTCAGCATAGTGCCCGTTCCTTTGTGTCCCACCACATAATTTTCCGGATTCCCGGTGGCTTGACCGGCTTCCTCGGAAACAGCATCTGATGTAACATTCATCCTTATAGGAATCTGCAAGGATTTAAGGACGTGTAGAGGATTAATTCCAGATGCTCTTTGAGAGAGACTTGAAGTACATATAACTAGCTATTAGCAAGCCTTCTGCATTTGAGCATTATTTATAGTGGCTTTGACAAGTGTAGCTTATTTGTTATAAGATTCTTGGAAGGGGTGGCCCTTGCCAATATATGATGAAGGTAAGCAATGATTTAAAGATAGGAATTTGATTATGACAAAGGGTTTTGACACAGTTCCCTCCTCTTAACATGAGGCATCTAATCATATGGGATTTAGTTACGACCCACTGCTGATTTAGCAGATCCTGTTGCGAGCGTTAACCATTCAAAGTGGCTTTAACAAGCGTGGTTTACTTGGCATAAGGTTTTTCAAGAATGGCTCTCGCCTTCATGGAGCTGATGTCAATGACATCTGTCTTTACGAAATCTATTTTGCTATGTTGTTTGTCTTCCTGGGGCCTTCCTGACGAGGCCTCGGGGAGGGATCTGATCAGAAAGAGAGGTTATTAAAAGTTTGTGTGGCATCTTATTTTACTAAGCTCAGTGTGATATGCCCCGGCCGTATAAGCCCTTTTTATCATTAGCACCTATTTTATAGGACTTTCTTGTTAAGATATTCCCCGTTAGCTAAGGATTGTGAGAATGGTGTCCCTTGTGTGGGACTCTTAAGAACATTACTTATTGAACTAAGCCCACGAGAACTTGGTCCATTTTATAAAGCTTGCAGAAGCGCTGACTATCAAGTTAAGCTTATGAGAGCAATATCCTCCTTGAATTTATAGAGGTATTGCTTATCAAATAGAGTTTTTTGAAGACACCACTTGTAAGGCAGGATTTAGGTGGGATTTTACCCACTGGAATGCAATGGGTAAAACTTATAGGAGCGATATACAAAAATGTCACCTTTGGAGCAAGGCTTAAGGGTGCACTGCCCATTTAATGAGACTTATAAGGAATTTTATCTATTGTATGAAGTTTAGGAGGATGTTGCCTACTGAGTAAGGCTTTGGGAAAGGTTCTGCCCATTGCAAAGGGGCTTGCAAAGGAGTCGCCTATTGGATAGGGCTTTGTAGAAGGTTCTGCCCATTGCAACGGGACTTACAAAAGAGGTGCCTATTAGATAGGGCTTCGTAGAATGTTCGCCTAGCAAGTAGGGCTTATAAAGTGTTCTGCCCATTATATGGGGCTTACGACGACATTGCCTGTTAAACAGGGCTTTTCGAGGAGGATTGCCTATTAAATAGGGCTTATGAAGGGTTCTGCCCATTATATGGGGCTTACGATGATGTCGCCTACTATGTAGGGCTTCTGGGGGTTCTGCCCGTTACTCGGGGCTTACGAGGGAGTTGCCTGTTATACAGGGCTTCTGAGAGGAGGTTCTGCCCGCTATTCGGGGCTTACGAGGGAGTTGCCTGTTAGACAGGGCTTCTGAGAGGAGGTTCTGCTTCCAGATGCGGGCTCCCTTCATCAATATGAATGGGGTAACCTTAGCATCTTTCGGCTCTCCGTTTTCTTTAATGTTTTTTATTACTTCATGGGTTTTAGGGTCATGGCAATTCAGGAGCATTCGACTAACTTTAGTGGGGATGCTTATTTTGTAGTCACCAATCCTTTGCAACTTATAGATGGATTTCATATTGAGCATATAATAGACAAAATTGTATGCTCACCAAGTACACAAGGTGAGGCGAATGTATTTTGAGAGTGCTGCAGTTTGTGACCCGTCTGTCCTCTGGATCTCTCACAACCTTGTGTTTTTGGCAAAACGACAACAGATTAGCCATCACAATTCATGTCATGAAAGAGATGAGGCCCTGAGATTGCTTCTAATCGCTGGATTCATGAATTACAAGCAATATAGCTAAAACAAGTTAATGGTATTCATACTGAAATTTTTCCTGGAATAACATAAATCTCGCATTCAATACACCTTCCCTTGATTAGATAGCCATCATTCTGGGTAATCATCGCAGCAAGGCAAATGAAAAGACAAGTTTATGCGCACATCATCAGAATCAACTAGAACTTCGAAGATAAACAGGGGATTGGCCCTTTGAAACCATGGGTTTTGACAGTTCTTACAGATATCAATGCTTAATTCACATTTAAGGAGAGAAAATTAGCTTCTCAAACACAATTTCCCTTTCAATCAAGGTGTTTATCACAATTTCCATTTCAAAGGGAGCATAATCCTAAGATCATATCACACTCAACAGCTCGTAACCGAGGAGAGCATAGCAAATATTAAACAACAGCACATCCAACTAAGTTTCCGCTAGCTAGATCACAAACAGGGCATCCCCATCAATGTAACATCAGATTTCCTCACATTCTCCATATAAGGACGCAATACAGCGAAATCACAAGCAGCATTACAACAGCGAGCTAGAATTTTGCATAAAAAACAGGGGAAATCAACATCTCAACTCAAGAATTTTCCACAGACGGCGCCAGTTGATAGATCCGGGTTAGAGATCCACAACAATTTAAGGTGTTTTTCATCATGTTTTGCAAAGAGCATTTATGGATAAAGCTTTAGAGCAATAAAAAGCAAGAGATTCATGCGTGTAGAGAACTATAAACGAGTATTGTGTACAGAGCATGATTTGCGCGGTGATGATAAATAATATTTGAGCTATAAGTAAGATGTGAAAGGCATATTTAGCCATGAAATAGCAAGATTCACGGAGTTTTGCACTCATATAAGCAGATAATGGAGAGATGGGGCAGGAGAAAAGGAGAGAGATAAGGAGAATGGAGCTCCGTTGAGCCTCATTTCCTTTCGGCAACAAGGGTTTTACCTTGTGCTCAAAATAATGTGTGTGAGAGAGATCTAGATCCTTCCCAGCGTTGAGAGGAATGGACGGAGGTGAAGAGGAACTAGAGCTTCCCGGGAGAAAGTTTCGAGCGCCTCAACTGCTCGAGCTCGGAGGAGCTCGTAAGGAGAGTATGAAGCTGAATGGAACAGTACGCAGGGATGCGTGTTGTTCTTATGAGAGGTGTTGTGATATGATGATGATGAATGAAGTGTGCATTCACTTAATATTTATAGGTGTGAGGAGGGTGAAAAAGGAAGCATTCGTGTGAGGGTAGGACAGAAAAGGAATTCCTACGGAAACAGAGTATCCTCTGTCCTGTATGCGGTGGTCCTCACTCTACAATGTATAGAGTCACGCGGGTCGTATGCTATGCAGAACCTTGCGCTTCGCTGAATACTTATGGGATCTGATCAGATCCTCTTGGCTTTGCAGATGCTTACAGATCCTATAGGGCTTCTGGGAATAGCTAAAACCCCACGGCTTCTACACGGAATATGGTTCATGATTGTGCTGAGCATTTAATGCTCATGAAATCTCTTTGATAACATGCTTTATATGCAGAACAACTTCCATTGACTCCTATCAGGATTATTATCAAATAATCGTAATAATAATTATGGTAAGGCTTGTTTCACCCAGAGCTTATCATTCCATTTCTTCTTAGTAAGATTTCTACACTCATTGTAGCTTCTAATATGTTGTAACTTTAGAAATGATATCCCAGAGTTGAGGAGAGTACATATTCCTATCTACTCGAGTTATTTGGGTATTACGGCTGATATTAATCCCAATCACCAACCACATACCCAGAATTCACCCCTCTCTCCACCTGAAGAAGAATCCACTTCTTCATTCCAACTACCCAAAATACCTCTTCTAAGCACTGATCCAACATCAACATTTTCCACATTCCAACCTACCCAATCCCAGCAAACCTAGCAAACACCACCACAACCCGAACCCATCGAAATAACAGAAACCTCCCAAACCTCTTCATCATCCCAATCACCTACCTCATCGGCAGCTACAGGTGATACCGCCCAAACAACCTTCATTCCCCAATTCCAAATCTCCAAAGCCCCTGCTCAGCTGGATGCTCTCGAAAGATATGCGAGAGATAGAGAGCAGGCCGCAGAAACCATCAGGACCCGCTACTCCTCAGTGCCGATGTCCGACGACTTCTTCACCAAGATCGTCGATTTCCTCACATACATCACATATCGCAGCACTGAGTACTACAAGGTCTTCAAACTCCTAAAGGCCTTTTCAGAGGAAGACCTCATCCAGATGGAGGGAAAACTGCTCGACTTCATCGGTGAGAATGGCTTCCACGCCTTTCTCACTGGGACCAGCTTCTGGGATAAGCTGGATGCGAAGGTGAAACAAGCCTATCCAGACGCTTCAGTCCCCGAGCACGTCCCGACCATCCACGAGCGGCGGTTGATAAGGGAGCATGCGAAGGAGGTGGAGGTGAAGGATGCGGAGATCTCGAGCCTGCAAAGTGAGATCACCAGGAAAGATGTAGAGTAGGAGAAGAAGGCGGAAGAAGTCAATAATCTGCGTGCAGATTTTGACAAGAAAAAGAGTGAGCTGGAGGAAAGGATTGAGGAGAAGGAGAAGTTGTTGGAGGAGAAGAAGAGGGTACTGGAAGAAAAGGTGAAGCTGGTCGGAGACCAGGAAATAAAAATTGGTGAACTCAAGGGCTCGCTTGACGCAGAAAGGAGCCGCTTGAGGGATATCAATGCCAAGCTGGTGAGAGTTGGCAAAGGAAAGAAGGAATTAGCGGAGGAAGTGAAGAGACTGAAGGAGGAGGTAGAGAAGAAAGATGGGGATCTAGTGATGAACGGAAGTGAGCTGACAAGGACCAAGACAGCCCTTGACAAGCTCAAACAGGAGATGAAAGATCTCAAGCTGGAGCATGAGATAAACTTGAAAGAGCTCGAGAGCAGGAGGAATAGTGCTACAGCTACCGATTTGAGGCAAGCCGAGCTGGCAATTCAAGTTGATGAAGCCAAGAAGAAGGCCAGTGAACTTGCTGTCAAGATCATCGAAGCTGCCCAACTGCGCATGACACTAAACAATCAAGAAAGCGCCATAGCTACTGCAAAGGCAGAACTTGAAGCTTCTCAGGATTTCCTTAATCTCACGATCAAGGAGGAGCGCAAGGATATTCACGCAGAAATCGAAGCGGAGCTGGAGGCTCGCTTCAAGTCTGTTGAATCGCTTGAGAGGCTGATGGCCTCTGTCAGAGAAAGAGAGAAGCAGTGTGGGTATCTGCTCGAGAAGATAAGTGTGAAAACCGCCGAACTGGTGCTCTCCCAGGAGCACACGTTCGCAGGAAAGACCGAGCGGATGCTGCATGTTGTGTTCAATGCAGTGAACAACCTTCATCATTCCATTACTGGAAAAATAATCACACCAACCCCCTGCAGTGATGATGCCAAAAAGGGGGAAGGTATTGTGCAGAAAAATGTTGAATCACTGGAGCTACAAGGTGGAGTTGGAGGTAGTGGAGAGGAAAGGAGGTTGGAGATCGAAGGAGGAAGTGGAGCCGAGGAGGAAACGGAGTTGGAGGATGAAGCTAGGGCAGAGCGTGCTAGGGTACTTGGCAAAGAAAAACAAACAGAAGAGCCCCACAGGCCACTTAAAGGGAAATTGCTTGCCTCTTCCATTGCTGCTCACACTCCGATTACTGTGTTAACCAAGGAGCAAAAAGAGGAGCAAATCCGTCGAGACGAGGCCCTAGCTCGTGAAATGGAGCTACAATTCGATCTGACGGCCTTTGCCGAGCTCCAAGCGCCCGCTTCACCTCTGGCCGCTTCAACTCTTGCACTAATTTCTGATCTTGCAGGAGCCACCTCATCGACTGCTGGAGCCACCTCATCCAGCAAAGCCATTACTCCAAGTGCCTCCGCAGTCATTCCTCCCAAAGAAGCAGAGAAGAAGAAGGAAGAAATGCCTCCACCACCAGCACCAAAACAAGCCTTGAAGCGGACTGAAAAACCGGTATTTTATATGCATTTCAAGATGATTTTAGTAGGTTTTGGCTTTGATATGTGTGCTTAAATGAATAGGAAATGATAGGTTTTTATACTTATGCGTTTTCTATATACTTTGCATTTTCTCTCGTTTTCCGTGCTAATTTCAGGTGCTGTGTCAATTTTCTGGGAACATTTTACTTATTCTATGTCGAAGAGGATCGAGAGAGGAAGCCGTAGCACTTTGCGGATTAATTTTCCGATGCCGGACGAGAGAGAACGAGCCAAAACCGTGAGAGCGCGCAAACTGTCAAATGTGGGCGGAAATGCACAAGTCAACCCTTGGTCAACTTTCCGGAAATTACAGATTTTACCCCACCTTCTCAACTCAAGTTTCTAGTATTTGCAATTTGACCCCAACTTATGGGAGGTCTATAAATACTCCTTTATTTGCCTCATTTGGAGACTTTTATCACTTGTAATTCATTTGTGAACAACATCTTTAGAACCCTAACTTTCCCTCTTTCCTTTTTAGTATTTTCAAATATTACTGAAGATTATGATTGGAGTTTGAAGAGATTGTTGAAGATTTCTTCTCTACTTTTCATTCCTTGTCATTTACATTATGTTTTTGCTTATTGTTCATGGTTTGATGCTTAGATCCATGCTAGGCTAGATCCATTTGGGTTTCAAATGATGGATGATGTGAATTAGGCTAGGATGTGAGGGCTATTGATGTGGATCTACCTTTCCTTTGAGTTGCCCTTGGATTTGATTGGATTTAATTGCATAAATGATTGACAACCATGAGTGCATACAAGGTGTTTGATGGAATGCCTGGGAAACTTCCATTCATAGCACTTGGCATGAATCCTTGCTCATATTATCTAGTATTGATTTGCATTGCTCCTAGAAAGAATTATGTGAATTGATGTTAGATTAATAGGCATTGTGCTTTTAGGAGTTGGTAATATGTTTAGAATGGTAAGCATGTTATTCAATCCACTAGTTATCAAGTCTTAGGAGGATGAGATAGCTTGATTTATGTAATAATGCCACTCAAAGGAATTAAAATGGTTTGATACATCACATGCCTAATCCTTAGCCTAATCACATCGGAAATCGTTTGAAATCTTTTCTTCTTTACTTGTTCCTTTACTTGTTCTTTACATTCCTTGCCTTTATTCTTGCTTGTTATTTCATTTTACTTATTGCTTGCCTAGTTATAAAACACCAAAACAAAGTCTATGTGCTCAAATAGGATAATAGAGACAAGATGAACTACTTGATTATCTATCGACACATTCACTCCTTGTGGTTCGACCCGGACTACTAGCTAGTTCGGTCATTGTATTATTGATAGGCTAGAAATAGCCGAGTCAAGGACTTCCCCCGTAGCGAGAGATGATGATCCCGAGGCCAAGCGCCGAAAGATCAAGCAAACGATCGCTTCAAGAGCTGGTGATATGGAGAGGAGAAGAAAGCGAGGAGAAAAGAAGAAGGAGGAAGTGGAGAAAGAGAAAATAATCAATGCATGGCGTATGCAGATCATCGAGGGACGGATCGAGGAACACTTCAATGAAGTGAGACTCATCCATTCCGCTCTTACTCGAAGCGCTTTCATTCCGTTTCTGCCTGAAGAATCGGAAGCATGTGTGAAGCAAGCCTGGATAGACGCTTGCAATGTGACCACTACGGAGATGATCAATTCAGGTCGCTACCCGCGCAGAGAGGAGCAACAATATATCCGGAGGCGACTGACTGATATGCTCCCGAAGTGGAACACAGAGCTAAGTGCGAAGTTTAATTCTATCATGACTCATATGTCCAGCCGATCAGAGGAGGAGTTGATTGTGCGCAGGAATGAACACCCTGATGCCCGAGAAATCGAGCAGTTCATCCCCGACGATCTGCTTGAGCAGTTGCTATACTACAAAGAGAAGTTCATCAAAGCGTACTACTACTGGGAAGTAGTGCCATTTCAGACTGAATGCTCAAGGATCAGCGCGCTCAGCAACTTCCTAAGTGCCTACGATGAAAAATTCAGACGGAAAGTCTTCACTCTTGCAGAGCTTGCTCAGCCTATGCCTCTAATCATCAATGTGCCAGCTTCGAAGGACTTCCCCATGCCCTTCCTGCCTGGCACAAGTGTTCCAGATCGACGCATCATTGATGCAGAGATCGATGAAGCTTTCAAGCTAGAGGAAACTTGGAGGAGGCCAAGCATCTACAACGTTGGCACGCTGGAAGTAAGAGTTCTTAACGCATATGTCGTTCCAGAAGAGATGATAAAGGAGGACTTGGAGGCAGAGGAGAAGGAGAAGGTAGAGGAGGTGACAGAGGAGGAGAAGGAAGAGAAGGATGAAGCTGCAGGAAACCCTTGAGTTTCAAGCTTCATGTTTTGTGAATTGTTGATTCATCTATCCCATTTTAATTTCTGTCTCTCCTGTGTCATTTACTAGCTTTGTGAATATTTTATCCTTATGCTACAAAACTTAAACAACTTAACCGAAAAAAAAGGGAAAGGAACTTAAAAGAAAATTTTCAAACGAACATGCAATGGAAGCAGTCGCTTGAAGTTCCTTCCACGGTTAGGTAGGCTAAATCTCTTAGTCTAAAAATATGTTTTGGGTTTTGGCATCTTCAAATAGGGGGAAATTGTTGGGAATTGTTAAGAACAAAGTGTTAAGGGGGAACTCATATGGGACACTTCGAAGTGAGTCAAATAGTTGTTTTGATTTGATCCCAAAACCCCCAAGCGTTCTGTTCCCAAGCGACCCATTTTTGATATAGATAATAGGATTAGAAAATTTTCTAAGCCTACTCTGTTAGGATGGCTTTAATTTGCTTAGATTTTAGATCGCAGAAAATTCAAGTGAAGGCCACTCGCTTGAGTGCGTTTTCCAAGCGAAGCGAGTCTAGCGAGCTGAAGTGAAGCGTAACGAAGAATAGCGTAGCGAAGCGAGCGCTACAGTAGACTCAAAGTGAGTCTGACAAAGCGAAGCGAAGCGAGCGCTACAGTGTAAAGTCAAAGCGAGTCAACTTCGGTCAACATTTTCCAAGGCAGTCACTAGGGAACTTTACTCCCAAGCGACTCACTACAGAAAGACTACGAAGTGACTCAACTCAAATCGGATGCTACAACTTCAAAGCAAAGCGAGCCACTACCTACCAGAAAGCGACAGCCCAATTCCCACTCCGATTTTGAACTCCAGTCAACTAGAGATCTTCGCATTAATTGCGAGATCTCCACGTGTCGATTGTGGAGAGGAGCAGCGGAGTTGACTGCCAGGCCGACAAGGGCGCCGCAACAGTACTGGCTCGCTCCAGTTACTGTTGAATTTGGATCTTAGCCATTTCCGGCAAAGAGCCAAAACTGCGCGTCTGAAAAAGCATCCAGCCTGTGCAAGTACTGTCGAGAGGAGGAGGGACAAGGCCACCAATCAAGCAACGGATCTCGGCCATCTCTCCGCCTATAAATACTGAAGAATGAAGACGAAGAGATGTAGAACACTTCCTAAGCATTCGAGCGCCTACTGCAAACAAACACTCCCAGCCTTAGAGCAATCTTCGAGTGTTTGTTTCCAAGTGTTCTCCGAGTTGCAGTCTCATCGGAACTCGTCTTCACAACCTTCACAGTTAGAGTCTAAGCCCATTCCATATCCAAGCTTAGAAGAAGAACTCTAGCCATCTTTGCATCTACTGTAAAGAGTTCTTTGTAGTGTGTTCGTCGTATACCAAAAACCCTAACCCTAAGGTTTGTTGTTAGGTTTTTGTGTTCGTCGTCGTTAGGTTGTTTCGATCCAAGGCCCTACTTTCATCGATTGTAGAAGCCTCGTTCATAGAGTTTAGATCCAAGCTTGCACTTACATCGTTTGTGTAAAGCTCGATCGAAGCTAGGCTGTAAGGAGAGCCCGTAATCTCCCTGTCGTCAGACTGAAGCGAGTGAAGCTTCAAGTCCAGTTTAGGTTTTTTGGTGTGAACCCGGAATCACCCAGCGTCTGTCAGATCCAAGCAAGTGAAGCTCGATCTCGACTAGGTTTTTGAAGGACCCGTAACCTTCAAGTTCTTGAGTGAAGAGAACGCGTTGCCGAGTGCAACAAAGTGGACGTAGGAGCTTTATCTCCGAACCACTATAAATCTCGTGTCGTATCTCTCTAACCCTAAACTCTTTATTTTCCTTGTTTGATTACCCATTGCACTTGCATCTAAACAAACATAACTTGGAATTTTTCATTACTTAGGAATGAGTTAGCTCACCGAATTCCGCACTAAGAGTAAAGTCTCACTCTTGATCAAGCTCTAAGCTTAGGTCAAGAGATTTGTGATTGCTTTAGATCTGGCTCTCGGCTAGGTCTTAGTATTTCAAAAGAGCACTTTACTTCATACTCTGAGTTAAGGATTTGAAGTTGAAAAACTTCAAAATACGTATTCACCCCCCCCCCCCCCCCCCCCCCCCGCTACGTATTTTTCCTATAACAAACCGGGACCAACACGACTCATTTGAAGCAGACGCTCCAATTCTAAAGCGAAGCGAGCTCCTACCTAACAGATTACGACAGCTCAATTCCTGTTCCGAATTTGAACTACAGTCAAACTGAAAATCGCCGCATTAATTGCAAGATCTCCACGTGTCGAATGAGGAGAGGAGCAACGGAGTTGACAGCCAGGCCGACAAGGGCGTCGCAATAGTACTGGCTCGCTCCAGTTACTGTTATGTTTGGAACTTAGCCATTTTTGGCAAAGGGACAAACTGGCGCGCTTGAAAAGCAAAAGGCCTACGCAAGTACTGTTGAGAGGAGGAGGGACAAAGCCACCTACCAAGCAACGGAACTCGGCCAACCCTCCGCCTATAAATAGTTAAGGATGAAGACGAAGAGAAGTAGAACACTACTTGAGCATTCAGCGCCTACTGCAAACAAATACTCCCGGCTTTCAGCATTCTCTCGAATCTTTGTTTCAAGTGTTCTCCGAGTTCCATTTTCATCGGAACTCGTCTTCGCAACCTTCACACTCAGAATTCTAAGCCCATTCCATATCCAAGCTTAGAGAAGAGCTCTAGCCATCTTTTCATTCACTGTAAACAGCTCTTCATTAGTGTGTCTATCAAGAAACCAAAAACCCTAACCCAAAAGTTTTGTTAGGTTTTGTGTTTGTCGAGAGGTTGTTTTCGATCCAAGGATCTACGTTCCTCGATAGTAGAAGCCTCGATCATAGAGTCTAGATCCAAGCTTACACAGTCCTTGATTGTGTGAAGCTCGATCGAAGCTAGGTCTTAAGGAGAACCCGTAATCTCCCTGTCGTCGGACTGAAGCGACTGAAGCTTCAAGTCCAGTTTAGGTTTTGTGTGGTGAACCCGTAATCACCCAGTCGTTGTCGGATCCAAGCAAGTGAAGCTCGATCTTGACTTAGGTTTTTTAAGAACCCATAATCTTCAAAGTTCTTGAGTGAAGAGAACTAGTTGCCTAGTGCAACAAGTGGACTAGGTGTTTTATCACCGAACCACTCTAAATCGCTGTGTCGTATCACTAACCCTAAACTCTAATTTTTTTACTATTTTGGTTTATCATTTCACAAGCAAACTTAACAAACCTAAACTGTATTTTCAAATACTTAGGAAAGATTAGCTCACCGAATTTCCGTATCTTGAGTAAAGTCTCACTCTTGATCAAGCATTTGCTTAGGTCAAGTGACTAGCTTATACTGTAGATCCAGCCCTTGGCTAGGTCTTAGTTTTCAAGAAAGCACTTTACTTAAAACTCTGAGTTATTGGAAAAGAAGTTGAAAAACTTCAAAACACGTATTCACCCCCCCCCCCCCCCCCCCCCCTCCTCTACGTGTTTTTCCTCAAACAAATCCGGGACCGACAAATGTCTATGTGTCACGTGAGCCGGATTGGAGATGGTCCAACCATACTCATGTTCAGGGGGAAGTGTTCGAAGCACCCAAGAGGTCGCTTCAAAACTCAAAGGTTTCTCAAGCCAGTCGGGGTCAAAACACTAAGTTGACCGCTTAATGGAAACCAAGCGAGTCGCTTCGAAAGACTGGAAACCCTAAGTCAGTCTCTAAGCCAGTAGTTGATGGATTTGTATACTAGAAAGCAGGCCTTTTAGCTTGTATGCATGTGTTGTCCATAACCACTAACAATCTCCAATTTGATTAAGTATGAATTGTCATCCATGCATCAAACATCTATCCATTATCTCAAAGTTGTAGGCTTTATGGTGTGTTGTAGATTGTTGGGAATTGTTAAGAACGAATATGTTAAGGGGGAACCTATAAGGGAAATTTTAGTGTTTTGATTTGATCCCAAAACCCCAAAGCGTTCTGTTCCCAAGTGACCCATTTTGATGTAGTTAATAAGTTAGAATTTTTCTAAAAGCCTACTCTGTCAGGATGGCTCTTTTATTTTGCTTAGATTAGGCTTCAAAAGTTCAAGTGAAGGCCACTCACTTGAGTGTGTTTTCCAAAGCGAAGCGGGTCAAGAAAATCGAAGTGAAGCGTGCCGAAGAATAGCGAAGCGAAGCGATCGCTACAGTAGATTCAAAGTGAGTCTGCCAAAGCGAAGCGAAGCGAGCGCTACAGTTCAAAACGAAGCAAAGCGAAGCAAGCGCTACAGTGGAATCAAGTGAACCCACTAAAGCGAAGCGAAGCGTGCGCTACAAAGAAAAGCCGAAGCGAGTCAACGCGAGTCAACACTTAATTAAGTAGCGTCACGGGAAATTTATTTCTCAAGTGACTCACTACAAATATGACCGTGAAGCGACTCACTTCAGAGCGGCCGCTACAACTTCAAAGCGAAGCGAGCCATTACCTACCAGAAAGCGACAGGACAAATTCCCGCTCCGAATTTGAACTCCAGTCAACTGGAGATCTTCGCATTTATTACGAGATCTCCACGTGTCGACTCAAGAGAGGAGCAGAGGAGTTGACTGCCAGGCCGACAAGGCGCCGCTACAGTACTGGCTCGCTCCAGTTACTGTTGAAATTGGAACTTAGCCATTTTCGGCAAAAGTCCAAATCTGCGCATCTGAAAAGTAGCCAGCCTGTGCAAGTACTGTCGAGAGGAGGAGGGACAAGGCCACCAACCAAGCAACGGATCTCAGCCAACCCTCCGCCTATAAATAGTGAAGGATCACAACGTGAAGAAGTAGAACACTACTTGAGCATTCGAGCGCCTACTGCAAACAAACACTCCCAGCTTTCATAGCAATCTTCGAGTCTTTGTTTTCCAGTGTTCTCCGAGTTTCCAGTTCATCGGAACTCGTCTTCACAACCACACTTAGAGTCTAAGCCCATTCCATATCCAAGCTTAGAAGAAGAACTCTAGCCAATCTTTGCATCTACTGTAAAGAGTTCTTCATAGTGTGTTTCGTCAACCAAAAACCCTAAACTCTGTCTGTTAGGTTTTTGAGTGTCGTCGTTAGGTTGTCCAGATCCAAGGCTCTTCCTTCATCGATAGAAGAAGCCTCGATCGTAGAGTTGAGATCCAAGCTTACACTTACATCGTTTGAGTAAAGCTCGATCGAAACTAGGCTGTAAGGAGAGCCCGCAATCTCCCTGTCTGTTCGACTGAAGCGAGTGAAGCTTACAGTCGTAGTTAGGTTTGTGTAGTGAACCCGCAATCACTACGTCAGTCGTTGGATCCAGGCAAGTGAAGCCCGATCTCGACCAGGTTTTTGAAGGACCCGTAACCTTCAAGTTCTTGAGTGAAAAGAACAGTTGCCGTCGTGCAACAAAGTGGACGTAGGAGCGTTATCTCCGAACCACTATAAATCTCCGTGTCGTATCTCTCTTACCTTAATCTCTTTACAGTATTCGATTATCCATTGCACGTGCATATAAACAAATTTAACTTGGATTTTCAATTACTTAGGAAAGATTATAGCTCACCAAATTCCGCACAAAGAGTAAAGTCTCACTCTTGATCAAGCTCTAAGCTTAGGTCAAGAGATTCGTGATTGCTTTAGATCTAGCCCTCGGCTAGGTCTTAGTATTTCCAAAGAGCAATTTACTTTATACTCTGAGTTAAGGAATTGAAGTTGAAAAACTTCAAAATACGTATTCACCCCCCCCCCCCCCCCCCGTCTACGTATTTTTCCTATAGCAAACCGGGACCAACAAGTGGTATCAGAGCAGCGGTTCTTTCGAGCCTCTGCTTTGCATACCTGAAGCGAGCCACCACTCGCTTCACGTTGTCTCACTGAACCGGATCCTATTTTCCTAAGTGCATCAAAACCTCACCCACGCATATTGCATTTACTGCTGATAGTTTGCTATGTCTACATACAGTGCATCAAATCTTCCACAGTTCTCGATCGAAGGATACGAGATATGGAGTTTCAGAGTCGAGAGCTTCCTATGCTCAATCCACGACCGGATGTGGGAAGTCATTGAGGACGGACCAATCGAAATTAAGAAAGCCATATCTGTGGATGTTCCAGCCGCTGAAGGTCGTGCAGCCCACGTTCGACAACAGTACGTGGAGAAGGATAAGGATGAGTATACTCCAAATGACTTCAAAGTTGCCAACCTCGACAAGATTGCACGCCACACGATGCAGAGCACCGTGTCGGACGCCTATCTACCACGAATTAGGAAATGTGCAACGGCAAAGGAAATGTGGGAAACCCTAGCCCTCATTTCTCAAGGCACAGACAAAATCAAGGAGAACAAGCTCGCCGTTCAGATGCGGGAGTTTGAAAATTTGGTGATGAAGTCAGGAGAGTCCATCGACGCCTTCGAGCTGAGAGTTACCAACATTACTGCAACTCTCAACTCGCTTGGGAAGGAACTCACAGACAAGGAAGTAAACCTGAAAATAGTCCGTGCTCTCACAAGGAAATGGCAGACTATGAAGGAGCTACATCTAGCTACCAAGGATCTAACGAAGCTCACGCCAGAAGTGCTGTTCTCCGAGCTCAAAGCTCACGAGTTTGATCTGAATCGAATGAGCCTCGACGACGAAGATGAAGCGCCCACTACGTCAAAAGGAGTAGCATTCAAAGCTGCCGAAGGGCCAAGCGAGCAGTCGCTTGCCAAGATGACAAGGGAAGAATTGGAAGAACACATTGCGTTCTTATCCAAGAACTTCAACAAGATGAACTCTCGAGTGGGCAAGTACAAAAGATTCTACAAGCAGTACAAAGGGAGGAGCACTGATGCTCGAGAAGGAAAAGGAAAGAGAGAAGAGACGACCAAGACGATCCCGCGCGACATGATGGAAGTGGAGTGTTACCACTGCCACAAGATGGGCCACTACAAATCCGATTGCCCAAAGCTAAGTGCCAAAGAGCGCGAAGAATTGAAGGCCAAGAGGGATGCTCCAAGGCGAGCGCTCGTAGCGAGTGAAGTGCCGGTCGCTACAACTGAAGATCCACCAAGCGACTCAGATGCATTCACAGATCCAAACTCCAGTGATGGTGAGGATCTTGGATTTATGGCGCTCACCGATGAAGAAACAGGAGAGGTATTCTTCTATCCTTCAATCACTTCAATTACACTAGCACACACTGTCAATGAGGAAGAACAATCCTCTACATGGAGTGAGTTGTTTGACAAGCACCAAAAATTGTCAAGCGACCACGAAGTGGTAAAACAAGCTCTGTCTCAAAGCGAGAAGGAGAACCGAAAGCTAGCCCGTGAGCTTGACGAAGTCAAACTTAATTTAAGGGCTATGACTAGTAAGTTCGAGGATCTCTTCGCTAGACATCAAAGCTTGGAGGGAAGGTATGAAACCCAGTCCACTCTAGTTGCCAATTTGAACAATGCATCATATGCTAGGCAGGCACTAGAGGGCTCGCTTCTGCCTTTTGGTAGGAAAGCTGGCCTTGGATATGAGGGTGGACCTCCCAAGCCGACTGTCTTTGTTGGTGCATCACACACTACACCATCAGTCACTTTGGAATTGCCCACTGCATCCAAAGCGACCACCAACAAGGATAAAGGCAAAGTGGCTGAGAACCCTAAAAGGAAGCCAATGAAGATGTCTATATCTTTAAGGGCAGATCCTAAGGGCAAGCAAAGTTCAACAATCCCTAGCACTCAACATGCTAAGTCTTACCAATCCAAGGGTAAAGGGAGAACTGTTGAAGCTTCTAAGTCTCAAGCCAAGACACGAGAGACAAAGGATCTACCTCCTAAAAAGAGGAGTAATGTCTATGTGTCACGTTATCCGGACTGGAGATGGTCCAACCGGACTAACATTGAGGGGGAAGATTTTGAAGCTTCCACTGGGTCGCTTCAAATTCCCAAGGTTTCTCAAGCGAGTCAGGGTCAAAACCCTAGTTAGACCGCTTCGAGGAAACCAAGCGAGCCGCTTCGGCAGACCAGAAACCCTAAGTCAGTCTGTAAACCCAAAGCTAATCCAAAGCGAGTCGCTTCAGGATATAAGCAAAATGGGAAGAGCATAAGTAGGACTGAAGCGAGCCGCTACCCCTCTTGCACACACTGTTGCACGTGTGAAGCTGCTTCTAGGCAGTACACCAAGTTTTCAAAGGTCGAGAAACCCAAGACACAAGTTTCATCTCAAAAGAGAGTGAAGCAAGTGTGGGTACCTAAGGGAACTAACCTGCAAGGACCCAAACTGATTTGGGTACCAAAATCTGTCTAATTGCAGGTGAGCGCCGTGGATCCTATGCCAAGTGAGGGTCAACAAGTATGGTACTTGGACAGTGGATGTTCAAGACACATGACCGGCATGAAAGCTCAACTTCACAACTACATAGAGAAGAAGGGTCCACACGTAACCTTTGGTGACAACTCCCGAGGAAGCACCAGGGGATACGGCGCACTGAAAGTTGGAAAGCTCACAATTGAAGAAGTCTCCTACGTGGAAGGACTCAAGCACAACCTGTTGTCCATTTCACAGTTCTGTGATAAAGGGTACAGGGTGGAGTTCATCTCCAACAAGTGCATTGTGAAGAGCAAACTCACGTCTCAGATTGTGCTCACTGGAATTAGACAAAGGAACGTCTACATAGCACAATGGGACAGCTGCAAAGAGGAAACATGCTTAGTAGCAAGGAGTGCTACAGAAATTGGATGGCTATGGCACAGACGCTTGA
This sequence comes from Thymus mandschuricus, assembly GCA_029379335.1. NCBI lineage: Eukaryota > Viridiplantae > Streptophyta > Magnoliopsida > Lamiales > Lamiaceae > Thymus > Thymus mandschuricus. The sequence continues at coordinate 8,259,158 of CM057074.1, forward strand.
ACCACCTCAATTTCAAAGCTATCAATCGCTTAGCTCGGAAAGGTTTGGTGCAAGGCATACCGAATGAAGTCTTCATCAAAGACCATCCATGCTCACCATGCCAACGAGGGAAGCAGACGAAGAAGCACTTCGCCAGTCTCGAAGAAGCCTCATCGAAGCGAGTGCTCGAGCTGCTTCACATGGATCTGTTTGGTCCAGTTACTCCAGTTAGTGTAAATGGAAGGAAGTACACTCTAGTTGTAGTCGACGATTTCTCTCGCTACACTTGGGTTGTATTTCTATTCAGCAAGAAGGAGACACTGACCAAACTGCCACAACTACTCAAGCGATTGGCGGTGGAAAAGAATCAAGCTATCGTGACCATTCGCTCCGACAAAGGCACAGAGTTCCTGAACTCTACAATTGAAGCGTACTGCACGGAGCATGGCATAGCACATCAAACTTCTTCAGCACGCACTCCTCAGCAGAATGGAGTTGCTGAAAGAAGAAATCGAATCATCAAAGAAGCCGTTCGCACCATGATTGCTGACTCGAAGCTTCCGATGAAGTATTGGGCTGAAGCTGCCAACACGGCGTGCTACACACAGAATCGGACGCTTCTCAACAAACGGCACGACAAAACTCCATATGAAATATGGACAGGGAGAATTCCTAACATATCTTATTTCCATATTTTTGGTTGTAGGGTCTTCATTCACAACAATGGGAAGTCGCAGTTGAAAGCCTTTGAAAGTAAAGCTGATGAAGGAGTATTCTTAGGATACTCTACATCTAGCAAAGCCTACAGAGTATTCAACTGTAAAACCCTAATTGTGGAGGAATCACCCCATGTCGTATTTGATGAATCTTCCTTAAGTCTTCCACAGGAACAGGCTCAAGCGAACGAAAAAGATCAAAGCAAGGAACCCTCAAATCAACTCACTTGGGACGTGCTTGATGAAGATGATGAGATCAAGGACTCAAGCGAGCAGGATCCCAAAGGAGAAGTCGAAGCTGCCCCCAAGATTCCTGAAGCTAGTGCTGGCCAAGCACCCAATCCAGTCGCTTCAGATGGTGAAGCAAGCGACAAGGAAGCAGATGAAGATGAAGCTGGCGGATCCAAGCGTGCATGGCTCAAAGATCACTCACCTAGCCAAATCATTGGAGATCCATCCAAGGGTGTAGTGACCAGAAGTCAAGTGTTTGGAGAAAGTGCCATGTTCAGTTGCTTTCTCTCAAACATTGAGCCATCAAGCGTGGAGGAAGCCCTAGCCGACTCTAACTGGGTGATCGCCATGCAAGAAGAGCTGAACCAGTTCACCAGGAATGACGTTGGTACCTCGTGGATCGTCCCAAGTTCCAGCATGTTATTGGCACCAAGTGGGTGTTCAAGAACAAGACGGACGAGGACCACAACGTAGTAAGGAACAAGGCGCGACTCGTTGCCAAAGGCTACTGCCAAGAGGAAGGAATCGACTTTGACGAGACCTTCGCTCCAGTGGCACGGCTTGAAGCTATCAGATTGTTTCTAGCCTATGCAGCAGCCAAGAAGTTCAAGGTCTATCAAATGGATGTGAAGAGCGCATTCCTCAACGGTGAACTCAAGGAAGAAGTGTATGTGGAGCAGCCACCGGGTTTCGAGCAAGGAGACAAGGTGTATCGCTTGAAGAAAGCTCTATATGGGTTGAAGCAAGCTCCCAGAGCTTGGTATGATACACTTTCTCAATTCCTAGTGGATAATGGATTCCACAAAGGGAAAATAGATCGAACTCTATTCACTATCAACCATGGAGATGACATGCTATGGGTTCAGATCTACGTAGACGACATCATATTTGGATCGCCAAACCAGTCGCTTAGCGAGAAGTTTGGAGAGCTGATGAAGACCAAATATGAGATGTCAATGATTGGCTTGATGAGCTGCTTTCTAGGTCTTCAAGTGAAGCAACAGGATGATGGTATCTTCATCAATCAAGCGAAGTACACAAGAGATATGCTTGCTAAGTTCGGTATTCAACATGCTAAAGCTGTGAAGATTCCTATGAATACCAACTGGAAGATGGAGCCAGACGAAGGAGGAAAATCTGTAGATCCTACAGATTATCGTGCTCTAATTGGGTCACTACTCTATCTCACTGCAAGCCGGCCAGATATCGCCTTTGCAGTCGGAGTCTGCGCTCGCTTCCAAAGCAACCCCAAGCACAGCCATCTTGAAGCTGCCAAGAGAATTCTTCGATATTTAAAGGGCACTGTCAACATGGGTCTGTGGTATCCAGCGGAGGACAATTTGGAGCTCACTGGATATTCCGATGCTGACTATGGAGGGTGCCGAGTTGATAGGAAATCAACGTCCGGCACGTGTCAGTTCTTGGGAAGCAAGCTAATCTCGTGGTTCTCAAAGAAGCAAACAAGCGTAGCCACTTCAACAACTGAAGCTGAATATATGGCCGCAGGAAGCTGCTGTTCTCAAATCCTATGGCTTCGTCAACAGTTGAAGGACTACAAAGTTGAAGCGAATGAAATTACGATCTTCTGCGACAACAACAGTGCCATATGTATCTCACAGAATCCAGTGCTTCACACCAGATGTAAGCATGTGGAAATTCGACACCATTTCATTCGTGATCATGTCAAGAAGAAGGATATCAAGCTCGAGAAAATCCATACCGATCTCCAGCGAGCAGATATCCTCACCAAGCCTCTAGTTGAGTCTCGATTCAACCAGCTATGCATGGAATTAGGGTTATTAGACCCTGGTGAAGAATGCTAGTTCCAGGATGCACGAAGGAGTGTTCGCTTGTTCTCTTGTGCGTCACTCGCTTCGGATCTTCACCAACTCAAGCGAGCCACTTCAAATCTCACTCGCTTGAAGAAAATGAAGTTAGGTGGAGAAAGGTGGAGTATTGGAAGAAGTTCCCTACCAACTTATTGGAATTGTTAAGTATATGGTTAAGGGGGAACTAATGCTTACTCTCGGAGCAAGCTACTTCCAAAGCGAGCAAGAATGCTGCTATCTCGAATTCTGCATCGCTTCAATTTGCCCTAGCTTGGGTCAAAGCGAGCCGATTGCAGATTCATTCTCTAGAATGTAGGAAAGCTTGAAGGTTTACCTTTTTATACAAAAGGTTGCAGGGCTGGTGACATGCTTCTGCGTAAAATACGAGATTGTCTTGTCAGAGCATTCTCATTGTCATCCTGTCCATTTCTGCTCTGAGATAAGGACTTGTACTCATCCCCCATTCGTCGTGAATAAGTACACTTACGTGATGCTCCCTTCGGGTTGTAGTAAGCTTGTGTACTTTATTCATTTTCTCCCTCATTCACTTCGATGGAGGACTCTCTAATTCGTAGAGGAAGATGAATGCCATGAAGATCTAACTCAACGTGTAGCACTCAACGAGTGGTATCTAATTCAACATGAAGTCTACAATTTGTGGTATCAATCTCCTACGAAGTGAGATTGACTGGTAAGCGTTTCAATTTTAAGTACACTAAGTGAGCCGAAGCGTGCTAGAAACCTTCACTCACTACGTGGAAAATATAAAGTGAATCTGACACAAATACAAAGAGGAAAACATTCTTGTTTATCCTCGAAGTATGTAAGTCAGAAACATTTTAAATTAAGCAAAGAAATTCAATTTCTTATTCCATTCGCTTCAGATGGCCAAGCGAGTGCTTCGTCACTCAAAGCTAGCCATCGCAAGCGAGTGCGGAACAGTCACTCAAGCGAATGCCTCTCAAGCGAGTCAAGGCGTAGCGGCCCAACTCGAAGCGAGCGGGCATGAAGCGAGTATGAGCTGTCTGCACTCGAGTGCAATTTTACTTTCTGCTGTGCATTTAATGCAGGTACAGGAACGACGGAAATAACGGGCGCATGGTTCTCACTTCAAATTTGAAGCGGGAAACGGCGGAGAAAATCCAGTCGTCGAATCTTAACAGCCCCCAATCTGGAGCCGTTCGATTAACGCCGTATACGACAAGCCAACCATAGAAGGCCACGTGGCGACGCCGAGCAAGTGGCGGTTCACTTTTACTGTGGTGACGCCGGACACGTTAGATCCATCACCGCACGTCCGCCGCCTACCTACAGGATTTTCGGCGTTATTACCGTCCTACCCCTGCCACGTCAGCCAAAACCTAACTCTATATATATGGGACGAGGCAGAACTGCAGAAACTTTCACAGCCCTCTAAATTTGCCATTCTCGTGCTAGATCTGCAATTACTCTGCAACTCACGAGTCTCAACCCTTAATTTTCATTGTTAAAACATCAGTCAAACTCTTTCTAAATCACCATGGGAAAGAAGAAGAACACCGAGACGATGGAGGAGTTTCTCGCGGAGGTCGACAAACACATCAATGTCGAGCCTCATCTCGATCCAGCCATCATCGAGAGAAATGGTTTTCTCCGTAGGGCCGTGACCAAGGCCGGACTATGGAAGTTTGTGACGGCGGTCCCGTCAAAGATTCTGGCCAAAGCCGTCGGTGAGCTCCTGCTAAATTTGAGGAAGGAGCAAAACATATCCTCTTTTACCGATCCACAGACGAGGAGGCCAGTGGAGGTGGACATGAATGAGCTTATCGGCACGTTCAACTTGCCGAGAGAAGGAGGAGACTCATTACTGGATTTGGGTCTCTCGGCCGGAGTTCAGTACGGTCGTTTTGCAACCGCCGAAGCCGATCCAAATTTTAAGGAGGCAAGTATCCGTTCGAGTTTGAAGGCCCCCTTCAACCATATTTGCGAGCTCTTCTCGAAGAGTGTCGCGTGCTACGTCGGAACTTTGGATACTCTTTCCGAGACAAAACTGATCGCCACAGCAGTCATCGTCGACAGCCTCACCGAAACCAGCTTCAACTGGCATGACTGGTTCCTCAATCAAATTCACGAAGTTGCTGCCGACTTTGCGTTCGTGAAGGGGAGCGCCGATCAGATTCTCCGCAAGGGGAAACTGAAGTTCTTCTCAAGGCTTTCCTATGCTTTGGAGAAGAAGTTTCCGGGCAAAACATGGCCGGAAGATGACGTCACCATCTACAACAAACAGTCCATTTACTACGACAAATGGAGGAAGTCCAAGCAATTGATGGATTTGGGACTTCTGGAAATTGAAGTGCCCGTAGCGAGACCGGTTGCCGAAAGGCAAGCCGAAGTGAGCCAAGTGAGGCCGGTCGCTTCACCCGGGAAGCGAGCCGCTCCGAAGCTAGGCAAAAAGACAAAGCGAGTCGATTTACTTGTCCAAGAAAGCGAGGCGGTGGAGAAGCCGCTTGAGGACATTGAAGCGACTCAACCCCAGCCTTTACCAATCAAAGCCAAATCAACCCCACTCCAAATCCAAACCCACATCACCCAAATACCAGAACCTCAATCTTCATCAACCCAACAACCATTAAAATAGATAACCCCCCTCTCTCCCCATGAAGAAGAGTCAGCATCTTCTTTTCACATTCCCACTGTTCCATTCCTCAGCACAGATGAAGCTGCTGCCTACACTTCATTCACCCCACTTCAATCCCAGCCTATACAACCACCACCCACCGAAACTATCCAACCACCACCCACTGAAGCCATCCAGATTTCCGAAACCCAAGAAACCTCATCACCTACCCAATCCCTCTCGACATCGGCAGCTACAGCCTATACCGCCCAAACTGTAGGAGAACAACCCATCATTCCTCAATTCATAACCCCTGCCCTCACCGTACACAAGCGGGCTCTCGAACGCTATGTCCTATACAGAGAGCAAGCCACTGAGACAATCAATCTCCACTACAATCTTCACTCCGCGAACGTTGCATGGAGCGACGTGTTCTACACTAATGTAGTCGACTTTCTGACGTACATCACGTACCGAGGAACGGAGTACTACAAGATTTTCAGACTCCTCAAAGCCTTCACAGAAGAGGAACTGATTCAAATGGAGGCCAAAACACTCAACTTCATAGGTGAAAATGGCTTCCATGCCTTCCTTGAAGGGACCAGCTTCTGGGAGAAGCTGGATGCTAAGGTGAAAGAATCATATCCACTCGCTACAGTTCCGAAGCGAGTGCCCTCTTCCCATGAAAGGAAGCTGATCAGAGAGCATAGGGAGGAGGTGGAGTTGAAAGATGCTGAGATTGCTAGTCTCCAAAGTGAAATCACGAAGAAGAGTGAGGAAATGGAGAGGAAGGCGGGGGAGGTCATTAGTCTTAGAGAAGACTTTGACAAGAAGAAGAAGGAATTGGAGAGAAAGGTGGAGGAGAAGGAGAGGCTTCTAGAGGAGAAAGAGGAGGCGCTGGAGGCGCAGGTGAAGCTAGTGGATGACAACACCAAAACCATCACCGAACTCAAGGGCTTGCTTGAGGCAGAAAGAAGCCGCTTGAGGGAGGTTAACGCCAAATTATTCGCTCTAGTCAAAGAGAAGAAGGTGTTAGAGAAGGAAGTGAAGGAGCTGAAGGAGAAGGTGGAGAATAGGGAAGGAGAGTTAGTGATGAAGGGAAGCGAGCTCCTCAATACCAAAAAGGCTCTTGACTCACTTCGAACTGAGTTGAAGGAAGTCAAAGAAGACAGTGCTGTTGACAAGAGAGAACTTGAGAGTCTAAGAAGAGATGCGCAAGCACTTGACTTGAAAAATGCTGAATTATCCACTTTACTGGAGAAAGTCAAAAGACTGAAAGAGACTCTCACTGTAAGGATCACCGCAGATGCCGAATTTCACAACTCTCTCAATCGGAGGGAGAGGAGACTTGCCGTGATGAAGGCAGAACTTGAAGCTTCCAAGGAACACTTGGAACTCACACTTCAAGAAGAAGCAAAGAAAATCACCAAAGCCGTCGAAGCGGAGCTAGAGGCTCGCTTCAGAGAGGTGGAGCCATTAGAGAGTATGATGGCGTCGGTTGTTGAGAGAGAAAGGCAGTGCAAATATCTGCTTGAAGAGATAAGCATCAAGACTGCTGAACTAGTGGCGCCCTCCATGGATAAAACCCAGCAGATGCTTCAAGCCATCTTCAATACAGTCAACTCTCTTCAACAATCCTTTTCTGGAAAGTCCATCATCCTAACCCCTGGCAGTGATGATGCCAAAAAGGGGGAAGGACAAATGAGGGAAGGTCAAGTGAAGCTAGGAGGGGAAGGACAGCTTCACGGCAGAGAAGTTGGAGGTTTAGGGGGAAGTAGTGTTGGAATTGAAAGAATGTTGGAGGGAGGCAGTAGTGATGGAGGTCTGAAGGAGGTAGTAGATGAAGCGAGGGCTCTTAGCAAGACGAAGCTCACGGAGGAGGAGTTATTAAAAAATCTTGAAGAGCCCAGCAGGCCGCTTCAGGAGAAGATGCTTGCCGCTTCAATTGCAAAACACCCTCCAGTGACCGTGTTGACAAAGGAGGAAAAGCGGAAGTAGGTGGAGAAGGATGCTGCCATGGCGTGGGAGATGGAGCAACTAACAAAACTTTCTGTTGGCGCAGGTGCTTCATCTAATTCCAAAGCGGCTGCTTTACCCAAAGCGCCCGCTTCAGCCGCCGCGCCAGCTTCAACAGCCGCACTAGCTCCAACTGCCGCACTCGCTTCATCCGCAGTCGTCCCCTCTAGTGCCGCTACGAAGAAGGATATGCCGCCTCCCCCACCACCAAAGCAGTCATTGAAGAGAGCTGCCCCAGATTCTAAGAAAGATGACCCCGAGGCCAAGCGCCAAAAGGTCAAACATGCAGTTGCTTCTAGAGCTGAGAAGGAGGAGAAAAAGAGGAAGGAAATAGAAGGAGGAAGGAGCGAAGGCGAGAGGAAGAGGAGGTCAAATGACAGGCGACTCCAAGTGATTGACGCACGGATTGAGGAGCAATTCAGTGAGGTGATACTCATCCAGTCTTCATTGGTGCGGAGTGCCTTCATTCCATTTATGCCAGATGAGTCCGAAGCATGCGAAGCACAAGCCATATCTGATGCATGCGACGTGACTACAAAAGAGATGGTTGAGTCGGGTCGCTACCCCAAAAAGGAAGAACAGAACTACATTCGGAAGCGTCTCAATGAAAAGCGTCCTTTGTGGAGCAGCGACTCAGGAAAGAAGTTCAAAGCGACCATGGCTGAACTGTCAAAGAGGTCAGAAGAGGAGTTGGCCAAGCGAAGGGACGAACACCCTGATGCAAGGGAGATTGAGGCGTTTATTCCGAAAGATCTACTTGAGTTGTGGCTATACTACAAGGACTTGTTCATCAAGGCCTATTATTACTGGGAGGTAGTGCCGCTGCAAGATCAATGCTCTAGAATAAGTGCCCTCAACAATTTCCTCGCTGCCTATGATGACAGACTGCGGAGGAAAATCTTCACACTGGCTGAACAAACTCAACCCATGCCAATTGTTGTCAAGGTTCCTGCTATAACAGAATTCCCCATGCCTTATCATCCAGGCACGGATATTCCAGACAGAGGGATAATAGATGAGGAGGTGACTGAAGCCTTTAGGCTGGAGAGTGCATGGAGAAGACCTAGTATCCACACAGTAGACACTATGGAATCAAGAGTTCTATCAGCTTACGTGGATATTGTTGTTGTTGAAGAAGAGAAGAAGGAGGAAGAAGGAAAGGAGAAGGAGAAGGAGGATGAAGCTGCAGGAAACCTTTGAGTTTCAAGCTTCCTAGTATTTCTTTTTGTGAACTGCTTGTTCATTTATCCCACTTTTATTTCTGTCTCTTCTGTGTCATTTACTCGCTTTGTGAATGACTTTACATTTTTGCTACAAACTCATTAATTTAACCGAAAAAAAAAGGGGAAGGAACTTAAAAGAAAATTACAAACGAAACTGCAAAGGAAGCAGTCGCTTGGAGTTCCCTTCACGGTTAGATAGACTAGATTTATTTTTATCTAAGTCGTACGGGTTTTGGCATCATCAAAAAGGGGAAAATTGTTGGGAATTGTTAAGAACGAATATGTTAAGGGGGAACCTATAAGGGAAATTTTAGTGTTTTGATTTGATCCCAAAACCCCAAAGCGTTCTGTTCCCAAGTGACCCATTTTGATGTAGTTAATAAGTTAGAATTTTTCTAAAAGCCTACTCTGTTAGGATGGCTCTTTTATTTTGCTTAGATTAGGCTTCAAAAGTTCAAGTGAAGGCCACTCACTTGAGTGTGTTTTCCAAAGCGAAGCGGGTCAAGCAAATCGAAGTGAAGCGTGCCGAAGAATAGCGAAGCGAAGCGATCGCTACAGTAGATTCAAAGTGAGTCTGCCAAAGCGAAGCGAAGCGAGCGCTACAGTTCAAAACGAAGCAAAGCGAAGCAAGCGCTACAGTGGAATCAAGTGAACCCACTAAAGCGAAGCGAAGCGTGCGCTACAAAGAAAAGCCGAAGCGAGTCAACACGAGTCAACAATTAATTAAGTAGCGTCACGGGAAATTTATTTCTCAAGTGACTCACTACAAATATGACCGTGAAGCGACTCACTTCAGAGTGGCCGCTACAACTTCAAAGCGAAGCGAGCCACTACCTACCAGAAAGCGACAGCACAAATTCCCGCTCCGAATTTGAACTCCAGTCAACTGGAGATCTTCGCATTTATTACGAGATCTCCACGTGTCGACTCAAGAGAGGAGCAGAGGAGTTGACTGCCAGGCCGACAAGGCGCCGCTACAGTACTGGCTCGCTCCAGTTACTGTTGAAATTGGAACTTAGCCATTTTCGGCAAAAGTCCAAATCTGTGCATCTGAAAAGTAGCCAGCCTGTGCAAGTACTGTCGAGAGGAGGAGGGACAAGGCCACCAACCAAGCAACGGATCTCAGCCAACCCTCCGCCTATAAATAGTGAAGGATCACAACGTGAAGAAGTAGAACACTACTTGAGCATTCGAGCGCCTACTGCAAACAAACACTCCCAGCTTTCATAGCAATCTTCGAGTCTTTGTTTTCCAGTGTTCTCCGAGTTTCCAGTTCATCGGAACTCGTCTTCACAACCTTCACACTTAGAGTCTAAGCCCATTCCATATCCAAGCTTAGAAGAAGAACTCTAGCCAATCTTTGCATCTACTGTAAAGAGTTCTTCATAGTGTGTTTCGTCAACCAAAAACCCTAAACTCTGTCTGTTAGGTTTTTGAGTGTCGTCGTTAGGTTGTCCAGATCCAAGGCTCTTCCTTCATCGATAGAAGAAGCCTCGATCTTAGAGTTGAGATCCAAGCTTACACTTACATCGTTTGTGTGAAGCTCGATCGAAACTAGGCTGTAAGGAGAGCCCGCAATCTCCCTGTCTGTTCGACTGAAGCGAGTGAAGCTTACAGTCGTAGTTAGGTTTGTGTAGTGAACCCGCAATCACTACGTCAGTCGTTGGATCCAGGCAAGTGAAGCCCGATCTCGACCAGGTTTTTGAAGGACCCGTAACCTTCAAGTTCTTGAGTGAAAAGAACAGTTGCCGTCGTGCAACAAAGTGGACGTAGGAGCGTTATCTCCGAACCACTATAAATCTCCGTGTCGTATCTCTCTTACCTTAATCTCTTTACAGTATTCGATTATCCATTGCACGTGCATATAAACAAACTTAACTTGGATTTTCAATTACTTAGGAAAGATTATAGCTCACCAAATTCCGCACAAAGAGTAAAGTCTCACTCTTGATCAAGCTCTAAGCTTAGGTCAAGAGATTCGTGATTGCTTTAGATCTAGCCCTCGGCTAGGTCTTAGTATTTCCAAAGAGCACTTTACTTTATACTCTGAGTTAAGGAATTGAAGTTGAAAAACTTCAAAATACGTATTCACCCCCCCCCCCCCCCCCCTCTACGTATTTTTCCTATAGCAAACCGGGACCAACATAGATCTCTAGAGATATAAAAGGGTATCACAGCCGAGACAGTTCTGGATATAACTGTCTGTTTAGGCTGTAGTATAGGCTGCATAAGTAGCTTGTCTTGGCTACTTGTCTATGCTAGTACGTGCGTGTACTGATAGGATCACGGTGAGGTGTATTCTTCTATTCTGACCTGTGTAGAAAGAATCAAGACCTCGGTGACTTAAGATGTGCCTTAAGTCTAGTTGAGTCCTAAGGGTGTATAGTTGTAGTCTGCTTCTTTGACTTACCATGGGTGAGAGTTCAGAGTATCTGCAACTCAATATGCTCCGTATCTTGGGAAGCAACTACAACTATTATGACTCTTAGTGTAACTGCAACAGAGCACTATATCCTGGTAGAACAGGTTGATCACATACCCTGAGGAATTCATTAAGGATTATCATACCAAACCCTGCAGGTGGATTAATTTCCGGTATGATGAATAAGGAATGAATGGTACTACTCATGAATAAAGAAGTTGAATAACACGAGCAGTCAGAAGCTCTAAGTTAATCGACGGATGTGGGATATCTTAAATATGGGGGTCGCTAAGTCTAATACTAGCCCTGAACTCAACAGGGGTAAAACAGGTAATTCAGTACTATTACTATAATGGAATGTTTTAGTACTTATGGACTAAATTATACTCTGGGCTGAGTATAGAGAATTTAGCCATTGGGAGGCCTCGGTTTTAACAGCTAGTAGATCCCTGATCTGGCCCAAAAGCTCAACAGGCCACAATATAAGGAATAAGTGGGCCGCCACTTAATTGGGCCCAGTGTGGGCGCAAATACTGAAAGGTGGACGAGTAGTCCATAAGTTGCAGGCCTGGCCTGCAACTTAAGCCCAAGTCGCACTTGGTCTCCTCTATATATGCCCCCTCAAGGTCTTGTTTGACCTAACAGTCTAGAATATACGAGTGCACTTAAATATTCTAAACAAGAAAGGGAGGCTAAGGTTAGAGAGAGAGAGAGACGTGCGCCGGGCTGTAAAGTAGAACGGCGGTTCCCATTTTCCGTGGCAGATTCGGAGGTTCGTTGTCCATCCAACGTCAAAATCGAGCAGGGATACAGATCAGAAGATCTATTCCCGAGTTCTCTTCTATCTCAGGTAATCGATCTAAACACCCTATGATTCCGCACTTAAATTCATAGGAGCATGATAGGATTATATCGATAGTTAGATATCCGAAATAGATCCTCGGGTGAACCGATCTTCACCGATCAATATATGGTTCCTTCAGTTGGTATCAGAGCCAAGGATCAGATTTTCGGCTCTATCTGATTAATTATCAATTTATTATGCATGTTAGATCGATTAGGATGTTTCTTTTCGTGGTGTTTGTCGTTTTTCGGTGCCGATTTAGCAATTTATTTAATTTTTGATCGCGAGATAATAAGGTACGATCTAGATTAGGCATAGATTAGTTCATTTTTTGTTTGTAATTGCTGCATCGAGAAGAAGAACGCGAAGAACGAGGAGACAAACACCGAGGACAACCGCAGCACGTGGCAGCGCGTGACGCGCACGCGCCATCGCACGCGCGCGTGCAGTCGCTCACGGCGGCGACTCTTTGCTCTCCAGCGATCGGAGGCACTCCAGCATGGCTGCTGGGGTCCGATTGGGGCTGGGGACGGTGGAGGAGCAGCAGCAGCCGGTGGGCAGCACGACGGCGCGAGGGATAGCCACGGCGGAACCCTAGGATGGGCTCGATGCCGCGACAGACGTCCATGAAGGAACCATATCTGATCGGTGAAGATCGGTTCGCCCGAGGATCTATTTCGGATATCTAACTATCGATATAATCCTATCATGCTCCTATGAATTTAATGCGGAATCATAGGGTGTTTAGATCAATTACCTCGATTAGAAGAGAACTCGCGAATAGATCTTCTGATCTGTATCCCTGCTCGATTCTGACGTTGGATGGACAACGAACTTCGGAATCAGCCATGGAAAACGGGAACCCACCGAACTGCTACTCACCCGGCTCGCGTCTCTCTCTCTCTAACCCTAGCCTCCCTTTCTTGTTTAGAATATTTAAGTGCACTCGTATATTCTAACTGTTTGGTCAAACAAGACCTTGAGGGGATATATATATAGGAGACCAAGTGAGACTTGGGCTTAAGTTGCAGGCCAGGCCTGCAACACATGGACTAGGCGTCCATTAGCAGTGTTGGCGCCCACACTGGGCGCAACTAAGTGGTGGCCCACTTATTCCTTATACTGTGGCCTGTTGAGCTTTTTGGGCCAGATCAGGGATCTACTAGCTGGTAAAACCGAGGCCTCCCAATGGTTAAATTCTCCATACTCAGGCCAGAGTATAATTTAGTCCATAAGTACTAAAACATTCCAGTAGAGTAATAGTACTGAATTACCTGTTTTACCCCTATTGAGTTCAGGGCTAGTATTAGACTTAACGACCCCCATATTTAAGATATCCCACATCCGTTGATTAATTTAGAGCTTCTTACTGCTTGTGTTATTCAACTTCTTTATTCCTGAGTAGTACCATTCATTCCTTATTCATCATACTGGAATTTAATCCACCTGCAGGGTTTGGTATGATAATCCTTAATGAATTCCTCAGGGGATGTGATCAACCTGTTCTACCAGGATATGGTGCTCTGTTGCAGTTGCACTAAGAGTCATACTAGTTGTAGTTGCTTCCCAAGATACGGAGCATATTGAGTTGCACATACTCTGAACTCTCACCCATGGTAAATCAAAGAAGCAGACTACAACTATACACCCTTAGGACTCAACTAGAGTTAAGGTTCATCTTAAGTCACCGAGGTCTTGATTCTTTCTACATCGGTCAAAATAGAAGAATACACGCACGTACTAGCATAGACAAGTAGCCAAGACAAGCTACCTATGCAGCCTATACTACAGCCTAAACCGACAGTTATATCCAGAACTGTCTCAACTGTGATACCCGTTTATATCTCTAGAGAAACCGGCAACTATGGTCTTCTGTGATCTACAACACACCATAAAGCCTACAACTTTGAGATAATGGATAGATGTTTGATGCATAGATAACAATTCATACTTAATCAGATAGGAGATCGTTAGTGGCTATGGACAACACATGCATACAAGCTAAAAGGCCTGCTTTCTAGTACACAAATCCATCAATCTCCCACTTATACTAAAGCAAACTTTTAGTATATCATGTGACAAATAGGCAAAGTGTCTACAATCTAGCATCTATTAGACATCTTCTCCCACTTATACTCAAAGTTTACTAATGTGGGAGGCGCCCCAGTCCGATCCCATCAACATGCTTATCGAACACCTTGACTAGTAAGCTCTTTGTGAACGGATCCGCCAGATTATCCGCTGAAGGGATTTTCTTCACTTCTACTTCTCCTCTTTCGATGATTGCTTGTACGAGATGGTACTTTCTCTCTTTGTGTTTGCTCTTCTTGTGAGCCCTAGGTTCCTTACAGTTTGCAACTGCTCCAGCATTATCACAATATAATGTGATACCTCTGAGCAAACTGGGAACTAGTTCTAGCTCATTAAGGAAGTTCAGGAGCCACACAGCCTCTTTAGCAGCCTCACAAGCAGCCACATATTCGGCCTCCATGGTCGAGTCTGTGATGCACTTCTGCTTCACACTCTTCCAAGTGATAGCTCCACCTCCAAAGGTGAACACATAGTCTGAGGTAGATTTCCTCTCATCTCGATTAGCCTGGATGTCTGAGTCCGTATACCCTATCGGGATCATCTCATTGGACTGATAAACAAGCACATGATCTCTTGTCCTCTTGAGATACTTTAGTATGTGCTTAACAGCCGTCCAATGTCCCTGACCAGGGTTAGACTGATATCTAGCCACCATGCCAACCGCATAGTAGATATCTGGTCTAGTACACAGCATTGCATACATGAGACTCCCAACCGCGGAAGCATACGGTATAGTCTTCATGCCCTCTATCTCCACTTGTGTCCTCGGACACATGTCCTTAGATAGAGGTATGCCATGTATGAAGGGAAGAAAACCATTCTTGGCATTTTGCATGCTGAAATGGGCGATCACAGTATCTATATATGAAGCTTGGCTTAAGCCTAACATCCTCTTACGGCGATCTCTGATCACCTTGATCCCTAGGAAGGGATTCACGCCGCGGGCTTCGCCGGAGAGGGCTGCCGGCCGTGATCCTAAGTCACCGAGGTCTTGATTCTTTCTACATCGGTCAAAATAGAAGAATACACCTCACCGTGATCCTATCAGTACACACACGTACTAGCATAGACAAGTAGCCAAGACAAGCTACCTATGCATCCTATACTACAGCTTAAACCGACAGTTATATCTAGAACTGTCTCAACTGTGATACCCGTTTACATCTCTAGAGGAACCGGCAACTATGGTCTTCTGTGATCTACAACACACCATAAAGCCTACAACTTTGAGATAATGGAAAGATGTTTGATGCATAGATAACAATTCATACTTAATCAGATAGGTGATCGTTAGTGGCTATGGACAACACATGCATACAAGCTAAAAGGCCTGCTTTCTAGTATACAAATCCATCAGTCCAGGCCAGCCTGGTCGCCGGAGACGACGACCACGGAGTCCGGTGACGGACTCCACGTGGTCGCCGTCGTTGATGGTGGTAGCGGGCGGCGCCGGAGCGAGCAGCGGCGGCGGCTGAAGGCAACGGCGACGGCGGCGGGGGCAGCGTCCAGCACGGCGGAGCACACCGGCGACATCAACACCAGCAGCGGCGGCCGCGGCGGACGTCGCCGGCGGTTGGAGCGGCGGCAGTGAGGTGAGGGGTGCCGCGGCGGAACCCTATGTAGGGTTTCACGCCGCGAGCCTCGCCGGGAAGGCTGCTAGCCGTGCTGCCAGCGGGAAAACGACGGCCAGCAGCAGTAGCGGCACCGGGGAGGCAGAGGCGGCCGGCGGCAGCGCCTCACGCTGCCGGCCGCAGCGCGGGCAGCCTTGCGCGCCCGTGCCCTAGCCCGCGATCGGGCCTAGGGTTTCTAACCCGGCCCGTTCACGTTACGGGCTGCCTCCTGCGTTCGGGCTCGGGCTATTTGAGGTCCAGTTTCGAGTTCGTGGGCCCATGAGAGTGAAACGAGCGCGGTTTGGCCTTTTCGAGAGAATTGGGTCACGTGGTGTGGGCCCAATCTCGGTTAGAGAAGCCCAATGGCAACGAAAATTAGATAATAAATTATTTAAATAATTTATTTATTTTCGGGCAGAAACGGGAGATCAAGACGGAAGACTTATTCAAGACCGAAGCCTGTTTCAGATTTATTTCTATTTTGTAATAGATTTGACAGGGTCGTCACACCACGAAAAGCGAATTTTATTTTTAGTTTTTATCTCGTTTTTCTTAAGCATGCTATGGATGCAATTTAAATTATTATAGCATGTCTTGCCTGTCGAGGTGAATTGAATTGCGCTTAGTCGAGCATGTTTTAGGATTGTCAATATAAGCATGTTTTAATTTTCTGCGAGCATGGTTTATTTGCTGCGTTTAGAAAATTATGTTTAGGATTATGTGACAACGTGATCTAGCATGTCGACAACCTTTTGAAAGAAAAATACTAAGCAGATAAAAACATTTTTGGTATAAAAAAATGTTAAGACCTCCAGAACTGACCTTAAGGTGAAGTTTGGTGCGAGTGTGTAAACGTCCACACGAACGTGGCTTGCACATCTTATCGGACGAGTTCGCCAGACTTAAGGTTTCTTAACAAAAATGTTCTAACCAAAATGAGAAGTGGGAGCTTTTCTGAGTAAACGTCCACACTAACGTGGCTTGCTCGGAATAGTAACTACGGTTTTCTCCGGAGTTGGTTTTTGAACAAAGATAGCCTAAGGAAAATAGTGCTTTTTCCGAGTTAGGCTAAGATTGTGGTTAAAAGCTTAGATATTAGTTAGAATACAACTCCCCAACGGAGTCCCTTTTCTAATCTATAATGGTCTAGTAAGGTTCAACTATTAACTCCATTTGCCATAATGATAGGTTGGTAAGATAAGTAAAGTTAAAGATCTGAGTATCTGGTCGAACAGTGGGAGCGTAAACGTCCACACGAACGTGGCTGGCGATCTGCATTGTTTGGGCTGTTGAAGGTTTCGAAATTATTGGTTTATCAAAAGGTTACAATAATTTTCGTTAGGAATTGATGCATGATCTTTTCTTACTTGTATCTACGTGTTTATGCTTTTTCAGATATGACTTTAGGCCCGTTGATAAACATTCTCACTTCGAGTCCTCTCACGGATTCCAACTATGTGGAGTGGAGGAAGAATCTCGACAATGTCCTTGCTGCGGGCGAGTATACTGATATACTCGTGACTTCTTCTCCTTCTACCCTTACTGAGTCGTTATCACAAGAAGAGAGAGAGGTTCATGGGACTTGGCACAAGAAAAATGGTGAGGCTATGAAAATAGTCTTGTCGTCTGTGTCAGATGGAACGCAGTATATGATTAGTCATATAGTGACTGCATCCAGCATGATTGAGACTCTCGAGTCTTTCTTGGTTGATGAAGTGGTGCCGAAAGCCGAACCAGTTGCAGAGTTTATTCAAGCTGTGAATAAAGCAACAGGAGTTACTCTGACGTTGAAAGACATTAGGAGAATGGTTCGAAATGCTAGGGGAGCAAGGAAGGTGCCTCTCGGTGTTGTAAGGAAACCGAAGTTCAAGGGCAAGTGCTTCATATGCGTCGAGAAAGGACACTGGAAGGCTGACTGCCCTCTAAAGAAGAAGAATTCTGGTACATCATTCATATACGTAACTGAAACATGCTTAGCTGCAAGTTCTACCCAGACTTGGGTAGTAGATACGGGAACAACTGACCATGTATGCTACTCCTTGCAGGGGTTTCTGCAGACAAGGGAGCCGAGTGATGACGATATTACCATCTCCATGGGCGATGCATCAAGAGTTGCAGCTGTCGCAGTTGGAGACATTCATTTATCATTTGATAGTACTGTTTTGGTTTTGAGAGACGTTTTGTATGTGCCTGCTTTTAGGAGAAACTTGATTTCAGTTTCGAAACTATTTGTTTACGGATATTCAGTTGTTTTGATAGAGGTGTTTCTATCATGACAGACAATGAAGTTATAGTTTCTGGCACATTGTCCCGATCTCTCTATACCATTACTTGTCCTATGAATGGTTCTTCTTCTTATAATGCTTCCTCATCATTGAATACTAAAAAGAGGAAGAATCCGTCTCAAACCAACCAAACTCTATTATGGCACTTACTATTGGGTCACATCAACCAAAAGAGGATTCAAAGGTTGATAAAAGAAGGTGTTTTGGATTTCCAAATAGCACCTTTACCAACATGTGAATCGTGTTTGGAAGGAAAGATGGTGACTAGAACTTTCAAGTACATAGGATATCGAGCTCAAGAGCTCTTAGAGTTGGTTCATTCTGACTTGTGTGGACCGATGTCCGTTCAAGCTCGAGGAGGTTACAAGTATTTCGTCATTTTCATTGATGATTACTCGAGATACGGTTTCATCTACCTGCTCCACAAGAAATCCGAGTGCTTTGATAGATTCAAGGAATTCAAAGCGGAAGTGGAGAAGAGGTCAGGTAGAAGTATCAAGTCACTTCGCTCTGATAGAGGTGGCGAGTACCTCGGAACGGAGTTTCAAAAGTTCTTGTCAGACAATGGGATTTCTTCTCAGTTAACTACGCCGGGTACTCCCCAACAGAACGGTGTAGCTAAGAGACGGAATCGTACTCTTTTAGATACAGTAAGATCGATGATGAGCTATGCATCCTTGCCAATTTTGCTCTGGGGATATGACTTGGAAACAGCAGGTTATCTCCTCAATCTAGTACCTACAAAGTCGACAGTTAAAACTCCTTCCGAATTATGGACAGGGCGTAAACCCAGCTTGGGTCATATTCGGGTTTGGGGATGTCCAACACACGTGCTGACAAAGGAGGCTGACAAAGGAGGCCGACAAATTGAGGTCTAAGACTGAGGTTAGGCTGTTTGTAGGATATCCAAAGGGAACGAAAGGAGGTTATTTTTATAGTCCCCAGGATCAGAAGGTCATTGTGAGCCCTAATGCCAGATTCCTAGAGGAGGACTTTATTAGTGACCATCGGTCAAGGAGTGAAATAATGCTCGATGAGTTGCGAGCATCAGCAGCAGCCAGTACTCCAGAACAGCCGAGAGTACAAGAGGTTATACCACTAACTGCACCCATTTCCGATACTGTATCTCCACCATCGCTTCGTCGCAGTGGGAGGGTTGTTCGTCAACCTGACCGTTTCATGTTCGTGGGAGAATCCACCGAATTGCTCTCGGGTATCGAACATGATGAGATCGACCCCTGGACTTACAAGGAAGCGATGGAGGACGAGGATGCAGATTCCTAGAGAGTTTCTATGTATTCGGAGATAGAATCCATAGTTAACATGGACGTGTACGACCTTGCGGAGCTGCCGGATGGGGTAAAGCCCATCGGTTGCAAGTGGGTGTACAAGAGAAAGAGAGGACCTGACGGGAAGGTTTTAGCCTTCAAAGCTAGATTGGTGGCGAAAGGATTCACTCAGAGAGAGGGAATCGATTATGATGAGACATTTTTGCCGGTTACCATGCTTAAGTCCGTCAGAATACTCTTGTCCATGGCGGCACATTTAGACCTAGAGGTTTGGCAAATGGACGTCAAGACTGCGTTCTTGAACGGGTACCTTGAAAAAGGTAGGGACATTTACATGCGCCAACCAGAAGGTTATGTGAGAGATGGCCAGGAGCATCTCGTATGGAAGCTTAAGAAGTCCTTGTACGGACTTAAGCAAGCATCCAGGTCCTGGAACATTCGTTTTGATAAAGTGATAAAATCCTTTGGATTTGTCCAGTGCATAAACGAAAGCTGTGTTTACAGGCTCAGTTCGGACGGAAGCATGGTATTCTTAGTACTGTACGTAGATGACATACTTCTCATTGGCAACAATGTGAACGTGTTATCAGGCGTAAAGGATTGGTTGTCTGAACAGTTTCAGATGAAAGACTTGGGAGAAGCTGGTTACATCCTAGGGATCAAGGTGATCAGAGATCGCCGTAAGAGGATGTTAGGCTTAAGCCAAGCTTTATATATAGATACTTTGATCACCCGTTTCAGCATGCAAAATGCCAAGAAGGGTTTTCTTCCCTTCAGACATGGCATTCCTCTATCTAAGGATATGTGTCCGAAGACACAAGAGGAGATAGAGGACGTGAAGACTATACCGTATGCTTCCGCGGTTGGGAGTCTCATGTATGCGATGTTGTGTACTAGACCGGATATCTGCTATGCGGTTGGCATGGGGGCCAGATATCAGTCTAACCCTGGTAAGGGACATTGGACGGCTGTTAAGCACATATTGAAGTATCTCAAGAGGACAAGAGATCATGTGCTTGTTTATCAGTCCAATGAGATGATCCCGACAGGGTATACGGACTCAGACTTCCAGGCTGATCGAGATGAGATGAAATCTACCTCAGGCTATGTGTTTACCTTGGGAGGTGGAGCTATCACTTGGAAGCGTGTGAAGCAGAAGTGCATCGCAGACTCTACCATGGAGGCCGAATATGTGGCTGCTTGTGAGGCTGCTAAAGAGGCTGTGTGGCTCTTGAACTTCCTTAATGAGCTAGATCTAGTTCCCAGTTTGCCCAGAGGTATCACATTGTATTGTAATAATGCTGGAGCAATTGCAAACTGTAAGGAACCTAGAGCTCACAAGGCAAGCAAACATATAGAGAGAAAGTACCATCTCGTACGAGCAATCGTCGAAAGAGGAGAAGTAGCAGTGAAGAAAATCCCTTCAGCGGATAATCTAGCGTATCCGTTCACAAAGAGCTTACCAGTCAAGGTGTTCGACAAGCATGTCGAAGGGATGGGACTGGAGCGCCTCCCACACTAGTAAACTTTGAGTATAGGTGGGAGAAGATGTGTAATAGATGCTAGATTGTAGACACTTTGCCTATTTGTCACATGATATACTAAAAGTTTGCTTTAGTATAAGTGGGTGGTTGATGGATTTGTATACTAGAAAGCAGGCCTTTTAGTTTGTATGCATGTGTTGTCCATAACCACTAACAATCTCCTATATGATTAAGTATGAAATGTCATCCATGCATCAAACATCTATCCATTATCTCAAAGTTGTAGGCTTTATGGTGTGTTGTAGATCACAGAAGACCATAGTTGCCGATTCCACTAGAGATATAAAAGGGTATCACAGTCGAGACAGATCTAGATTTAACTGTCGGTTTAAGCTGTAGTATAGGTTGCATAAGTAGCTTGTCTTGGCTACTTGTCTATGCTAGTACGTGCGTGTACTGATAGGATCACGGTGAGGTGTATTCTTCTATTCTGACCTGTGTAAAAAGAATCAAGACCTCGGTGACTTAAGATGAACCTTAACTCTAGTTCAGTCCTAAGGGTGTATAGTTGTAGTTTGCTTCTTTGACTTACCATGGGTGAGAGTTCAGAGTACCTGCAACTCAATATGCCCTGTATCTTGGGAAGCAACTACAACTAGTACGACTCTTAGAGTAACTACAACAGAGCACCATATCCTGGTAGAACAGGTTGATCACATCCCCTGAGGAATTCATTAAGGATTATCATACCAAACCCTGCAGGTGGATTAATTTTCGGTATGATGAATAAGGAATGAATGGTACTACTCAGGAATAAAGAAGTTGAATAACACGAGCAGTCAGAAGATCTAAGTTAATCGACGGATGTGGGATATCTTAAATATGGGGGTCGCTAAGTCTAATACTAGCCCTGAACTCAACAGGGGTAAAACAGGTAATTCAGTACTATTACTAAAGTGGAATGTTTTAGTACTTATGGACTAAATTATACTCTGGGCTGAGTATGGAGAATTTAGCCATTGGGAGGCCTCGGTTTTACCAGCTAGTAGATCCCTGATCTGGCCCAAAAAGCTCAACAGGCCACAGTATAAGGATTAAGTGGGCCGCCACTTAATTGGGCCCAGTGTGGGCGCAAATACTGCAAGGTGGACGCCTAGTCCATAAGTTGCAGGCCTGGCCTGCAACTTAAGCCCAAGTCGCACTTGGTCTCCTCTATATATACCCCCTCAAGGTCTTGTTTGACCTAATAGTCTAGAATATACGAGTGCACTTAAATATTCTAAACAAGAAAGGGAGGCTAGGGTTAGAGAGAGAGAGAGAGAGACGCGCGCCGGGCAGTAAAGCAGAACGGCGGTTCCCATTTTCCGTGGCTGATTCCGAGGTTCGTTGTCCATCCAATGTCAGAATCGAGCAAGGATACAGATCAGAAGATCTATTCGCGAGTTCTCTTCTATCTCAGGTAATCGATCTAAACACCCTATGATTCCGCACTTGAATTCATAGGAACATGATAGGATTATATCGATAGTTAGATATCTGAAATAGATCCTCGGGTGAACCGATCTTCACCGATCAGTATATGGTTCCTTCAGTAGCTAATCCGAAGCGAGTCGCTTCAGGATATAAGCAAAAGGTCAAGAGCATAGGTATGTCTCAAGCGAGTCGCAATCCCTCATGCACACACTGCTGCACTTGTGAAGCTGCTTCTAAGTAGAGATCACAAATTCAAAAGGTCGAGAAGCCCAAACCACAAGCTAACTCTGAGAAGAGAGTGAAGCAAGTGTGTGTACCAAAAGGAACTAACCTGCAAGGACCCAAACTGATTTGGGTACCAAAACTTGTCTAATTGCAGGTGAGCGCCATGGACCCCATACCAAGTGAAGGTCAACCTATTTGGTACTTGGATAGTGGATGTTCAAGACACATGACTGGCATGAAAGCTCTACTTCAAGATTATGTGGAGAAGAAGGGTCCACATGTAACCTTTGGTGACAACTCTAAAGGAAGCACCAAAGGATAAAGCGTATTGAAGATAGGAAAGCTCAAAATAGAAAAAGTTTCCTATGAGGAAGGACTGAAGCACAACTTGTTATCCATTTCACAGTTCTGTGATAAAGGATACAAGGTGGAGTTCATCTCCAACAAGTGCATTGTGAAGAACAAGCTAACATCCCAGATTGCACTCACTGGAATTAGACAAAGGAATGTCAACATAGCACAATGGGATAGCTGAAAAGAGGAGACGTGCTTTGTCGTTAGAAGTGCTACTTAAATTGGATGGCTATGGCACCGTCGCATGAACCATCTCAACTTCAAGACGATCAATCGCTTAGCTCGGAAAGGCTTGGTGCAAGGCATACCTAATGAGGTCTTTGGGAAAGATCGTCCATGCTCACCATGCCAACGAGGGAAGCAGACGAAGAAGCACTTCGCCAGTCTTGAAGAAGCATCTTCCAAGCGAGTGCTGGAGCTGCTACACATGGATTTGTTTGAACCAGTCACTCCAGTGAGCGTGAATGGAAGAAAATACACTCTTGTTGTAGTCGAAGACTTATCTCGCTATACTTGGGTTGTATTTCTCTTTAGCAAGAAGGAGACACTGTCCAAGCTGCCATAGCTGCTCAAGCGTCTTGCTGTGGAGAAGAATCAAGCGATCGCCACCATCCGCTCCGATAAAGGCACAGAGTTTCTAAACTCAACCATTGAAGCATGCTGCACGGAGCATGGGATAGCACACCAGACATCCTCAGTACGTACACATCAGCCAAAACGGAGTAGCTGAAAGAAGAAATCGGATCATCAAAGAAGTTGTTCGCACCATGATTGCCGACTCGAAGCTTCCGATGAAGTATTGGGCTGAAGCTGCCAACACAGCATGCTACACTCAAAATCGGACGCTTCTCAACAAGCGGTTCGACAAGACACCATATGAAATATGGATAGGGAGAATTCCTAACATCTCTTATTTCCATATTTTTGGTTGTAGGGTCTTCATCCATAATAATGGGAAATAATAATTGAAAGCTTTTGAAAGCAAAGCTGATGAAGGAATAGTCTTAGGATATTCTACATCAAGACAAGCTTACAGGGTGTTCAATTGTTAAACCCTAATTGTGGAGGAATCACCCCATGTCGTATTTGATGAGTCTTCTTTAAGTCTTCCACAGGAACAGGTTCAAACAAATGAGGAAAATTCAAGCAAGGAACCCGTTAATCCACTGACTTGGGACATGCTTGAAGATGATGAAGAAATCAAGGATTCAAGCGAGTAGATTGCCCAAGAGAAGGTTGAAGCTGCCCCTAAGACTCAAGAAGTGAGTGCAGGCCAAGAACCCATTCAGGTCGCTTCAGATGGCGAAGCAAGCGACCCTCATGAAGATGAAGAAGAAGTTGGTGGATCCAAGCGTGCATGGCTCAAGAATCATTCACCAAGCCAAATCATAGGAGATCTATCCAGAGGCGTGGTGACTAGAAGCCAAGTGTTTGAAGAAAGTGCTATGTTTAGTTACTTTCTGTCTAACATCAAGCCAGCATGTGTGGAGGAAGCCCTAGAAGATTCTAATTGGGTGACTGCCATGCAAGAAGAGCTGAATCAGTTCACGAGAAACGACGTATGGTACCTTGTGGACCGTCCTAAATTTCAGCATGTGATTGGCACCAAGTGGGTGTTCAAGAACAAGACGGACGAGGACCACAACGTCGTGAGGAACAAGGCTCGACTTGTCGCCAAGGGTTACTGCCAAGAGGAAGGGATCGATTTCGACGATACCTTCGCTCCAGTGGCCAGACTTGAAGCGATCAGACTATTTCTTGCCTATGCAGTGATAACCACATATTTATCATGCTTTAGAGTGCGTCTCGATGCGTGTTTTGTGAAAGAGTTTGTGCTCTAACAACGGTAACCACAGTGACTAGCACTGTGAAAACCAATGTTGTAGACACTTACGCAGCAGAATAAAAATGAATGCAAAGACACAATGACACGAGAATTACTTTTTAGCAAGATATTTTTCAATATCTTACCGAGCTTCAAGGCTAAAAACAATCCACTAATTGTGAACAAACAATTTACAAGTCGAGGTTAAAGGCAAATCAAAATCTCTAACCTAAGCTAGTGGAACTCGACTAAAACAACCTTTTGAATAAGGATAAACAAGTGAATAGAACTCTATCACTAAAAACTCGGTAGAAGAAGATGTATCCTTCTCGAGTTGGACTCTTCTCTATTTATAGATCTCCGAATCTTGTTGTGCACGCACATCCCATGAAAATCTCAACCACCTTCTCCACTTCTTCAACGATCAGTTCTCCCCCTTTCTTCTCACCGGTCGAACTGATTCTCCATCTGGTCTTCAACTAATTTTCGTAATCCCCAAGAATCTCCAACGAACTGAGACTTGGTCAAATGTTCTCACCATTGTGACTACCATTGTAACGTGCATTGTGGAGACAGAAGAAAGACAAAACAAAAATATAATTTACACGTAGAATGTAAATTCCAACAAGCTCCCCCTTTTTGTCTTTCTTCACAAAATATAATCCATCCGTGTATAAGACAGAAAAAATAATCCATGCAATATATAGCACAAAAACTACATGCTTCATGAATTCAATCAAGGAGAAAATACTGCTTCAAATATAAATCCATCAAGATAGCATCGAATATAAACCATCAAAAATAAGTAGCAGCATTATCCAAAAATATCCACAGCAGAAAGGAAATTGTTTGTTCCCATCCATCCACATAGAAATTAAATTGTTTTAACATCCTGCACACAAAGAGCAAAGTCAAGCAGCATCACTGGAACCGGCTTCATCATCATCTTCGTCCTCCATGTCTTCATCTCCCCCTTCATCTGCGTCCCCTCCTTCTTCTTGACCAAAGCAGTGGCGATGACTTGGCTCAGCACCAGCACCATCTCCCCCTTTTTGTGAAGAGAAGACAGAAAAGATGACTTTCCTGTTCGCCTTGGCTTTTTGGAGCTGGTCCTCAAGAGATGCAATTAGTGTATCCATGTACACCAACTGTGATCCTGAATGCTCAAGCATGCTACCTGCAAACTGACACACAGGAGGAGAGTCTGTATTCTGGTCCGATGAAGCACCAATAGGGTAGATTCCATCCCAAGGAAGATCCTCGTAATGATCCGAGCTGAGCAGACTAGCATGAATACTCCACAAAGACTTCTTGGAAGAGAAGATGTCTGACTCTGTAGGCTTGAGGTTCTGCTTCTTCAGCATCTCAAAGATCAAAGAGGGATACGGCAGGTAAGACCTTGACTTCCTCTCAGCATGGCTGGCAATCTCATCAAAAATGATTCTCAAATTCCATCTGTTGAATAGACACACCAGTGTTGTTGGATGTAGGGAGCCAGTTGAAAGTCATGATCTTGTGCAGCACAGCAAAGAGAGAAGTGAGATGAACAGCCCTGCAGTCATGATGTTGACTCACACCAGAGCCTTTCCATTCCTTTTCCTTGTCCCTCGTCAGCAGCCTAGCCATTACTGGAACATTGACACTCACCACAGTGTCCACACAGTCCTTCCTACCCAAAAATTTATTGATTTTGTGGGGAGTGATGTGAAACATCTCCCCCCTTACATACACTTTCCCATAACCCTTTGACGAAACATCAGAGAAAGATTTGGTAAGATTGGCATAAAACTGCTTCACCACATCACTCACAAATGGACCAGCATAAGTACAAGCTTTAAGCAAACCAGCATGATCAAGAAATTTTCCTAGATTATACACCTCTAGGTTATCCACATCCACACTCCTATCCAAAGCAAAACACCTGTCCTTGAACCACCCCCACATCTTCAAAGCAGATTCAGAATAAAATTCAGTACACACTCCCCTAGACTCATCAGACTCCCCCTCACTATGCTCAGTATCATCCCCCGAAGAAGTTCTATCCGAAGAGGTACTTACAGTGAGTTTTGGAGGCCTCCGAGCGGAACGAACCACAGATTCAATCTTCCTCTTCTGCACAGAGAGAGGATGAGGAGGCGGCTTCGACGCCACGTGAGGTACGGCTTCCTGGGGTGGTGAGAGAGGCGTATCATCAGCGTCAGAAGATTCCAGATTGATGGTCACCGGAGGACCACCATCTCCCTTTCCAAACTTGGAGCGAAGACGATTTGAACGGCGGTTTGGGGGAGACTGGATCTTGCGGGCAACCTGCTTCCACCGCATCTTCCTCTCCTTGACCGGCTCCTCCTTGGGTTTCTCTTCACTCGTGTTCCCCTCCGACTGGAAGAGAACATTGAAAGACAAATCTGTCCCCGATTCTGAACCCTCCAGATTAGGGTTTGGGAATTGGGGCTGCTGAACAGAAGAACCCACCTCCACGGCTTGAGGCATTTGGACCTCCAGAGAAATCGGAGCAGTTGCTACCATCATAGTTGTCACATTCAAATCCACCGGAGCAGAACTGACTGGCACATCCGACGGGACAAAAATTCCCGAATTTGGAGATGTGTCCATTGGAGTGGCTTCACTAACACGAGATGACTGCGGACCGAGGGGAAAGACTTGGGTAATCGGCTGCGGGGAGTAGAAGAGGTTGGTCGGAATGGGAGTAGTGAGGGAGAGAGTAGGGTTTGGTTGTGGCGGCGGCAGGATATTTGGAACAGGCGGAGTTATTGTGGGTGCCGGCTCGGAGTCAAACTCAGCAAGCAACTGAGCAAGTAACTCCGGCTGATCGTGAAACATGGTTTCCAACCGGCGGCGGGCATTTTCAGTAAGCATTGTTGATAAACAGTGGAGAGAAAATGTAACGCCCCGATATTAGGGGAACAATAATATCCTAAACCGGGGGTTACGCTGGCGAAATAGAAGAATAATAAATAATAACCTAATTGATTTAGTGGCATGTATTGTTTGATTATACAGTAGTCAAACTAGAATATATAACCAATATTTGATGAATACAACAATATATAGTAATCTGCGAATCAAGAATACAAATTACCATATTTAAACATAAGTTCCAATAGTTATTAATAACTTTAAGGAAACCGAATATTCGAGAGTATAGGTAGGATAATAACTTGTGGAAAACAACCACATACTTGAGTTTGATAAACCTAAATTATTCAAAGGAAGTGTTGCAGCGGATAAACACAGATAGTTTACATGTATAAAGACATATAAACTCGACTTGAACAAAGCTGTACATTTATTTATTAACAACAAGCCACTCAGCACACCTCCATCCCATCACCAAGCTTAACCTGCACATTTTAGAAATAATATGCAGGGCTGAGTACAAGTACTCAGTGACACATGCCGAAACAGTTGAAAGTGCTCGATAGAGCTATATATTGAACTTGCCACAGTAAGCATATCACGAGTATTACTTGAAAATGACTCGATCATGCTAAAATGTTTTGTTAACTTTAACGTAAATGTGTCTGTAGACAGTTTATATCACATGTATGAACCAAAACTACAATTCACATAGAAGTGTCGAGAAGGGAGCCCCCTTCTCGAACACAATGATCGGTCAACACGCTAGACGACTCACGATCTTAAGTGTACACATAATTCTACCTTGCGTAGACCGAATTCGTCATAAATAATGTAGTTGGTATCACACAAAAATCATAACAAAGGCAAGTCAATTTAATCATAAATATATTTCATATAGCATTTGATCAATCATTTTGTTTGATAGAAAGCCCACCTGACTCTGCTTTATTTAACTAATTCGGCTTCTTCTTGTTGCTTCTCTTGATCACCTTTCGCTTGTACCTTCATTGGTTTTAACGATACGAAGGTTCGTATAAGTACATATAGACGAGAAGGAAAGTAGAAGATAAATGACAATCTTATTTAGCTACTTCCTATTAGAACTCTAATGTAAGAATATTGCTAATGTAGTTAATAAGATAATTTCTTTTATTATTTCAACCCAATGAACAAAAAGGAGGAAGGATTCATTTGCACATTGTTTTCCTACTCCTTTCTACTGTGTATAAACATAATAACTAATGGTCACTTAAGGGAAAATCATAACATAATCATGTTTTAAGAAATTAAAATAAGTTCCTTAATGTGACTGTTTTGACAGCATAGCCCTGTTAACTTAGAACGAACATAACTTGCTCGTGTGATGACCAAAAGAATTGATTCAAGAAGATTTGGAAACCTTAAACAATTCACAACAACTTTACTCAAATGCAAAATTCCTATTTGAGCAAGGGAAAGTGTCAAAAACAGGGGTTGAAGTAGGGACAGAGTTGCTGTCCTGTTTCAGATTTACATTACGACATCTCAACTTCGTACGATTCTCTAGAGCTCATAAAAATGCGTATTGGAATGTTAAAGGTATCAATAGAAATCTAAGAAAGAATACTAAACTTCCATTTAGGCACCAATCCCAGATAAACAATAGAGACGGCTCGAGAACGCTGATGAAAAACGAAGGCAGAAAAGGGTTCGTCAACAATCTTAGTTTTGACAGGTAGAGTTTGATAAATCGTAGTAATTCCATAGAAACTCCGATATGGGTGTAAAAGGTACTGATTGAAAGCTGAGATAACATTCTAAAACTTTCATTTAGAAAACATTCCAAGGAAACCAAGAAAAGACGCTCGAAAACGTCGATGAACAAGGGAGACAGAGACTGCTCGCTAAAAATATTAGACTGGACATATATAATTCGAAAATTCATAGAAAATTCATACGTACTCCGATTTGAATAAACAAGGTATGTACAGAAAGCTACTGAAACATAATTTAACATGGAAGAAGAATCGACCACAGTTTATGAACGACAGACTCTGAATAGGGCTCGCAAGCAGGCTGATTTCCAGCTTCTTATAAAAGTAACTTAATTTCAAGAACATAAACTAAATGAATTACTTACACAATCAAAGAAATTCCTAGAGGTTGGATTCCATTGAAGAACAACATCAAACAAACCGATTACCCCCAATTCCTACAACCTATATCATCATCTCCTCTAGATTGCTTGAACTTAGAAGAATAAGGATAGAAATTACCTTGTTCACTGAAAGAAAGGAATCATCTAGGTTGGGAACATCTTGGACGGAAACGAAGGGGAGGAAGAAGAAAATCAGATGCTTTATCGGAGGAAGTTTGCACTGCAGAGGTGTGTTCAATTCTCTGTGGTTCTACGTTATGAAGGAAGGCGCAGAAAACAAATAATATCTAGATATCATTTAACAAATTTTTAATTTCCTTTTTCAGTTAATTAAATTCTTTTTTAATTTCTCTTTTATTAACTTATTTATATTTCCTTCTCTATTTATTTCTTCTCCCCTTTGGCTGAACGTGTAATAACCAGGATTTTTGAATAAAAGAAAATAGCAGAATAAATTAAATTTCTTTAGTAAATTAAAATTTTCCCAAATAATATTTTTAGAATAATAATAGATTAAGTAAAAGTCTTTAGAAGAGTAAGTAAAATTTATTGAGATTTCTTAAATAAAAGAATTTCAAATTTATTTAAATAAATTGTCTAAACTTAAAAAAATAGAAAATAGAAAATAAATAGCTTTCCTTATTAAAATAAATTTTCCTTAATATCAAATAATTAGAAGTGACTTAAGATTTCATAAATGTTTTTCAAATTTTAGTAGTTATAATAAAAGAATTTTAGAAATATTAATTTAATTAAAATTCTTTAACTAAAATATTATATCTTGCTCAACAAATATCCTAAAAATATAATATTAATACTTTTAATCTAGTTTTGACATTAAAAGATTTATAAAAGAAGTTAGATATTTTTCGGATAAACGGTTAAGAAAACCCGCGTCGCCTTTTGTCTATTTCGATCCTTTTCGTTCCTTTAAAATTCTTTGATCTATCAAACCCCTTCCGAAAAATCTTTAACCTATATCGTTGAGTTCGATATTTTATTTGGATTCCGTAGACACTTCGAAACCTAAAATCGGAACCCGTTGCCGGAAAGAAATCTTTTCGTCGGGGAACGAGACGTCGAACCGGAGACGGGATGACCCCTATAAATAGAGGCCATCACCGCCTCCTTCCATTCACATCAGCCCCATTAATTTTCCCCTCCACCCTAAGGAAACCCACCACCGACTCTCTCTCTAGAGTCTCCCTCTCCCTTAATCCCCACCGATCAGCCCCCTCTCTCCCTTATCTCCCCCTCGCCAACAGCCCTCCCCTTCACTCCCCCACCTCTCTCGCACTTCCCCTCAAACAGCAGCAGCTGCTGCACTATCTCCCCACCCCCTTCACGCCACCACCACCAACCTCATCTCGCTCTCTCTCCCTCTAAGAGTACAAGGGCAGCAGCCCCTCCCCATCTCTCTCGCTCGTCCATCACCCTCTCCCGATCAGCTGCAGCAGCAGCCTTGTCTTCTTCAGCTCCTCTGCCGCCATCAGCCTCCATCGCCATCACCTTCTTCCTTTCAAGCCGAGGAAGCCGCAGGCATCCTCCGATCGCCGTCGTTCATCTTTCGTGCATATCTTTCTCTCCGATCATCGAAAAGGTATGCCGTTCGTTCCTATGCACTCGTAGGGAGATTTCGATTCTAGGAGTAGTGGCTGATCGTCGCCACGAGCTCCCGAGATTAGACATACATCACCTTCATCATTTTCATCTTCTCTTCTTCTCCATCGCCGTTCGCAGCTGCCCTTTCTTTGGTGGCTGCCGGCGCTTCCTTTTTGCATACCCATCCCCGAATAAAGTTGTTCGTAACCTAATAATTAGCCACTTAATCGGAATGAATTTTTGAAAATGAATTGTTGTAGGTTTCCCCCTCTTTTTCACGGAAAATGTTTCCCTGCATGTCGAGACTCTGCCCAAATATTTTGAAAATAAAAGTATAAGTTCTAAATAATATTTTCTAGCATCCTATAAAATTTGGTAACAATCGGAATCACCGTTAATTTTCTAAAAATGAAACTAGGTTCATTTCGATTTGAAGGACCCCTAACCCTTTTGCATGTCAAATGTTTTTGCATCAAAATATTCTAAATAATAATTTGATAAACTTTCATGTTGGAACTTAAGCCATGCGAACCTCGAAAACATAATAAAATATTCTTTGAAGATTTAATATTATTTTTATAATTTTAGAAAATATAAAAGTCAAAGGAAATTAATATTAGGAAATTCTAAGTAAAGATTTGGATGTACCTTAACGTCATAAACATATTTGTAGGAGTATTGTCAGAAGGATCTGTCTTAGGTTTCGAACCTGAGAATTGAGGAAACAAGTAAACGGTAAAGGTGGGGTTACTCTATTTTAAAATCTTATCTTTGAGTTATTAAGCTCTGATATTTGTGAAAATTGATATTATCCATGAAAATGTTTTGTTGTGCGGACTACGTGTTTAATGCCTCAATCAGTATAACGACCGTGGTTCTTAGTTGGTCTAACACACTAGCTAAGGATTGTGTACACTTAGCCCAGAAGTGCGGTAGGTTGATCACCATCGGCTTCTGTTGGATGATAGAGGGCTGTCTGGGTTAAGCGTCCCGAGACTCTACATTTTTAGCTTGCCTGTCTGGGTTAAGCGTCCCGAGGTATTGGTGATGAGGTAACGTTTGTAGTTCCGTGACAAGTGCTCGAGCCATAAAATAAGTTTTAAGTATAATTAGGAGTTAAACTATTTTTCAAACCCTCCTAATTTTACTTGCAGCGTGGATATTATCTTTAAACTGTTTGATAATTGTTTTCTTTTGGCATGAGACCACTGAGTGCATTAGTACTCAGCCCTGCAATTCCTTTCCAAATGTTTTGCAGATTGGGAGCCGGAGGCGTAGTGACGGAGAAGAGAGAGAGAAGAAGGAGGAATCAAGAGACGATGGAAAATAAAACTTAAATCCGTTAGACCTTCTCGTTTCTTAAATTTCGATTTGGTTATAAACAATTTCTTAAGTTTCATCTTTTAATTATAGTTTTCCTTTCGTCTCTAAAACTATCGAAATACTATCGTCTTAAATAAATGAAATGAAAGTTATAGTTTTAGTTAACTTAGAAAGTTTAAAAGTTCGTTAAAGTTTATTCGTTATTCTTTTGTTAGTTTAAAACCTAAACTTGGAATTTAGGTTATAAAAACTTGACGTTTTGGGAATATGAATTTATAATACGAAAACTTAAACGAATTTATAACTAAAACTATAACGGTTGTTATGCTTTCGTATATGTATTCTGGAGCCAACTGTAGTGCGGTCTGGTCCGCCACGGTTGTTATGATTTCTTATACACCTTGGATCCTACTGTAGAGCGGTCTGGTCCGCCATGGTAGTTACATTTTATTTAATATTATGGATCCGATGATGGCGCGGTCTGGTCCGACCTCATCGTTACAATTTATGTACTTGGTTAGCTGATGAGAAAAGTTTTCGGTATTCACTACGACTTGATCCTGGTATAGGGGAGATGCTGCCCAAATTTTCGGGCTAAACTATATAAATTTTAATTAAAACTAATTAAAATTAATTAAATTGTGATTTCTCCCTTTTTATTTTACCCTTCGTCGCATCCCGGTTTAATTGGTTATATTTAAATTGATTATTTTAGAGTTAGGAAAACCGGGGTGTGACAGCATGGTATCAGAGCGTAGTCGTTCTGAATACCAAAGACTATTCATAAACTTAAATTTAAAATTTTGAGAAAGGTTTATCCTAGGCATGGACTATGCATTAATCTAAGGAATTTAAGATGGAATAATTTCACGTTCGACCTATGCATCCTCTCTCTCTCGATCACTATCGCTCCGAGCTCATCGTCGAGGTACATTCCTAACTCATATGATTATATTGATTGAAACTAACGATTGAAAGTTTGATTACGTGAAAGGTTGTGAGAAATATTTATCGAAACATATGTGAGATGAGAACGTGACTTATATGTTGTAGTGATTTATGTGATTCTTCATATAAGTATGCAAGCATGCTTTTACATATATTGTATATGTCAACTTAAAATTCACTTTAGCATGTTGAATAAATGATCATGTGTATGTGTTACTTACAAAATACTCTATGATAAGTTATTATATGATTAGAGCTAGCTCTTGTGATATGCTAAATGTTGATTATATGAGTAAGGGTTATATGATGATATATTATGCTTAATGAAAGGTCATTAGTTGTGAGATAAATTATATAACATGATATTGCATGACTAAGTTTGATGGGTTAACTTAGATATCATGGGACTAATATATGAACATGCAATGATAAAAATTTATAAAGATGCTACATTATTTATGGGATATATGAAAATGAAACATGTTACATGCAATTGAAACTTTATGATATTATATGCTGCATAATAATCTTGCTATACTAATGACTTCTCAAATATGATATCATATGAAAATTAAGCTTAGGATATCTTCAGAAGAACAATATGATCATGCTATTATATAATTAAGGAGATGTTAGTTGTTGGTGTGTTATATAAAAACGACATATATTGTGGGAATGAAACCTCATGAGATAATGTGATAATGTTACAATGATAACTTCACAGATATATATAATAACATGACTATGTTAATTATGAGATAATAATACCATGAAGATTATAAAAAAAAATTAGATATGATATGATTATATCGATATGGGAAATGTTAATCAATACTTTTGACAAGGCTAAATCATGTTGAATTTATGACTTATTCGTATGTATGTATTAAATGTGAAATAGCACTATGTCATCCAAATCGAAATCCTTATGTTGTGACTTTGACATAATGGTTTGGTGATATTACGAGTCCAAGATTGAGTATTTTATGATGAACATGAAGTATGTGAAAGATGGTGTATGTCTAAGTAATATTATTGTCATTGATATCGACATGAAATGATTTCACGAAATATGAATATATGCACTTATATGATATGGCAAGCATGATGTGGTCCTTTGGAAGATATGAAATGTTTGAATATGTGATATAAATCTGCGAAACGATGAAATAATTTGAAAGATTGAAACGTGAAGTAATTGTTTGATTTGAATGTGAAGAATGTTGACATGATTATGTGAAAATGCTAAACTTGAGATATATTCATGTTATAATATTGTGATCCGGGTAGGGAGTCACCATCTCAACGAAAGGGTCGGGAAATTAATATTTTTAACGGTTGTGTACCGAGGATAATTGAAAATATTTATGTTATGAAATTATAAAATGGGTAGGTACTTGAGATTCGTTTCAAACGAATCAACTTTTGATGATATATATGGCTATGATTATGACTATGATTATATGATTACGTGACTTGGTGGTTTTATGGTTATCTGCAAAAGTTGCATGATTGATTGCAAAACGTGAACTATGTGAAAAAGGAAACATGACAAATGACTAAACATGAAAAGTTGCACTATTTGCAAAATGTGAATTGTATGTTGAGAAATTTGAATTGTTATAATCCGGACAGGGATTTATGTTCAAAACATGAAAATTTGACAGGTTATGTATCGGGTTATGATACAATTGATAATTATCATCCGGGGAGGGATTGATATTGAAATTTTGACAGGTTATGTATCGGGTTACGATACGATTAAATTTATATCATCCGGGGAGGGATTGATATTGGAAACTTGACATGTGATATGAATTTTTTAAAGTATCGGAGTACGATACAAGAATTATGTGATTATATCGGGTTTACGATATATCTGTGACTTATTTGATTATATCGGGCTTACGATATATATGTGAATTATGTTTTTCTGCTTGAAAGAATGAGTATATTTCTGAAGTGTTGAATCCCCGAAAACTCTTAAAAAAAAATTAATGTCATTTGGGATATAACATATATTATTGATTAAAAGTTACTAATGTTTCGGGTGACATTATGTTTCAGAGTTAGTGCCACGACTTAGCAAAACAAAGGATGGTGTCTAGAAGAAAAGATAAGGTAAGTGATACCCTAGAACTGTGCAAGCCCCTAGATCACATAGAGACTGCTCACGTCAAGGTCTTTTGGAATCACCAAAACATAGAAGCAGCCTGTAGAAACTAGATGAAAAGATGAGAGCCCAAAACCCCGACCTAGTATAAGAAGGTACCTAAATTTCGGGACGAAATTTTCTTTAAGGGGGGTGGAGTGTAATAACCCGGATTTTTGAATAAAAGAAAATAGCAGAATAAATTAAATTTCTTTAGTAAATTAAAATTTTCCCAAATAATATTTTTAGAATAATAATAGATTAAGTAAAAGTCTTTAGAAGGGTAAGTAAAATTTATTGAGATTTCTTAAATAAAAGAATTTCAAATTTATTTAAATAAAATTGTCTAAACTTTAAAAAATAGAAAATAGAAAATAAATAGCTTTCCTTATTAAAATAAATTTCCCTTAATATCAAATAATTAGAAGTGACTTAAGATTTCATAAATGTTTTTCAAAATTTAGTAGTTATAATAAAAGAATTTTAGAAATATTAATTTAATTAAAATTCTTTAACTAAAATATTATATCTTGCTCAACAAATATCCTAAAAATATAATGTTAATACTTTTAATCTAGTTTTGACATTAAAAGATTTATAAAAGAAGTTAGATATTTTTCGGATAAACGGTTAAGAAAACCCGCGTCGCCTTTTGTCTATTTCGATCCTTTTCGTTCCTTTAAAATTCTTTGACCTATCAAACCCCTTCCGAAAAATCTTTAACCTATATCGTTGAGTTCGATATTTTATTTGGATTCCGTAGACACTTCGAAACCTAAAATCGGAACCCGTTGCCGGAAAGAAATCTTTTCGTCGGGGAACGAGACGTCGAACCGGAGACGGGATAACCCCTATAAATAGAGGCCATCACCGCCTCCTTCCATTCACATCAGCCCCATTAATTTTCCCCTCCACCCTAAGGAAACCCACCACCGACTCTCTCTCTAGAGTCTCCCTCTCCCTCTCCCTTAATCCCCACCGATCAGCCCCCTCTCTCCCTTATCTCCCCCTCGCCAACAGCCCTCCCCTTCACTCCCCCACCTCTCTCGCACTTCCCCTCAAACAGCAGCAGCTGCTGCACTATCTCCCCACCCCCTTCACGCCACCACCACCAACCTCATCTCGCTCTCTCTCCCTCTAAGAGTACAAGGGCAGCAGCCCCTCCCCATCTCTCTCGCTCGTCCATCACCCTCTCCCGATCAGCTGCAGCAGCAGCCTTGTCTTCTTCAGCTCCTCTGCCGCCATCAGCCTCCATCGCCATCACCTTCTTCCTTTCAAGCCGAGGAAGCCGCAAGCATCCTCCGATCGCCGTCGTTCGTCTTTCGTGCATATCTTTCTCTCCGATCATCGAAAAGGTATGCCGTTCGTTCCTATGCACTCGTAGGGAGATTTCGATTCTAGGAGTAGTGGCTGATCGTCGCCACGAGCTCCCGAGATTAGACATACATCACCTTCATCATTTTCATCTTCTCTTCTTCTCCATCGCCGTTCGCAGCTGCCCTTTCTTTGGTGGCTGCCGGCGCTTCCTTTTTGCATACCCATCCCCGAATAAAGTTGTTCGTAACCTAATAATTAGCCACTTAATCGGAATTAATTTTTGAAAATGAATTGTTGTAGGTTTCCCCCTCTTTTTCACGGAAAATGTTTCCCTGCATGTCGAGACTCTGCCCAAATATTTTGAAAATAAAAGTATAAGTTCTAAATAATATTTTCTAGCATCCTATAAAATTTGGTAACAATCGGAATACCGTTAATTTTCTAAAAATGAAACTAGGTTCATTTCGATTTGAAGGACCCCTAACCCTTTTGCATGTCAAATGTTTTTGCATCAAAATATTCTAAATAATAATTTGATAAACTTTCATGTTGGAACTTAAGCCATGCGAACCTCGAAAACATAATAAAATATTCTTTGAAGATTTAATATTATTTTTATAATTTTAGAAAATATAAAAGTCAAAGGAAATTAATATTAGGAAATTCTAAGTAATGATTTGGATGTACCTTAACGTCATAAACATATTTGTAGGAGTATTGTCAGAAGGATCTGTCTTAGGTTTCGAACCTGAGAATTGAGGAAACAAGTAAACGGTAAAGGTGGGGTTACTCTATTTTAAAATCTTATATTTGAGTTATTAAGCTCTGATATTTGTGAAAATTGATATTATCCATGAAAATGTTTTGTTGTGCGGACTACGTGTTTAATGCCTCAATCAGTATAACGACCGTGGTTCTTAGTTGGTCTAACACACTAGCTAAGGATTGTGTACACTTAGCCCAGAAGTGCGGTGGGTTGATCACCATCGGCTTCTGTTGGATGATAGAGGGCTGTCTGGGGTTAAGCGTCCCGAGACTCTACATTTTTAGCTTGCCTGTCTGGGTTAAGCGTCCCGAGGTATTGGTGATGAGGTAACGTTTGTAGTTCCGTGACAAGTGCTCGAGCCATAAAATAAGTTTTAAGTATAATTAGGAGTTAAACTATTTTTCAAACCCTCCTAATTTTACTTGCAGCGTGGATATTATCTTTAAACTGTTTGATAATTGTTTTCTTTTGGCATGAGACCACTGAGTGCATTAGTACTCAGCCCTGCAATTCCTTTCCAAATGTTTTGCAGATTGGGAGCCGGAGGCGTAGTGACGGAGAAGAGAGAGAGAAGAAGGAGGAATCAAGAGACGATGGAAAATAAAACTTAAATCCGTTAGACCTTCTCGTTTCTTAAATTTCGATTTGGTTATAAACAATTTCTTAAGTTTCATCTTTTAATTATAGTTTTCCTTTCGTCTCTAAAACTATCGAAATACTATCGTCTTAAATAAATGAAATGAAAGTTATTGTTTTAGTTAACTTAGAAAGTTTAAAAGTTCGTTAAAGTTTATTCGTTATTCTTTTGTTAGTTTAAAACCTAAACTTGGAATTTAGGTTATAAAAACTTGACGTTTTGGGAATATGAATTTATAATACGAAAACTTAAACGAATTTATAACTAAAACTATAACGGTTGTTATGCTTTCGTATATGTATTCTGGAGCCAACTGTAGTGCGGTCTGGTCCGCCACGGTTGTTATGATTTCTTATATACCTTGGATCCTACTGTAGAGCGGTCTGGTCCGCCATGGTTGTTACATTTTATTTAATATTATGGATCCGATGATGGCGCGGTCTGGTCCGACCTCATCGTTACAATTTATGTACTTGGTTAGCTGATGAGAAAAGTTTTCGGTATTCACTACGACTTGATCCTGGTATAGGGGAGATGCTGCCCAAATTTTCGGGCTAAACTATATAAATTTTAATTAAAACTAATTAAAATTAATTAAATTGTGATTTCTCCCTTTTTATTTTACCCTTCGTCGCATCCCGGTTTAATTGGTTATATTTAAATTGATTATTTTAGAGTTAGGAAAACCGGGGTGTGACAGAACGCAAGTCTCACTTCTCTCTTTTCTTTTCTTCTTCTTTTATTTCTTAATGAATTTATTAATTATTCTACATATATATATTTCTATTATTCCCGTCGTTCGATGAGGCCAAACGAAAAGAAAGAAAATACATATTTATTTCTTAATTCCATCCTACTAATTTCCGTACTTCTCATCCCTTGCATAAATCATATTTTCTTCTATAAGATTATCTATGCTAAATATCATTAATTAATACTAATATAGATATTTAGGCTAATGAAAATACGGGGTGTTATATCATTTCCCCCTTAAAAGAAATTTCGTTCCGAAATTTGTTTACCTCGTTAAAAAGTTCCGGGTATTTCCCTTTCATCTTTGATTCGAGTTCCCATGTTGCTTCCTCTTGTCCATGGTGTCTCCATAGAACTTTGACTAGGGTAATCGACTTAGTTCGTAGCTGTTGGATTTTGTATCCAATATCGCTTCGGGTCTTTCTTCGTAGCTTATGTCAGGCTCTAGATTGACTTCTTCTTGATGAAGGACATGCTTTGGATCAAAAACATACTTCCGCAGCTGAGAGATGTGAAATACGTTATGAGCGTTGCCTGCGCTCGGTGGCAATGCCAACTTGTAAGCAACTGCACCTATTCTGTCAAGAATTTCAAAAGGTCCTATAAATCTTGGTTTAAGCTTTCCTTCTACTCCGAATCGATGAACTCCTCGTGTCGGTGAAACCTTCAAGAAAACTTTATCTCCTATCTCAAATTGTAATTCAGTCCTCCTTGTGTCGGCACAAGACTTCTGGCGATCCTGTGCTTCCTTGATTCGTTGTCTAATCTGCCGAACTATTTCTATCATTTCTTCTACAGTCTCAGGTCCTAGTATCTTCCTTTCACCTACTTCATCCCAGTAAAGTGGTGATCGACACTTTCTGCCATAGAGGGCTTCATATGGTGCTCTACCAATTGTCGCTTGATAACTATAGTTATAAGCAAATTCAATAAGCGGCAAAACTTGTTCCCAATGGTCACCTCTATCTAATACAATGGTTCGAATCATGTCTTCTAGAATCTGGATGGTTCTCTCAGATTGTCCATCTGTCTGTGGATGAAAATCTGTACTAAAATTTAATTTAGTACCCAATTCCTCTTGCAAACTTCTCCAAAAACGAGAGGTGAATTTAGAATCTCTATCTGATGTAATTGTTATCGGTACTCCGTGTAAGCGTATGATCTCACGGACCTACAACTGAGCTAACTTGTCTGATCCATAGGTAATTGGAATTGGTATAAAATGGGCACACTTTGTCAGTCTGTCTACAATCACCCATATTGCAGTATTCCCTCTTTTAGACTTAGGTAATCCCGTTACGAAATCAATGGCGATATGGTCCCACTTCCATTCAGGAATATCCAAAGGTTGTAGCTTCCCATAAGGTCGCTGATGTAAGGCCTTCACTTGTTGACATGCTAAACATCGTTCTACAAATGAAGCTACATCTCGTTTCATTCCTTCCCACCAAAATTTCACTTTCAGATCTTGGTACATTTTGGTACTTCCAGGGTGAGCAGTATAAGGAGTATCATGAGCTTCACTCATGATCTCGTTCCTTAAATCTTCGTCATTTGGTACACAAATTCGCTCCTTGAATAAAATGGCATTATCCGCAGCTTCTTTGAAATTTTTGGCTTTCTCTTTTCGAATCTCCAGTCGAAGATTTTCTAACTTCTCATCTCCTCTTTGTGCAGTAATAACTTTAGATCTTAAATCAGGAGTTACTACTAATGCCGCAATCATTTTTATTGTTGTACATGGCGGTACAACCACTTCTATATTCAACTTCTCGAAATCTCTTATTAGCTCATTCTCCTCTGTAAGAAGAAATCCTAACTCTGGTCCTCCCTTTCTACTTAAGGCATCTGCGACAACATTAGCCTTGCCTGGGTGATAGTGAATCTTGCAATCATAGTCCTTTACTAGTTCGAGCCATCTCCTCTGCCTCATATTCAATTCTTTTTGCTCGAAGAAGTACTTAAGGCTTTTATGATCTGTGAAAATTTCACACCTGGCTCCATAGAGATGGTGTCTCCAAATTTTCAATGAGTGTACTACTGCCGCTAATTCCAAATCGTGAGTTGGGTAATTCAGTTCATTTGGTTTTAGCTGTCGGGAGGCGTAAGCAATGACCTTCCCTTCTTTCATTAGTACACAACCTAAGCCATTCTTTGATGCATCGGTGTAGATGACATAGTCCTTTCCGGCTTCTGGGACTGCTAACACTGGAGCAGTGGTTAGCCTCTTCTTAAGCTCCTGGAAATTCTCTTCACATTCATATGTCCATTTGAACTTGGAATCCTTCTTAAGTAATCGAGTCATAGGTTTTGCTATCTTAGAGAATCGTTCAATGAATCTCCTGTAATAGCCTGCTAAACCTAAGAAACTCCGAATCTCGTGAGGTGTAGTTGGTGATCTCCATTCTTGCACGGCTTGTACTTTTGTTGGATCAACCTTGATTCCTTCAAACGAAACAATATGCCCCAAGAAATTTACTTGATCGAGCCAAAACTCGCATTTGCTGAATTTGGCATATAGTTTCTCTCCTCTATGTCTTTCCAAGACTATTCTAAGATGGTTGCATAACATGATTAACTAGGAATGATTGATCTTAGGCACATGAACTCTAAACAAAAGCTTGTAAGGTTTGAGCCAAAACGTTGAATTGATAACGTTCTTTTTCCTTCTTGAGAGTTTGCCATGTATTTCATTGTTATCTTCTAGAACTTGCCTTAAATCTCGATCGAGGTTGCTATATGTGCTACTTGAACTTAGAAAAGATTTTAGGCCCTCACTTGTTAGCCTCATTATTCTCTAAACACTAACCAAATAAAATTTTAACGTTGTGGTCCCCCTTGTGCCTTTAAAGCCCTTTTTGCTAAACCGGATGAAAGGGGGTGAAGGTTGGTTAAGGGAATCTATTGAGAGGTTGTGAAGTAGTGAGATAACGGGATTTGAGATGCTTGATTGAAGAGGTAGTTTCGGGATGAGAATACTCCTATGAGCTCTAAAAGAAAAAGAAAAAAAAAAAGAAAAAAAAAATGAAAGGAATGGGAATGGAATTCCCTCAAAAAAAAAAAAAAAAAAAAAAAAAAAAAGAGAGAGAAAATAAAATGAATGAAAAAGAAAAGAAAGAGTTTTAATAAAGATAGTTGTGAATGAGAGCATAAAGGAGTTATTCATGAATATTCCAGAAGCTTCGATCAAAGCTTGTGTACTAAGGAGTGTATAGAGGTGAAATGGTGAAGGTAGAAGGTGGAGAAATTCACACTTAGAGTGGAAAAGAGAAGGTGAAGGTACTTAAGAGATTTCTTAGTCACTTAGCCTAAAATTCCCTACCTAAACCAATGTCCCCACATTACAAGCCTAAATAAAAGACCTAATTGATCTTTGTTCGAGTGCACAATCAAGCGATGGAGATCTTGAGATTTAGGGCAAGCTTATGGTAAGAGCGATGCATGCATGAGTTCGATGAGTGTAAACTTCCTTCCATACACTTGAGAGAAAGAGTGATACACTTTGTTGGGAATTGTTAAGAACAACTTGTTAAGGGGGAACCTATAAGGGACACTTCATTGTTTTGATTTGATCCCAAAACCCCAAAGCGTTCTGTTCCTAAGCGACCCATTTTTGATGTAGATAATAGGTTAGAATTTTTCTAAGCCTCTGTTAGGATGGCTCTTTATTTTGCTTAGATTATAGACTTCAAAAAGGTCAAGTGATGGCAACTCGCTTGAGTGTGTTTTCCGAAGCGAAGCAAGTCTAGCAAGCCGAAGTGAAGCGTGCCGAAGAATTGCGTAGCGAAGCGAGCGCTACAGTAGATTCAAAGCGAGTCTGCCAAAGCAAAGCGAAGCGAGCGCTACAGTGTAAAGTCAAAGCGAGTCAACTCTGGTCAGCATTTTACAAGACAGTCACTAGGGAACTTTACTTCCCAAGCGACTCACTACAGAATGACTACGAAGTGACTCAATTCAAAGCGAATGCTACAACTTCAAAGTGAAGCGAGCCTCTACCTACCAGAAAGCGATAGCCCAATTCCCGCTCCGAATTTGAACTCCAGTCAACTAGAGATCTTCGCATTAATTGCGAGATCTCCACGTGTCGATTACGGAGAGGAGTAGCGGAGTTGACTGCCAGGCCGACAAGGGCGCCGCAACAGTACTGGCTTGCTCCAGTTACTGTTACAATTGGATCTTAGCCAAATTCGGCAAAGAGCCAAAACTGTGCGTCTGAAAAGCAGCCAGCCTGTGCAAATACTGTCGAGAGGAGGAGGGACAAAGCCACCAACCAAGCAACGGATCTCGGCATCCCTCCGCCTATAAATAGTGAAGGATGAAGACGAAGAGAAGTAGAACACTTCCTGAGCATTCGAGCCTACTGCAAATAAACACTCCCAGCCTTAGAGCAAATTTCGAGTCTTTGTTTCCAAGTGTTCTCCGAGTTCCAGTTTCATCGGAACTCGTCTTCACAACCTTCACACATAGAGTCTAAGCCCATTCCGTATCCAAGCTTAGAAGAAGAACTCTAGCCATCTTTGCATCTACTGTAAAGAGCTCTTCATAGTGTGTCGCCGTAAACCAAAAACCCTAAATCTGTTCATTAGGTTTTTGTGTTCGTCGTCGTTAGGTTGTTTCGATCCAAGGCCCTACTTTCATCGATTGTAGAAGCCTCGATCATAGAGTTTAGATCCAAGCTTGCACTTACATCGTTTGTGTGAAGCTCGATCGAAGCTAGGCTGTAAGGAGAGCCCGGAATCTCCCTGTCGTCGGACTGAAGCGAGTGAAGCTTCCAGTCCAGTTTATGTTTTTGGTGTGAACCCGGAATCACCCAGCGTCTGTCAGATCCAAGCGAGTGAAGCTCGATCTCGACTAGGTTTTTGAAGGACCCGTAATCTTCAAGTTCTTGAGTGAAGAGAACAGTTGCTTCGTGCAACAAGTGGACGTAGGAGCTTTATCTCCGAACCACTATAAATCTCGTGTCGTATCTCTCTAACCCTAAACTCTTCACTTGTTTGATTATTCATTGCACATTGCATCTAAACAAACATAATCTGGAAATTTTAATTACTTAGGAAAGATATTAGCTCACCGAATTCCACACAAAGAGTAAAGTCTCACTTTTGATCAAGCTCTAAGCTTAGGTCAAAAGAATCTTGATTTCTTTAGATCTAGCTCTCGGCTAGGTCTTAGTATTTCTACGAGCAATTTACTTCATACTCTGAGTTAAGGAATTTGAAGTTGAAAAACTTCAAAATACGTATTCACCCCCCCCCCCCCCCCCCCTCTACGTATTTT
This sequence comes from Thymus mandschuricus, assembly GCA_029379335.1. Taxonomy (NCBI): domain Eukaryota; kingdom Viridiplantae; phylum Streptophyta; class Magnoliopsida; order Lamiales; family Lamiaceae; genus Thymus; species Thymus mandschuricus. The sequence goes on from CM057074.1 coordinate 8,303,442, forward strand.
TCCTATAACAAACCGAGACCAACATGTGGTATCAAAGCAGCGGTTCTTTCGAGCCTCTGCTTTGCATATCCGAAGCGAGTCCTCACTCGCTTCACGTTGTCTCACAGAGATGGCTTTCTTGATCTCAATTGGTCCATCCTCTATTACTTCCCACATCCGGTCGTGGATGGAGCAGAGGAAGCTCTCGACTCGAAAGCTCCATGTCTCGTATCCTTCGATAGAGAATTGTGGAAGATTTGATGCACTATATGTAGACATAGCAAACAATCAGCAGTAATGCAGTATGCGTGGGTGAGGGTTTTATGCACTTAGGAAAAAGGATCCGGTTCAATGAGACAACGTGAAGCGAGTGGGGACTCGCTTCGGATATGCAAAGCAGAGGCTCGAAAAAACCGCTGCTCTGATACCACTTGTTGGTCTCGGTTTGTAAGAGGAAAAACACGTAGAAGGGGGGGGGGGGGGGGTGAATACGTGTTTTGAAGTTTTTCAACTTCAAATTCCTCAAACTCAAAGTACTAAGTAAAGTGCTCGCTTGAATCACTAAGACCTAGCTGAGAGCTAGATCTAAAGTATTCACGGTTCTCTTGACCTAAGCCTAGAGCTTGACCAAGAGTGAGACTTTACTCTAGATGCGGAATTCGGTGAGCTAAATCTTTCCTAAGTAATTGAAATCTCAGTTTGTGTTTGTTTAGATGTTTGTGCAATGAATAATCAAACGACAAGTAAAGAGAGATTAGGGTAAGAGATACGACACAGAGATTTATAGTGGTTCGGAGACGAAGCTCCTACGTCCGCTTTGTTGCACTAGGCAACTCGTTCTCTTCACTCAAGAACTTGAAGATTACGGGCTCTTCAAAAGCCTATGACAAGATCGAGCTTCACTCGCTTGGATCTGTCGGACGCTGGGTGATTCCGGGTTCACACCAAAAAGCTAAACTGGACTGGAAGCTTCACTTACTGTAGCGGCGCCCTGTCGGCCTGGCAGTCAACTCCGCTGCTCCTCTCCGCATTGGACACGTGGAGATCTTGCAATTAATGCGACGATCTTCAGTTGACTGGAGTTCCAAATAGGAGCGGGAATCAAGATGTCGCTTTCTGGTAGGTAGTGGCTCGCTTCGCTTTAGATGGTGTAGCGTCTGCTTCAAATTGAGTCGCTTTAAGGTCATACTGTAGCGAGTACTTGGGAAGTGAGTTCTCCAAGTGACTGCTTTAGTAAGTGTTGACCCGCGTTGACTCGCTTCGGCTTTTCACTGTTGCGCTCGCTTCGCTTCACTTTGGCAGACTCGCTTCGAATCCACTGTAGCGCTCGCTCCGCTTCGCTTTTCTTCGGCACGCTTCACTTCGGCTGGGTAGACTCGCTTCGATTGACAAACACACTCAAGCGAGTGGCCTTCACTTGAATTTTCTGCAGTCTAAAACCTAAGTGATTAAAGCAAAAATAAAGCCATCCTAACAGTATAGGCTTAAAAAAATTTCTAACCTATTTTCTACAACAAATTGGGTCGCTTGGGAATAGAACACTTGGGGTTTTGGGATCAAATCAAAACAAATACTTCACTCACTTCGAAGTGTCCCATATGAGTTCCCCCTTAACAATTTGTCCTTAACAATTCCCAACAACCTTTTACTTCAAAAGGTTGCAGAGCTGGTGACACGCCCCTGCTTAAAACCAAGAATGTCTTGTCAGAGCATTCTCATTGTCATCCTGTCCTATTCTGCTCTGAGATAAGGACTTGTACTCATCTCCCATTCATCGTGAATAAGTACACTATAGTCAAGCTCCCTTCGGGTTGTAGTAAGCTTGTGTACTCTATTCATTCTTCCCCCCATTCCTTCGATGGAGGAGTCTCTAGTTCGTGGAGGAAGATGGAAGAGTTGAATGCCAAGAAGATCAAGCTTGAAGCAGGACCAACAAGTGGTACCAACAAGGAGCTAAAAGAAGTTTACATATGTGGTATCAATCTCCTACAATGTGAGATTGACTGGTAAGCAGTTCAATTTTTAAGTACACTAAGTAAACTAAAGCGTGCTAGAAGCCATCATTTGCTATGTGGAAAATATGAAATGAATCTGACACAAATACAAAGAGGAAAACATTCTTGTTTATCCTCGAAGTATGTAAGTCAGAAACATTTTTAATAAAGTCAAAGAAAATTCATTTTCTTATACCAGTCGCTTCAGATGTGATAGATCCGGGTTGAAGATCCACAAAAATTTAAGAGATTATTCATCACGTTTTGCAAGGAGCATTCATGGATAAAGCGTCATAGCAGTAAAGAGCAAGAGATTCGTACATTCGAAGAGCTATAATCATGTATTTTGTATAGAACATAGTTTGCACAGAAAACGTCGAATAGTAATCGAGCTTTTTAACTAGATAAGAGGTGTATTAAGGCACATTTGGCTATGAACTAGTAGAATCCATGGAGTATAATACTTATTCAAATAAACGATGAAGAAACGAAGCAACGGGAAGAAGAGAGAAGTGAGGAGCACGAAGCTCTGTTCGGCCTCATTCCCTTTGGAGAATGAGGGTTTTACCTTAGGCTCAAGGCAGTAAGTGAAAGAGGCTCTTCTCGGCGTAGAGGAAGAGGGATGGAAATGACGGCGAGTGAAGATTCCCGGCGAGAGGCTTCGGAAGCCTAGACTGCTCGAGCTCAAAGGAACTCGTGGAGCAGGGTGTAAGTGAATGAAACAGTACTCAAGAGTGCGTGTTTTTTATGAAGAGTTCAGTTGTGATTATGATGAGGTACGTGATATTTATAGATGCAAGGAGGATGAAAAAGTGAGCATTCGTGTGAAGGAAGGACAGAAAAGGAATTCTCATAGGAGTAAGATTCCCTCCGTCATGAATGCAGTGGTCCTCACTCTAAGAGTACGTAGAGTCATGCGAATGGCGTGTTACATAGATCCCAGGGATCTGACAGATGCTTATGGGAACCAGTCAGATCCTCTGACCTATGACAGATGTCAATAAATACAATGTGGGTTCTGAGAGGAGATAAGACTTCTAGCTTTTGGGTAGGACATGCCTTATATTCGTATTGAGCATCTGAAACCTTTAAGAACCCATAGAACTTCTGGTAACATGCTACCATATGCTTGCATGAAGAGTGTCTTCCTAGTGAATCGATATATTTGGATAACGAGGCTGATACTTGGCCCCTATCATATCTGATGTGCAATTTTCCTTGGAAACGATATCCTAAGACGTGAAAAAATGTATTTCCTCATTAATTAGAGTTATTTATGGAGTATGGCTGATATTAGTCCCTATCAGCTATCCCCCCCCCCCCCCCCCCCCCCCCCCAACTTCTGACGAGTATATATATATTTTATTTTTTATTATTTATTTTTTGTAGATACCGAGTTGTATAGGAAATTGAAACGGCGGTTATCCTCTCAAGAATAAAGTTGGACCTATAACCTCCGCTCATCATTACTTCTTACCCTAGGGCAGGGGAACGTGGGATTATTTAAAAGGCGTTTTGAAATACGTATTATTATTACTCTGTCTCATTTGCAGGCGAAAAGGCGCTTTGCCTTTTTTTTTTTTAAACGACGTGGGACGATAAATAGGGAACTACTTCCCTCTTCCCTTTTAACATCTGCATTTCTCTCTCTCTGCATTGTGCTTTGGAAAGAGGAGGGCGATATTTCGAACCGTCGGCTGTCCCCAACGATTGCTGCGACGACCACCTTACTGCCGTCTTCTTTCAGGTACAACATTACCTTTTTACTTTCCTATGTTCTTGCACAAGCTTCCTTTTAAATCCCCTAGGGTTAGGGAAACTTTTACTGTTCCCCCTGTTCTCGTTTTGTATATTTGAAAGAATATCGCTAGCTCCAATTTTCCTGGACTGTGAAATTGATCGCCATGTGAATCGTAGTTGATGCTCTATCCTTAGAACTATCGATTAGTTAGGACATTCTTAGAAATTGGACTTATTCATGTTTATCTGAGATTCCACTCTTTTACTTTCCCTTATCGATGGTTGTTTCTTTTCTGTAGCCATGGACACTGCAAAGCTGAATATGAAGCAGAAGATCCATGAAAAGCTGATGAAGAGAATCGAACAAGCGGGAAACAGTGATCCTAACCCGGTTCTGTCAGGAGGAGATACACCTTCTCTGGTGCCTACAGAGCCTGACAGCCCTAAAGCTTCTCAGGAAGTTCTCCGAGAGGTAGAGACTGCAAGACCTCGGCTGAAACCTTTCTATCCACACTTGGTTGCTTCCAACTGGCCAATTTCATCTTTTCCCATTTTTATTGATGTGGATGCTGGTACCTCCACCTTGGCTACCCTAGAGCCTCACTCTTCCTCCCTAAAAAGGAAAAGTGATTCTCCCTCTTCCCCAATTAGGAAGAAAGGTAAAATGTTGGAAAATCCCCCTTCTGCCCAAGCGCTGAGCCTGGAACACCTGAAGGAGCACCTTTCCCAGTCTGAGAAGAGTAGAGAGCAACTCGAAGTTGAGATCCGTCAACTTCAATGCCTCCTGCGGGGTAAAGAGGAGCATTGTTCCATCATCGAACAGAATGCACTTTCCCTTTCTGAGCGAGTAAAGGAACTTGAGGGAGCTTTGAAAGCCTCATCAGATAGAGTGGAGCTATTATAGGAAATCCACGCAGCAAAAGTGGGACAATTAACGCTTACTCATGAGCGGGAGCTAGCACGAGCCCAAGCTTCCTCTTTTACTGAAGGAAAAAGGGCAGGGGTAAATCAGGGCGTTTCTTCTGGGATTAAGGACTGTAGGTCCAATCTATAGATGTCCCCTCACGGTCAAGCTTTCCTAGATTCTTTGTTTAAACGTCTGCCAGAAGCTTATCTCCGATCTCAGGATTTCTGGCTTCGGATGTTCGACCCCCTTACCGAGTGGACGGTCTCTGCCATTCATGAATGCTGTCAACAGCTAGGTGTTCCTGATCGTGCGGCCACCATCAATGCAGGGCCCATAGTAAGGATGTTTGACACGGAGCCTGATTCTCTTCGGAAGAATCGTCTCGCTTCTCCTAAGGAGCCTTGGTTTATGCCCGTGCTAAGAGAAGCATCTCAAATCCTCCGCCAGCCTGCTGGAGTCTTGGCAGATCTTCCTCCTTGGGATGCTCCTTTGTTTCCTCTTTCCCCTCATAATACTATGGTTATGAGATCGATACAAAAAGCTTTTGATCGGGTATTTCCCTTCTTTTCTCTTTTTCTTTCTCTCTCTCTCTCTCTCTCTTTTTTTTTTTTTTTTTTTTTTTTTTTTTTTTTTTTTTTTAGTGTTTATTTCCTTATTATGAAATTTTCTTCCTCTATTAGGAACTAAGAGAGAGAAAAGCTTCGAGCCCATCTGCCAGCGAGGAAGGTGCCTCCTTACTACCCACTTCTAAAGAGGCGAAGGATGGTTCTAACGATGGGCGTGCTTTACAAGTTCTCGCGCACTCTCCCAAGGGTGGCCCCTCTACCTCTTCCGCTTTAGCTACTATCGAGGAATGGTCTTCTTCCTCCCATTCATCGAGCTCAGAGGATTTAGCTTATGCTCCAGATCCCTCTCTTTAATTTTGTTTCTTTGGATAGGATGTTTTTAAACAATTTACTTTTTGGGTATTTTGTGGTGGGGTGCTCATTTATGACCCTGAAATCGTGCTGATGGAGCACAAACAATATTACTTCTTTTCTACTTTTGGCTGGGTGCTTTTTGAGGCCCCGTTTTTGATATGCTTTCATTACCTCTTATCAATTTAGGATGTTATCCTTCTATTTATATAACTTCTTGTCTTGTTTTTATTTGCCCTGTTCTTCTTGCTAAAGCATCTAGAAGTAATAGAATGCAAGGTAGAGGTATTTTTTCCTTTTTAAATAATGGAGTATGCATTTGGGGATGCGTTAAAAGCATTTTAAAATAATGGGATACGGGTATCCCCTACTCCCCCCCCCCCCCCCCCCCCAAGTGAGGTGTAAGGGACTGAAGGAATTACGCCTCATTTGAAGGCTAAACATTTACGAAATATAACTACCTCAAAGGTAAAGAGGCATGGTCCAAGGTTTCCACACATCAACCAATCATAAGATAAGAATTTAAAAGGCAGGTAAGGGGTCGTAACCCACCATTCTTCCCTTCTTGAAGATAACTCCTAATTTTCCCTGCACGTTTCGAGGGTTATACCTTTTTCTTTGTTTGCCGTCTCCTCGACATTTTCTTGATCCAGCATTCCTATTTCACTTATGACTTTCGCCCTTGCCTGGGCTATCAAAGCCTTCCATTGCCCCTTTACAATTGGGGCATGGCACATGCTTGCTACCTTAGCTTCAAGTCCTTTACTTTCACTAATCAGTTGGAGCGACTGCTTGTCTGGATCTTTGGATGGTGGAGACTCTTCCAAAGGATTAGTGTTGGTGATCAGCAAGTGCTCCATTGGAGTGAAAAGATTTTGATTTTCTTCTGCCGGGGTCAAGGCTTTGAGCCTCTTTTCTTCAGGTTTCATTTCATCTTCATCACCAACGGGTTCTACCATTGACCTTTTCTTGGCCTCCCCCTCTTGCACCGATTGAATATAGCATTTTCGAGAGACTCCCTGGTCTCCCGATACCTGTCCCACCTGATTCCCCATAGGGAATTTCATCATCAGGTGATAAGTGGAAACCACTGCCTGAAATGGGTTTAGGGCGGTTCTCCCTAGAATAATATTGTAAGAACATGGCTGCCGCACTACCAGAAAGGTGACTGGCTTTGACACCCGCATAGGTCCTTCGCCCAGGGTGAGCATCAAGTCGATTGATCCCAGGGACATTATAGGGTCTCCTGAGAAACCATGCAGAGTTGTGGCTACGCCACTCAAAGGCTTCTGTAGACTCATTTGATTAAAGCAGCTTTCAAATATAACGTTAACTGCGGCCCCCGTATCCACAAAGACCCTATGGACTTGATATCTTTCTACCTCCACTGTGATGACCAAGGCATCGTCATGTGGATGAGTTACTTTCTGATTATCCTCAGGTCCAAATGAAATTTCTGGTGGGAGTAGGCCTTTTTCGACCTTCCAGACCCCATGTCTTTCGTGCATATGTAGCTCTCTGGCAGATGCTTTTCGACTTCTGTTGGAATCACCTATGGTTGGCCCACCATGAATCATTTTGATAACGCCTTTAGGCTCTGGCCCTTGACCAGCATCTGGCGATTTTTCAGGAGCTTCTTTGCGCCTTTTGTTCTGTTCTGTCTCTCTTTTGACATATTCCAAGAGTTCTCCTTCTTGGATTAGTTTCTCAATAGCAATCCTCAGATTCCTGCAGTCATTGGTCATGTGACCAAAATCATTGTGAAATTTGCAAAACCGTTCAGAAGGCAGATTCCTTGGTGGCTGCCTATGTCCAGCAGGGATCTGGACCCCTGATTTTTTCATGACCACTTCTAGCAAGTCAACAGGTTGCTTGATGAGTGGCGTAAAAGATCTCAGAAATCTTTCATTTTTATCAGTTTTCTTGGCATTTGGGGCCGGTCTTTTCCTTTCTCCAGGCTTCTTTTCCCTTTGGGAAGCCAATTCGGCCCTCTTGCTGCTTAGGGCTTCTTCCATATGAATATATTTTTGAACCCTTGTCAGTAGCTCTTCAAAAGAGGTGGCCTCTTTTTTTATGAGAGAAGCAAAAAATTGCCCTGGCTTCAAGCCATCTACATAGGCATGTACTTTCAGCTTTGGTTCTACTCCTGGTATTTCCAAGACAGCTTCATTGAAGCGTGTCATGTAGTCTCTCAGACTCTCATTAGCGCCTTGCTTGATGGTTGTCAGATGCAGTGAATTTCTAGTAGTTCTTTTAGCACTGACAAACTATTGAAGGAAAACCTCCCTCAGATCCATAAAGGAGTTGATAGAAGCTTTTGGCAACTGCTTGAACCAATGTTGAGCAGTCCCTGAGAGAGTTGTGAGGAATACTCAGCACTTGACAACTTAAGAATATTGATGAAGGAGGCATAAGCTCTCAAATTTCATTAAATGTTCTTCAGGATCTCCCTTTCCCTGGTACTCACACGAGATTGTTTTGAAGTTGCTAGGAACAGGATCAGTTTGAATGTCTACAGAGAATGGACTATTCTCATCGATGTATACGGAGAAGAGCTCTGACTTGTTCCCATTACCCTGGTTATTGGGAAATCGTTTGTGGTTCTCTCTCTCGTTTAGGTTGTGTACTTCTCTTTCGCTTGCCCCTATTTCCTTTGAGGCCCTTTCTGCAACTTGCTTTTGCTCTTTTAGCTTTTTTACTTCTTTTGCTAAGAGCATCATCTGCTCTTGTTGCTGGGCATACTTCTTGTCCCATGTGTTATTGGTGTTCTCATTAGGGTTCCCTTCAGTTTCCTCAGGTCCCTCTTCATCTGGGGATTCCCAATCAGTTGAAAATCCCACCTCTGTTTCATTCATTATAGGAGGCAACTTTGAAATCAGTTCCTGATTTGTGTTTTGGTTTGTGGGCTTCTGCTTGTGCGCGGCAGGGGTGCTTTTGCTTCCTCCGCCCTCTTGGTTTTCACCTGGGGGATCTGGGATTTGGGAATTCGCTCCTAAGGTGTGAAGTCTTTTCTCGACAGCTCCTTTAACCACGCCTTCTAAGAGCGTTTTCATTTGGAGGAGCATGGCTGGCGAGAACTGAGCCTCCATATTAACACTGACTTCTGTTACCACAGTGCCATTTCCTTTATTCCCCAGTAGGGAATTCGCTGGATTTCCCGTAGCTTGGCCAGCTTCTTTTGAAGCAGCATCTGAGGCAGTATTCATTTTTGCAGGGTTCTGCAAATATTCAAGGATATTTAGAATAATCAGCTCTAGATGCTTCCTTGAAGGGAGCTTAAAGTACGTATAATCTATGTTTAGTAGATTCTTTTATAATCATGAACTCTTCCAGGTAATTTTGATGAGCATTGCCGGTTTATTACAAGGCTTCTTAAAGAATGGCTTCTGCCAGTATATGATGAAGATAAGTGATGACTTATTGATAAGAAACTAATTATGGTGCAGGGCTTTTATATAGTTCCCTTTTTTATGGACCTCAATAAGAGGCACCTGGCCGTGCAGGATTCAGTCGTGGGAAACTACTGGGTTAACAGATCCTTGCAAACCATTTATGGTAGCCCTAACAAGCGTTATTTAATATAGGGCTTTTTCAAGGGTGGCTTTTGCCTTTATTAGGTTGGGGATGAGCAACACCCGCTCTTGCAAAACCCATTATTAGGGCCTCTATTCTCCTAGAGCATTTTTCATGAGGCTCTTGAGAAAGATCTGGTCATGGTGAGAAGTTTTTTGGGTCCCATATGGTCTCTTATTCTATGAGATTCAATGCAAGATGTTTGGCCATGACGGCCTTTTATGCGTAGTGCCCACTATGGAGAGCTTTTTATGCGGTGCTTATTTTGCAAGGCTTTTCTACTAGGGTGTCCTCTGTTAGACAATTTTTAACGAGAATGGCGTCCCTTGTGAGGGGATCATGATGATGCAGCCTTTTAAATAAATCTTGCAAGAATGGTGCCTATTGAGTAAGGCTTATGAAGGATTCCATCCATCACATGGGGCTTTAAAGAGCGTTGCCTATTAAATAAGGTTGATAAAAACATCACCCGCTAGATAGGGTGTGTGCAGGGTTCTGTCCCTTATATGGGATTTATGAAAATATAGCCTATTAAATAGGATTTTTGAAAACGTTGCTTACTGAACCAGGCTTATGAATGGTTTGCTTATTATATGGACTTAAGGGAGCATTTCCCATTATGTGGAGCTTTTAAAAGGTTCTGCCTTTTTCATGAGGCTTACGAGGATGTTGCCTATTAAATAGGGCTCTTGAAAGGTTCTGCCCATTATATGGGGCTTACGAGGATGTTGCCTACTAGGTAGGGCTTTTGAAAGGTTCTGCCCATTATATGGGGCTTACGAGGATGTTGCCTACTAGGTAGGGCTTTTGAAAGGTTCTGCCCATTATATGGGGCTTACGAGGATGTTGCCTACTGGGTAGGGCTTTTGAAAGGTTCTTCCCATTATATAGGGCTTACAAGGATGTTGCCTACTAGGTAGGGCTTTTGAAAGGTTTTGCCCATTATATGGGGCTTACGAGGATGTTGCCTACTAGGTAGGGCTTTTGAAAGAATCTGCCCATTATATGGGGCTTACGAGGATTTTTCCTATTAGATAGGGCGTGATTAATGATGTTATGCCTATTTTATAGGGCTTTTGAGGGTGTGCCTATTGGATAGGGCTTGTGCTGCCTATTAGATAGGGCTTACGAGAGATCTTGCCCATTATATGGGGCTTATGATAGTGCTGCCTATCAGATAGGGCTTATGCGCAGGTTGCATATTAGACAGGGCTTCTGAGAGTATTGCCTGTTAGACAGGGCTTCTAAGGGATCTTTGCCTGTTAGACAGGGCTTCTGAGGGATCTGCCCATTATATGGGGCTTATGGGAGGTTCTGCTTTCAGATGCAGGGCCCCTTCATCAGGGTGAATATAGGGCAACCTTGTCATCCTCAGCTCTCCACTTTTTATTGTTTTTTACTAGGTGGATTTTTGATTCATAACAAAGCAGGGGCATATATGAAGGGCTTGAGAAATGAAACTTCCTCTATATTTATTAACCCCTTATAGCCCACCCATAGATTTAGCACTTTGAGATAGCTATAGGAATTGTAGACTCACCAATTACGCAAGGTGAGTTGAATGTGTTATGAAATTGCAGTAAATTTTGATCTGGTTTTCCTTCGGCTTCGTCGTGACCTTAAGATTTTAACAGATAGAACAGTTTAGTTATCACAATCAATATTGTAAGGAAAACATGATCTCGAAATCACCTTCGATTCCTTTGTCCTGCTGTTATAAGCAACGCAAATGTGATGAATTCATGATATTCATGCTCAGATTTTCTAAGAATAGCATCAAACTGACATTCAACATTTATTTATTTTATTGCCCTTACTCTCAAGCGTCTCTGGCAACAGGGGAATAACAGAGCAAATTCATATTCATAAACATATCACCACAATTGGCTAAGGCTGCGAAGCTATCGTAGAGGATAATGCTCCGCATTCAACAGTTTTCAACAGCATTTACAGGTGGAAAGCTTAAATTCACATATAAGGAGAGAAAAATCAATCTCTCAAATACGAGCTTCCCTTTGACAGGGTATCTATCACAATTATTATTAAAAATTAGAGCACAAGCTGAGAATCATGCTATATTTTTCCAACAGGGGAACGTAATCTCGAAAATCATGCCACATTTTATAGTTTAGAATCACGGAGATCTCAACAAAACTCAAGCAGTAGCATACGTATCTGGGCTTTCACCGATTGAACAACAAATACAGCGCACCCATTAGTTTAATATCCAGTTTTCACATATTTTTCACATAAGAATGCTGTATGCAAAATCATCTGCAACAATGCAACGGTGCACTAGAGTTTCACATAAAACAGGGGAAATCAACATCTTAAACTCAATTTCCCACAGACGGCGCCAGTTGATAGATCCGGGTTGAAGATCCACAATAATTTAAGAGATTATTCATCACGTTTTGCAAGGAGCATTCATGGATTAAGCGTCATAGCAGTAAAGAGCAAGAGATTCGTACATTCGAAGATCTATAATCATGTATTTTGTATAGAACATAGTTTGCGCTATAAACGTCGAATAGTAATCGAGCTTTTTAACTAGATAAGAGGTGTATTAAGGCACATTTGGCTATGAACTAGTAGAATCCATGGATTATAATACTTATTCAAGTAAACGATGAAGAAACGAAGCAACGGGAAGAAGAGAGAAGTGAGGAGCACGAAGCTCTGTTCGACCTCATTCCCTTTGGAGAATGAGGGTTTTACCTTAGGCTCAAGGCAGTAAGTGAAAGAGGCTCTTCTCGGCGTAGAGGAAGAGGGATGGAAATGACGGCGAGTGACGATTCCCGGCGAGAGGCTTCGGAAGCCTGGACTGCTCGAGCTCAAAGGAACTCGTGGAGCAGGGTGTAAGTGAATGAAACAGTACTCAAGAGTGCGTGTTTTTTATGGAGAGTTCAGTTGTGATTATGATGAGGTACATGATATTTATAGATGCAAGGAGGATGAAAAAGTGAGCATTTGTGTGAAGGAAGGACAGAAAAGGAATTCTCATAGGAGTAAGATTCCCTCCGTCATGAATGCAGTGGTCCTCACTCTAAGATTACGTAGAGTCATGCGAATGGCGTGTTACATAGATCCCAGGGATCTGACAGATGCCAATGGGAACCAGTCAGATCCTCTGACCTATGACAGATGCCAATAAATCCCATGTGGCTTTTGAGAGGAGATAAGACTTCTAGCTTCTGCGTAGGACGTGCCTTATATTCGTATTGAGCATCTGAAACCTTTAAGAACCCATAGAACTTCTGGTAATATGCTACCATATGCTTGCAAGAAGAGTGTCTTCCTAGTGAATCGATCTATTTGGATAACGAGGCAGATACTTGGCCCCTATCATATCTGATGTGCAATTTTCCTTGGAAACGATATCCTAAGACATGAAAAAATGTATTTCCTCATTAATTTGAGTTATTTATGGAGTATGGCTGATATTAGTCCCTATCAAGATGTTCAAGCGAGTGCTTCGTCACTCAAGCGAGCCATCGCAAGCGAGTGTGGAACAGTCACGCCAAGCGAGTACTACGCAAGTTAGTAAAAGCCAAGAGGCCACACTCAAGCGAGCGAGTACGAAGTGTGAAGCGTATGAGCTGTACACAGTCGAGTGCAAATTTTACCTTTTTGCTTTGCATTTAATGCAGATGAAGTACAAAGAAGATATTTCGGGCGCGTGCAACACACTTCAAATTAGAAGCGGGAAAATCGCACACGATCCAGCCGTCGAATCTCAACAGTTTTGGAATCACAGCCGCTGGATCGACGCCGTTTGGAGAGACGAATAGCAAAAAGCCACGTGGAGTGCCAAGTCAACTTGGTGGCTCACTTTTACTGTGATGACGCCGGACACGTGAGTCACATCGCCGATGGCTGCCGCCTACGCACAGCATCTACGAGGATATTACTGTCTTGCCCCTGCCATATCAGCCGAACCCTAATTCTATATAAAGGGCCGACGAAGACTTGTAGAAACTTTCATCATCCCCCAAATTTACCATTCTCGTGCAATTTCTGTGTCTCTCTACAATTCACGAGTCTCAACCCCAGTCTTTAAATCTTCACCCATATTTCTTCATATATTCAACTATGGTGAAGAAAGAAGCAACCCAGACCACGCACCCTCACTTGCAACTATGGATTATGACTGCTAGCCGGGAAGCTGCTAGCATCCTCACTTGCCGCTGCTGCCGCACAGACCAAGGAACAAATTGCGGCAGACGAAGCTCTAGCTGTTGCCTTACAACAAGAGTTTGACTTGAAAAAGCAGGGAGTGACTGAAATCCCACAAGTAAAGCCATTGCAAGTTGTGTCTTCTTCCCAAGCAGGCGCTACAAGTTCTTCCATCCAAGCGCCCGCTTCAGCTGCTGCCCTCGCTTCAGCTACTATTCCATCCGCTCCATTAGCCAAGCTATTGTTCCTGCAGAAAAGAAGCAGATGCCGCCCCCTCCACCACCTCCAGCGCTGAAAACTCAGTTGAAGCGCACAGCACCGGAAACAAGAGAAGATGATCCTGTGGCTAAGCGCCAAAAAATGCAACAGACAGTCGCTGCAAAGTCCGGTTGCTACGAAAGGAGGAAGAGGAGTGAAGAAGGAAAGAAGAGACATGCCGAGAAGGAGAAGAGACTTAAACTTGTCAGAGTTAAAGTCGTGGAAGGCCGAATTGAGTCCCACTGGAATGAAGTGAGGCTCATTAAATCTGCTATCTCTCGGAGCTCTTACATTCCTTTCATGCCGGAGGAATCTGAAGCTTGCCAGACCCAAGCAATGATTGACACTTGCAGGGTTATAATCAAAGAAATGGTTGACTCCAAGCGATACACTGATGATGAATGTGAGATAATCCGCAAGCTAGTCAATGCAAAGTTGCCTCAGTTCAACTCTGCAGCAAGTGTAAAATTCAACAAGATTATGGAAGAACTGACCAGCAGAACGGAAGAGGAGCTGGTTGTGCGAAGAGGAAATCATCCAGATGCTCGAGAGATTGAGGATTTCATATCCAATGATCTTCTGAAAATGTGGCTCATCTACAAAGAAAGGTTCATCAAGGCCTACTACTTTTGGCAAGTAGTGCCTTATCAAGATGAGTGCTCAAGACTGGACGCTCTCAATAACTTCTTGTGCTATTACGATGAAGAGTTGCGTCGGAAAATCTTCACGCAGGCGGAGGAAGCTGATCCTAAACCCATCATTATTAAAGTGCCTGCAATAACAGATTTTCCTATGCCGCTTCTGCCGAACTCAAACGTTCCAAACAGAAGGGTTATTGATGAAGAAGTGGATGAAGCATTGAGATTGGAGAACTGCTTCAGACCAAACCAGTATAACGTAAAGACCATGGAAGAAAAGGTTCTTTCTGCCTACTACTTGGAAGAGGAGAAGGATGAGGAGCAGAATAAGCCTGCTGAAGACCTTTGATTTCCATATATCTTGTGAACTGCTCGTTCATCTATCTATCATTTAATTTCTGTCAATTTGTATCATTTACAAGTGTTGGGAATTGTTAAGGATTACATGTTAAGGGGGAACACATATGGGACATTTTGGAAATGATATATATGTTTTGATTTGATCCCGAAACCCCTAAGTATCCTACTCCCAAGCGACCCAATTTGATGTAGAAAATAGGTTAGAAATTTTTCTAAGCCTATACTGTTAGGATGGCTTTGTTTTTGCTTTAGTCACTTAGGTCTTTAGACTGCAGAAAATTTCAAGTGAAGGCCACTCGCTTGAGTGTGTTTTCCAATCGAAGCGAGTCTACCCAGCCGAAGTGAAGCGTGCCGAAGAATAGCGAAGCGAAGCGAAGCGAGCGCTATAGTAGATTCGAAGCGAGTCTGCCAAAGCGAAGCAAAGCGAGCGCTACAGTAACAAGCCAAAGCGAGTCAACACGGGTCAACGAATACTAAAGCAGTTACTCGGGAAATTTATTTTCCAAGTACTCGCTACAGTATGATCTTGAAGCGACTCGATTTGAAGCGGATGCTCCCATTCCATAGCGAAGCGAGCCCCTACCTAACAGAAAGCAACAGCCCGATTCCCGCTCCTATTTTGAACTCCAGTCAACTGAAGATCGTCGCATAAGATCGTCGCATTAATTGAGAGATCTCCACGTGTCGAATGCGGAGAGCAGCAGCGGAGTTGACTGCCAGGCCGACAAAGGCGCCGCTACAGTACTGGCTCGCTCCAGTTACTGTTAAGTTTGTAACTTAGCCATTTTTAGGCAAAGTGACAAAACTGGCGCACCTGAAAAAGCACTGCCTGCGCAAGTACTGTCGAGAGGAGGAGGGACAAGGCCACCTACCAAGCAACGGATCTCGGCCAAACCTCCGCCTATAAATAGTGAAGGATGAAGACGAACAGAAGTAGAACACTACTTGAGCATTGAGCGTCTACTGCAAACAAACACTCCCAGCCTTTGAGCAATTCATCGAGTCTTTGTTTCCAAGTGTTCTCCAAGTTCCAGTCCCATCGGAACTTGTCTTCGCAACCTTCACACATAGAATTCTAAGCCCATTCCAAATCCAAGCTTACAGAAGAGTTCTAGCCATCTTTGCACTTGTTGTAAAGAACTCTTCATTAGTGTGCCTCTGTCGAAACAGAAAACCCTAACCCTAAAGTTTCAGTTAGGTTTTGTGTGTTCATCGTTAGGTTGTTTTTCGATCCAAGGCCCTACCTTCATCGATAGTAGAAGCCTCGATCATAGAGTCTAGATCCAAGCTTACACTTTCATCGATTGTGTGAAGCTCGATCGAAGCTAGGTTGTAAGGAGAACCCGTAATCTCCCTATCGTCGAACTGAAGCGAGTGAAGCTTCCAGTCCAGTTTAGGTTTTGTGTGGTGAACCCGTAATCACCCAGTCTTCGTCAGATCCAAGCAAGTGAAGCTCGATCTTGACATAGGTTTTTAAAGAACCCGAAATCTTCAAGTTCTTGAGTGAAGAGAATGAGTAGCCTAGTGCAACAAGTGGACGTAGGAGTTTCATCTCCGAACCACTATAAATCTCTGTGTCGTATCTCTTAACCCCAATCTCTCTATTTTCTAACTGTTTGATTATTCATTGCACAAGCAATTAAACAACTTAAACTGAGATTTACAATTACTTAGGAAAGATTAGCTCACCAAAATTCCGCATTTACGAGTAAAGACTCACTCTTGATCAAGTGTGTACTTAGGTCAAGTAGTTAAGCTACAAACTGTAGATCTAGCTTTTAGCCAGGTCTTAAGTGGTGAAGGGAGCTCTTTACTTGTCACTCTGAGTAAAAGGAAAAAAAGTTGAAAAACTTCAAAACACGTATTCACCCCCCCCCCCCCCCCCTCTACGTGTTTTTCCTCTTACAAATCGGGACCAACAAGTGGTAACAGAGCAGCGGTTCTTTCGAGCCTCTGCTTTGCATATCCGAAGCGAGTCCCCTCTCGCTTCAGTTGTCTCACTGAACCGGATCCAGTTTTTCCTAAGTGCATAAAACCCTCACCCACGTATACTGCATTACTGCTGATAGTTTGCTATGTCTACATATAGTGCATCGAATCTTCCGCAGTTCTCTATCGAAGGATACGAGACATGGAGCTTTCGAGTCGAGAGCTTCCTCAGTTCCATCCACGACAGAATGTGGGAGGTAATAGAGGAAGGACCGATCGAGATTAAGAAAGCTATCTCTGTGGATGTTCCAGCTGCAAAAGGCCGTCTAGCTCACGTCAGACAGACATATGTCGAGATGGACAAGGACGAGTACAACTCCAACGACTTCAAAATTGCCAACCTCGACAAAATTGCACGCCACACAATGCAAAGCACTGTGTCAGACACCTATCTGCCAAGAATCAGGAAGTGCGCAATGGCGAAAGAAATGTGGGAAACCCTTGCCCTCATTTCTCCAGGAACGGAAAAGATTTAGGAGAACAAGTTCGCTGTACAGATGCGGGAGTTTGAAGGCTGTCAGACAGACATATGTCGAGATGGACAAGGACGAGTACAACTCCAACGACTTCAAAATTGCCAACCTCGACAAAATTGCACGCCACACAATGCAAAGCACTGTGTCAGACACCTATCTGCCAAGAATCAGGAAGTGCGCAATGGCGAAAGAAATGTGGGAAACCCTTGCCCTCATTTCTCCAGGAACGGAAAAGATTTAGGAGAACAAGTTCGCTGTACAGATGCGGGAGTTTGAAGGCCTTATAATGAAGTCGGGAGAGTCCATAGATGCCTTCGAGCTGAGAGTTACCAACATCATCACAACTCTCAACTCACTTGGGAAGGAACTCACAGACAAGGAAGTAAACCTCAAGACCGTTCGAGCTCTCACACGAAAGTGGCAGACCATGAAGGAGCTGTATCTAGCAACGAAGGACTTGTCAAAATTCACACCAGAGATTCTATTCTCCGAACTCAAGGCTCACGAGTTTGATCTGAACCGCATGAGTCTTGACGATGAAGATGAAGCTCCTACATCTTCGAAAGGAGTCGCTTTCAAAGCCACAGAAGGGCCAAACGACCAGACACTCGCTAAGATGTCAAGAGAAGAGCTGGAAGAACATGTTGCGTTCTTATCTAAGAACTTCAACAAGATGAACTCACGTGTGGGCAAGTACAAGAGATTCTACAAGCAATACAAGGGAAGGAGAACTGATGCTCGTGAAGGCAAAGGGAAGAGACAAGAGATAGCCAAGCCGATCTCGCGGGACATGATGGAAGTGGAGTGCTACCACTGCCACAAAATGGGCCATTACAAATCTGACTGCCCAAAGTTGAGCGCAAAGGAGCGAGAAGAACTGAAGGCTAAAAGAGAAGCTCCCAGGCGAGCGCTTGTAGCAAGTGAACTGCCAGTCGCTTCAACTGAAGATGTCTCAAGCTACTCCGATGCATTCACTGATCCCAACTCCAGTGAGGGAGAGGATCTTGGGCTCATGGCACTCACCGACGAGGACACTGCGGAGGTATTTTTCTATCCTTCATCTAGTTCAATCACACTCGCACACACTCACCAAGAGGAAGTTAATTCCTCGACATGGAGTGAGTTGCTTGACAAACACCTCAAATTGTCAAGTGACCACAAAGTGTTGAAACAAGCTATGTCTAATAGCGAGAAGGAGAACCGAAAGCTAGCCACTGAGCTTGACCAAGTCAAACTTAACATAAGGGCTATGACTAGTAAGTTCGAGGATCTCTTTGCTAGACATCAAAGCTTGGAAGGAAGGTATGAAACCCAATCCAATCTAGTGGCCAATTTGAACAAAGCCTCGTATGCAAGGCAGGCACTAGAAAGCTCGCTTCTGCCTTTTGGTAGAAAGGGAGGACTCGGATATGAGGGTGGACCTTCCAAGCCCACAGTCTTTGTTGGTGCTTCAAACACGACACCATGAGTTCCTTTGGATGTGCCCACTGCCTCCAAAGTGACCACTAACAAGGACAAAGGCAAAGTGGTTGAGAACCCTAAGAAGAAGCCAATGAAGATGTCTATATCTTCAAGGGCAGAATCTAAGGGTAAGCAAAATTCAACAGTTCCTAGCACTCAAAATGCTAAAACTTACCAATCCAAGGGTAAAGGGAAACTTGTTGAAGCTTCTAAGTCTCAGACCAAGACACGAGAGACAAAGGATCTCCTTTTCAAGAAAAGGAGTAATGTCTATGTGTCACGTGAGCCGGATTGGAGATGGTCCAACCGTACACATTTTGAGGGGGAAGTATTCGAAGCACCAAGGAGGTCGCTTCAAACTTCCAAGGTTACTCAAGCGAGTTGGGGTCAAAACCCTAGTTTGACCGCTTCGAGGAAACCAAGCGGACCGCTTCGAAAGACTGTACACCCTAAGTCAGTCTCTAAGCCAGTAGCTAATCCGAAGCGAGTCGCTTCAGGAAACAAGCAAAAGGGCAAGAGCATAGGAATGTCTCAAGTGAGTCGCTACCCCTCTTGCACACACTGCTGCACTTGTGTAGCTGCCTCTAAGCAGAAGTCACAATTTAAGAAGGTCGAGAAGCCCAAGACACAAGCTAACTTTCAAAAGAAAGTAAAGCAAGTGTGGGTACCTAAGGGAATTAACCTGCAAGGACCCAAACTGATTTGGGTACCAAAACTTGTCTAATTGCAGGTGAGATGCAGGGACCCCATGCCAAGTGAAGGTCAACAAATCTGGTACTTGGATAGTGGATGTTCAAGACACATGACTGGCATGAGAGCTCTACTTCAAGATTATATTGAGAAGAAGGGTCCACAAGTAACCTTTGGTGACAACTATAGAGGAAGCACCAAGGGATACGGCACACTGAAGATCGGAAAGATCAAGATTGAAGAAGTTTCCTATGTGGAAGAACTGAAGCACAACTTGTTATCCATCTCACAATTCTGTGATAAGGGATACAAGGTGGAGTTTATCTCCAACAAGTGCATTGTGAAGAACAAGCTCACGTCCCAGATAGTGCTCACTGGAATTAGACAAAGGAATGTCTACATAGCACAATGGTAAAGCTGCAAAGAGGAAACGTGCTTGGTCGCTAGGAGTGCTACTTAAATTGGATGGCTATGGCACAGACGCTTGAACCATCTCAACTTCAAGACGATCAATCGATTAGCTCGACAAGGCTTGGTGCAAGGCATACCTAATGAGGTCTTTGTCAAAGACCATCCATGCTCACCATGCCAACGAGGGAAGCAGACGAAGAAGCACTTCGCCAGTCTTGAAGAAGCTTCATCCAAGCGAGTGCTCGAGCTACTTCACATGGATTTGTATGGACCAGTTACTCCAGTCAGTGTAAATGGAAGAAAATACACTCTCGTTGTAGTCGACGACTTCTCTCGCTACACTTGGGTTGTATTTCTCTTTAGCACGAAGGAGACACTGTCCAAGCTACCTCAATTGCTCAAGCGACTTGCTGTGGAAAAGAATCAAGCAATTGCCAGCATCCGCTCCGATAAGGGCACTGATTTTCTAAACTCAACCATCGAAGCATACTGCACGGAGCATAGCATAGCACACCAGACATTCTCAGCACGCACACCTCAGCAAAAAAGGGGGTTGCAGAAAGAAGAAATTGAATTATCAAGGAAGATGTCCGCACTATGATTGCTGATTCAAAGCTACCAATGAAGTATTGGGCTGAAGCAGCCAATAAAGCATGCTACACATAGAATCGGACGCTTCTCAATAAATGACATGACAAAACACCATATGAAATATGGACAGGAAGAATTCCTAACATCTCTTATTTCCATATCTTTGGTTGTAGGGTCTTCATCCATGATAATGGGAAGTCACAGTTGAAAGCCTTTGAAAGTAAAGCCGATGAAGGAATATTCTTAGGATATTCTACGTCGAGCAAAGCTTACAGGGTATTCAATTGTAAAATCCTAATTGTGGAAGAATCACCCCATGTCGTATTTGATGAATCTTGTTTGAGCCTTCCACAGGAACAGGTTCAAGCAAATGAAGAAAAATCAAGCGAGGAACCCATCAACTCACTAACTTGGGACATGCTTGAAGATGATGAAGAAATCAAGGATTCAAGCGAGCAGATTGTCCATGAAAAGGTTGAAGCTGCCCCCAAGACTCCTGAAGCGAGTGCAAGCCAAGCACCCATTCCAGTCGCTTCAGATGGAGAAGCAAGCGACCCCCATGAAGATGAAGATGAAGCTGGTGGATCCAAGCATGCGTGGCTCAAGGATCACTCACCAAGTCAAATCAATTGAGATCCATCTAAAGGAGTGGTGACCAGAAGTCAAGTGTTTGGAGAAAGTGCCATGTTCAGTTGCTTTCTCTCAAACATTGAGCCATCAAGTGTGGAGGAAGCCCTAGCTGATTCAAATTGGGTGATTGCCATGCAAGAGGAGTTGAATCAGTTCACCAGGAACGATGTATGGTACCTCGTGGATCGTTCCAAATTCCAGCATGTGATTGGCACCAAGTGGGTGTTCAAGAACAAAACGGACAAGGACCACAACTTTGTGAGAAACAAGGCTCAACTCGTCGCCAAAGGCTACTGCCAAGAGAATGTAATCGACTTCGATGAGACCTTCGCTCCAGTGGCACGGCTTGAAGCGATCAGACTATTTCTTGCCTATGCAGTGGCTAAGAAATTTTAGGTCTATCAGATGGATCTCAAGAGCACGTTTCGCAATGGCGAGCTGAAGGATGAAGTGTATGTGGAGCAGCCACCGGGTTTCGAGCAAGGAGATAAGGTGTATCGATTGAAGAAGGCCCTGTATGGTTTGAAGCAGGCGCCTAGAGCATGGTTTGATACCCTATCTCAATTCCTAGTGGACAATGGATTCCACAAAGGTAAGATAGATCAGACTCTCTTCACCATCAATCATGGAGAAGACATGCTGTGGGTCCAGATCTATGTAGATGACATCATATTTGGGTCACCAAACCAGTTGCTTAGCGAGAAGTTTGGAGAGCTGATGAAGACCAAATATGAGATGTCCATGATTGGCTTGATGAGTTGCTTCCTAGTTCTTCAAGTGAAGCAGGAGGATGAGGGAATCTTCATCATTCAGGCCAAGTACACTCGAGATATGTTTGCCAAGTTCGGTGTTCAACATGCTAAAGCTGTGAAGATCCCAATGAATACCAACTGGAAGATGGAGCCAGACCTAGATGGGATGTTTGTGGATACTACAGACTACCGAGCTTTGATCGGATCCCTTCTATATCTCACTGCAAGCAAGCCGGATATAGCATTTGCAGTTGGAGTTTGTGCTCGCTTCCAAAGCAATCCCAAGCACAGCCATCTTGAAGCTGCCAGGCGAATCCTTCGCTATCTCAAGGGCACTGTCAACATGGGACTGTGGTATCCAGCTGAAGATAATCTAGAGCTCACTGGATATTCAGATGCTGACTCAACGTCGGGCACTTGTCAGTTCTTGGGAAGCAAGCTGATCTCATGGTTCTTGAAAAAGCAAACCTGTGTAGCTACCTCAACGACTGAAGCCGAATATATGGTCGCTGGAAGCTGCTGTTCTCAAATTCTATGGCTTCGTCAGTAGTTGAAGGACTACAGAGTTGAAGCTAATGAGATCCCAATCTTCTGTGACAACAACAGTGCTATATGCATCTCGCAGAATCCAGTGCTTCACACCAGATGCAAGCACGTGAAAATTTGACATCACTTCATTCGTGATCATGTCGAGAAGAAGGATGTCAAGATCGAGAAAATCCATACAGATCTCCAGCGAGCAGATATCCTCACCAAGCCTCTAGCTGAGTCTCGTTTCAATCAGCTATGCATGGAATTAGGGTTGCTAGACCCTGGTGAAGAGTGCTAGATCCAGGATGCACAAAGGAGTGGTTGCTTGTCTTCAAGTGTCACTCGCTTCGGATCTTCACCAACTCAAGCGAGTCACTTCAAAATTCCACTCGCTTGAAGAAGAAGAAATAAGGTGTAGAAAGGTGGAGTGTTGGAAGACGTTCCCTACCCGCTTACAGGAATTGTTAAGCCATTGGTTAAGCGGGAACTATTGTCTGCTCTCGGAGCAAGCTACTTCCAAAGAGAGCAAGGAAAGCTGCTACCTAGCCTAGGATTCCTAGCGAGTGGGTATTAAACACTCGCAAGTGCCATTTCTAGTAACGGTTGTGGGGTCTTGTATCGGGCTTTCCCACGTAAAAATGGTGAAAGCTTAGGCAGGGCTGGCACCTAGACCTTGCGTCCTCTTCCCATCTTTCCGCCGAAGAGGAGCAAGCCCTCTCATCTTCTTCATCGTGGATAAATGTTCATTCCCTACTCACTCTTCATTGAGTTGAGCTGCCGAATGCCTATCCATTCCTCCCCCACCTTGAATTTTGCATCGCTTCAATTAACCTTAATTTGGGTCAAGCGAGTCAACTGCAAATTCATTCTGTAGATCATAGGAGGAAGCTTGAAGGGTTACCTTTTACTTTAAAAGGTTGCATGACTGGTGACATGTCTTTGCGTAAAAACGAGATTGTCTTGTCAGAGCATTCTCATTGTCATCCTGTCCTATTCCTCCCTAAGATAAGGACTTGTACTCATCTCCCATTCATCGTGAATAAGTACACTTACGTGAAGCTCCCCTTTGGGTTGTAGTAAGCTTGTGTATATTATTCATTCTCCCCCTCATTCCTTCGATGGAGGAGTCTCTAATTCGTAGAGGAAGATGGAAGAGATGAATGCCATGAAGACTAAGCTTGAAGACTGATCCATCAAATGGATTCAACTAGTGGAGTCAGATTCTACAAGTAACATCGATTAATGGTATCAATCTCCTACAATGTGAGAGTGACTGGTAAGTGTTTCAATTCAATTACACTAAGTTATGTGAAGCGTGCTAGAAACCTTCATTTACTATGTGGAAAATACGAAATGAATCTGACACAAATACAAAGAGGAAAACATTCTTGTTTATCCTCGAAGTATGTAAGTCAGAAACATTTTAAATAATGCCAAAGAAATATTCAATTTCTTATTCCCGTCGCTTCAGATGGCCAAGCGAGTGCTACGTCACTCAAGCAAGCCATCGCAAGCGAGTAAAAGCCAAGTGGCTAAACTCGAAGCGAGCGGGTACGAAGCGAGTATGAACTGTCTGCACTCGAGTGAAAATTTTACCTTTTGCTTTTGCATTAAATGCAGATGCACGTACATAGGCGAAAATCCGAGCGCGTGCAATACAATTCAAATTTGAAGCGGGAAAGTCGGAAGAGATCTAGCCGTCGAATCTCAACAGTTCTCGAACCCCAGCCGCTAGATCAACGCCGATTGAGGTGATGACTCACAGACGGCCACGTGGAGTGCCAATTAAACTTGACGGTTCACTTTTACTGTGATGACGCCGGACACGTCAATCAAATCGCCGCTCTCCGCCGTATACAAACAGAATCCTCGGCGATATTACTATCTTGCCCCTGCCACGTGAGCCGAACCCTAAGTCTATATAAAGACGGAGAAGCAGACTGCAGAAACTTTCATCACTCTCCATATTTGCCATTCTCGTGCAAGATTCCTGCAATCTCTCTGCAAACTCACGAGTCTCAAACCCTCACCCATTTTCTTTAAATCTCCGTTCATATCTCACCATATATACTACCATGGGAAAGAAGCAGAAATCGCAAACGATGGAGCAGTTTTTGATCGGAATCGACAATCACATCAACATCGAGCCTCACCTCGACCCAGTAGTTGTTGACGTAAACAGATTCTTCCGCAAGGCCGTGACCATGGCCGGCTTGTGGAAATTTGTCACGGCGAGGCCGCAGAAGATTCTGGGCAAAGCCATAGCCGAGATTCTATTGAATCTAAAAGAAGGAGAAACCTCATCAACCTTTTCAGACCCGGAGAAGGGAACGCCGGTGGAAGTGGACTTGAGCGCGATAGCCGGAGCCTTTGATTTGCCAGAGGAAGGAGCGAACTCCTAGCTGGAGTTGGAGCTGTCCATTGGAGTAGAGTATGCGCGGTTTGCCGTCAAAGGTGCAGAGGCTGACATAAAGCAAGCCAGCATAAGAACGGACTTGAAACCTCCATTCAACCATATCTGCGAGCTCTTTTCAATGTCCATCGCCTGCTATGTCGGAAACTTGGGCCAACTCTCCGACATCAAATTATTCGTCACCACGGTCATTGTCGACAGTCTGACCGGAACAAAGTTCAACTGGCATAGCTGGTTCTTCTACCAGATCCATGAAGTTGCCAAGGACTTCAAGTTTGTGAAGGGTAGCAATGACCAGATCCTTCGCAAAGGAAAGCTCAAGTTCTTCTCCAGGATCTCCTTCGCCCTGGAGAAATTATTACTTGACAAGAGATGGATAGACACCGTCAATTACAAGAAGAACACCGTGTTTTTCGACGTGTGGAAGTCTGAGAAAACCCTAATAGATCTGGGACTTCATGATGTTGAAGTACCCGCAGCTGCACTCGTCGCCGAAAGGCGAAGCGAGGAAAAGAAAGCCAAGCGAGTCGCTTCACCTGCAAAGCGAGCTGCGCCGAAGCGACAGAAGAAAGTGAAGCGAGTCGCTTCATTGATAAAATCAAGCGAGGCTAAGGAGCAGCCGCTTGAAGGAATCGAAGTGACCCAACCCCAGTCTTCACCCGCCAAAATTCAATCACCCCCACTTCAAATCCAAACATCCCCAGCACAAACCCAAACACCCCAAGAACCTCAAACATCAACCACCGCCCAACCCATCACTCAACCTGAAGCAACCACCACCCAAAAACCTTCCTCACCCCAAGAATCTTCCTCATCCTTCCAAATCCCAAAAGTGCCCTTCCTCATCACTGATTTGGAAGCCACCTACACTCTCTACACCCTAGCCACCCAACAAGCCCAAGAGCAAACTTCTCCCCAAACTGAGACCACCCAAGCCTCAACATCAAACTCCCCCTCCGAATCGGCAACTACAGCCGATACAGCCCAAACACACAGATCTTGCCATCATCCCACCACCAATCCAACCCACTCCATCTGCAGAAGAAATGGTTCTAACCCAGTACGTGAGGGACAGAGAGCAAGCTGCAGAGACAATCACCAACCGCTACCCCTCCGTGGAGATGTCCGACGATTTCTTCACCAATGTCATCGATTTCCTCACCTACATCGCCTATCGAGGAACAGAATACTACAAGATCTTCAACCTTCGTAGGGCCTTTTCTGAGGAGTTACTTGAAGAGAGGGAGGCGAAGCTGCTCGACTTCATCGGCATGGATGGATTCCACGTCTTCATCAACGAAGTCAGCTACTAGGAGAAGCTGGACGCGAAGGTGAAGCGGACATATCCAGACGCTGTCATCCCAGAGCGAGTGCCAACCGTGCATGAGCAGAGGTTGGTGAAGGCCCATGAAGTGGAGTTGATGGTGAAGGAGGACGAGATTGCCAATCTTCAAAGCGTTCTCACGTAGAAGACTGGGGAGGTGGATAGGAAAGTTGTTGAGGTCAATAATCTGCGTGCAGATTTTG
Source organism: Thymus mandschuricus (assembly GCA_029379335.1). Taxonomy (NCBI): domain Eukaryota; kingdom Viridiplantae; phylum Streptophyta; class Magnoliopsida; order Lamiales; family Lamiaceae; genus Thymus; species Thymus mandschuricus. The sequence goes on from CM057074.1 coordinate 8,329,455, forward strand.
ACAAGACGAAGGCTGAGTTGGAAGGGAAGATTGAGGAGAAAGGGAGGCTACTGGAAGTGAAGGAGAAGGTGTTGGAAGAAAAGGTGAAGCTAGTGGGAGACCAGGAAAAGAACATCACTGAGCTCAAGCAGTCGCTTGAAGCGGAGAGGAGACGACTGAGGGATCTCAACTCCAAACTTGTGAATTTGGAGGAAGAGAAGAAGAAAGTGACAGAGAGTTTGGAGAGGAAGAGGAAGCTGGTGGAGAAGAAGGATGATGAATTAGTCAAGCTCGGGAGCGAGTTGACTAGAGCAAAGAAAGCCCTTGACACGCTAGAGAAGGAGATGCAAATCCTTAAGTCAGAACGTGAAGAGGAGAAGGGCGAGCTCGAGAGCCGAAGGAGGAGTGCTCAAGCTACCGACTTGAAGCAGGCAGAGCTGGCCATTCAGATCGATCGTGCACAGAAGCTGGTAGGTGATTTTACTGTCAGGATCGCCACTTAAACTCCACATTCTTCTTGATGATTGCCGTCAATGGTGCTGCAACACTACTGAAATGAGGCACGAATCTCCTATAAAATCTAGCAAGTCCGTGGAAACTTCTAACTTCTCCAATGTTCTTTGGACTCGGCCACTCTTGAATAGCTCGTATTTTCTCATTGTCAACTTGTACACCCTGTGCACTAACAACAAATCTGTTGGGAATTGTTAAGGATATAACTTGTTAAGGGGGAACTCTAGTGGGAAACTTGAAAAATGTATGTTTTGATTTGATCCCAAAACCCCCAAGTATCCTATTCCCAAGCGACCCTAATTGATGTAGAAATAGGTTAGAATTTTTCTAAGACTATACTGTTAGGATGGCTCTTTATATTGCTTTAGTCGCTTAGGCTTTAGACTGTAGGAATTTCAAGTGAAGGCCACTCACTTGAGTGTGTTTTCCAAGTGAATCAAGTCTAGCAAGCCAAAGTGAAGCATGCCGAAGTACAGCGAAGCGAAGCGAGGGCTACAGTAGATTCGAAGCGAGTCCACTGAAGCGAAACGAAGCGAGCGCTACACCGAAGAGTCAAAGCGAGTCAACGCGAATCAATAAATACTAAAGCGGACACTCGTGAAATTTATTTTCCTAAGTACTCGCTACAGTATGATCTTGAAGCGACTCATTTGAAGCGGACGCTACAGAAATAAAGCGAAGCGAGCTCCTACCTAACAGATTGCGACAACTCAATTCCCGCTTCGAATTTGAACTACAACCAAACTGAAGATCGCCGCATTAATTGCAAGATCTCCACGTGTCGATTGAGGAGAGGAGCAACGGAGTGTACTGCCAGGCCGACAAGGGCGCCGCAACAGTCCTGGATCGCTCCAGTTACCGTTACACTTGGAACTTAGCCATTTTTGGCAAAATGCCAAAACTGTGCGTCTGAAAAGCAAAAGGCGTGCGCAAGTACAGTCGAGATGAGGAGGAACAAAGCCACCTACCAAGCAACGGATCTCGGCCAACCTCCGCCTATAAATAGTGAAGGATGAAGACGAAGAGAAGCAGAACACTACTTGAGCATTCAGCGCCTACTGCAAACAAATACTCCCAGCTTTTCAGCATACTTTCGAGTCTTTGTTTCAAGTGTTCTCCGAGTTTCAGTTTCATCGAAAGTCAAATTCGCAACCTTCACACTTAGATTTCTAATCCCACTTCATATTCAAGCTTAGAGAAGAGCTCTAGCCATCTTTACAATTACTGCAAAGAGCTCTTCATTAGTGTGTGTATCGAGAAACCAAAAACCCTAACCCTAAGTTCTGTTGTTAGGTTTTGTGTTCGTTGAGAGGTTGTTTTCGATCCAAGGCTCTACTTTCCTCGATAGTAGAAGCCTCGATCATAGAGTCTAGATCCAAGCTTACACAGTCCTCGATTGAGTGAAGCTCGATCGAAGCTAGGTCTTAAGGAGAACCCGTAATCTCCCGATTGTCGGATTGAAGCAAGTGAAGCTTCAAGTCCAGTTTAGGTTTTGTGTGGTGAACCCGTAATCATCCAGTCGTCGTTAGATCCAAGCAAATGAAGCTCGATCTTGACATAGGTTTTTGAAGAGCCCGTAATCTTCAAAGTTCTTGAGTGAAGAGAACTAGTTGCCTAGTGCAACAAGTGGACGTAGGTGTTTTATCACCGAACCACTCTAAATCGTTGTGTCGTATCTCTAACCCTAAACTCTCTATTTGTTTACTGTTTTGGTTATTCATTGCACAAGCATACTTAACAAACTCAAAACTGTGTTTTCAAAAACTTAGCAAAGAATAGCTCACCGAATTTCCGTATCTTGAGTAAAGTCTCACTCTTGATCAAACATTTGCTTAGGTCAAGAGACAAGCTTTTACTGTAGATCCAACCCTTGGCCAGGTCTTAGTTTTCAAGCGAGCACTTTACTTAAAATTTTGAGTTATTGGAAAAGTGTTGGGAATTGTTAAGGACTAAATTGTTAAGGGGGAACTACATGGGACATTTGATAAATGAAGTCATTTGTTTTGATTAGATCCCAAAACCCCAAGCGTCCTTTTCCCAAGCGACCCATTTTGATGTAGTTAATAGGTTAGAATTTTTCTAAGCCTACACTGTTAGGATGGCTCTTTTATTTTGCTTAGATTAGGCTTCAAAAGTTCAAGTGAAGGCCACTCGCTTGAGTGTGTTTTCCAAAGCGAAGCAAGTCAAGCAAGCTGAAGTGAAGCGTGCCGAAGAACAGCGAAGCGAAGCGATCGCTACAGTAGATTCAAAGTGAGTCTGCCAAAGTGAAGCGAAGCGAGCGCTACAGTTCAAAGCAAAGCGAAGCGAAGCGAGCGCTACAGTGGAATCAAGTGAACCCACTAAAGCGAAGCGAAGCGTGCGCTACAAAGAAAAGCCGAAGCGAGTCAACACGTGTCAACACTTACTTAAGTAGTTTCTCGGGAAATTATTCTCAAGTGACTCACTACGAAAATGACCGTGAAGCGACTCACTTCAGAGCGGCCGCTACAACTTCAAAGCGAAGCGAGCCACTACCTACCAGAAAGCGACAGCACAAATTCCCGCTCCGAATTTGAACCCCAGTCAACTAGAGATCTCCGCATTAATTACGAGATCTCCACGTGTCGAAAGCGGAGAGGAGCAGAGGAGTTGACTGCCAGGCCGACAAAGACGCCGCAACAGTACTGGCTCGCTCCAGTTACTGTTAAACTTGGAACTTAGCCATTTTCGGCAAAAGTCCAAATCTGCGCGTCTGAAAAAGCTACTGCCTGCGCAAGTACTGTCGAGAGGAGGAGGGACAAGGCCACCAACCAAGCAACGGATCTTAGCCAACCCTCCGGCTATAAATAGTGAAGGATGAAGACGTGAAGAAGAAGAACACTACTTGAGCATTCGAGCGCATACAGCAAACAAACACTCCCAGCTTTCTAGCAATCTTCGAGTCTTTGTTTTCAAGTGTTCTCCGAGTTTCCAGTTCATCGGAACTCGTCTTCACAGCCTTCACACTTAGATTCTAAGCCCACTTCATATATCCGAAGCTTAGAAGAAGAACTCTAGCCAATCTTTGCATCTACTGTAAAGAGTTCTTCATAGTGTGTCGTCAACCAAAAACCCTAAACTTCGTCTGTTAGGTTTTGAGTGTTGTCGTTAGGTTGTTCAGATCCAAGGCCCTTCTTTCATCGATTGAAGAAGCCTCGATCGTAGAGTTGAGATCCAAGCTTACACTTACATCGTTTGTGTAAAGCTCGATCGAAGCTAGGCTGTAAGGAGAGCCCGTAATCTCCCTGTCTGTCTGACTGAAGCGAGTGAAGCTTCCAGTCTTTGTTAGGTTTGTGTAGTGAACCCGCAATCACTACGTCTGTCGTTTGATCTAGGCAAGTGAAGCCCGATCCCGACCAGGTTTTTGAAGGACCCGTAACCTTCAAGTTCTTGAGTGAAAAGAACAGTTGCCGTCGTGCAACAAAGTGGACGTAGGAGCGTTATCTCCGAACCACTATAAATCTCTGTGTCGTATCTCTCTTACCTTAATCTCTTTACAGTATTCGATTATCCATTGCACGTGCATATAAACAAACTTAATTTGGATTTTCAATTACTTAGGAAAGATTATAGCTCACCAAATTCCGCACAAAGAGTAAAGTCTCACTCTTGATCAAGCTCTAAGCTTAGGTCCAGAGATTCGTGATTGCTTTTGATCTAGCCCTCGGCTAGGTCTTAGTATTTCCAAAGAGCACTTTACTTTATACTCTGAGTTAAGGAATTGAAGTTGAAAAACTTCAAAATACGTATTCACCCCCCCCTCTACGTATTTTTCCTATAGCAAACCGGGACCAACAAGTGGTATCAGAGCGGCGGTTCTTTCGAGCCTCTGCTTTGCATATCCGAAGTGAGTCCCCACTCACTTCACGTTGTCTCACTGAACCGGATCCTATTTTCCTAAGTGCATCAAAACCTCACCCACGCATATTGCATTTACTGCTGATAGTTTGCTATGTCTACATACAGTGCATCAAATCTTCCACAGTTCTCGATCGAAGGATACGAGATATGGAGTTTCCGAGTCGAGAGCTTCTTATGCTCAATCCACGACCGGATGTGGGAAGTCATTGAGGACGGACCAATCGAAATCAAGAAAGCCATATCTGTGGAGGTTCCAGCCGCTGAAGGTCGTCCAGCCCACGTTCGACAACAGTACGTGGAGAAGGATAAGGATGAGTATACTCCAAATGATTTCAAAGTTGCCAACCTCGACAAGATTGCACGCCACACGATGCAGAGCACCGTGTCGGACGCATACCTTCCAAGGATTAGGAAGTGCGCAACAGCAAAGGAGATGTGGGAAACTCTAGCCCTCATTTCTCAAGGAACAGACAAAATCAAGGAAAACAAGCTCGCCGTTCAGATGCGGGAGTTTGAAAATTTGGTGATGAAGTCAGGAGAGTCCATCGACGCCTTCGAGCTGAGAGTTACCAACATTACTGCAACTCTCAACTCGCTTGGGAAGGAACTCACAGACAAGGAAGTAAATCTGAAAATAGTCCGTGCTCTCACAAGGAAGTGGCAGACCATGAAGGAGCTATATCTAGCTACCAAGGATCTAAAGAAGCTAACGCCAGAAGTGCTGTTCTCCGAGCTCAAAGCTCACGAGTTTGATCTGAATCGAATGAGCCTCGACGACGAGGATGAAGCGCCCACTACGTCAAAAGGAGTAGCGTTCAAAGCTGCCGAAGGGCCAAGCGAGCAGTCGCTAGCCAAGATGACGAGAGAAGAATTGGAAGAACACATTGCTTTCTTATCCAAGAACTTCAACAAAATGAACTCTCGAGTGGGCAAGTATAAAAGATTCTACAAGCAGTACAAAGGGTGGAGCACTGATGCTCGAGAAGGAAAAGGGAAGAGAGAAGAAACGACCAAGCCGATCCCGCGCGACATGATGGAAGTGGAGTGTTACCACTGCCACAAGATGGGCCACTACAAATCCGATTACCCAAAGCTGAGTGCGAAGGAGCGAGAAGAACTGAAAGCAAAAAGGGATGCCCCAAGGCGAGCGCTCGTAGCGAGTGAAGTGCCAGTCGCTACAACTGAAGATCCACCAAGCGACTCAGACGCATTCACCGATCCAAATTCCAGTGATGGTGAGGATCTTGGATTTATGGCGCTCACCGACGAGGAAACAGGAGAGGTATTCTTCTATCCTTCAATCACTTCAATTACACTAGCACACACTGTCAATGAGGAAGAGCAATCCTCTACATGGAGTGAGTTGTTTGATAAGCACCAAAAATTGTCAAGCGACCACGAAGTGGTAAAACAAGCTCTGTCTAGAAGCGAGAAGGAGAACCGAAAGCTAGCCCGTGAGCTTGACGAAGTCAAACTTAATTTAAGGGCTATGACTAGTAAGTTCGAGGATCTCTTCGCTAGACATCAAAGCTTGGAGGGAAGGTATGAAACCCAATCCACTCTAGTCGCCAACTTAAATAAAGCATCATACGCTATTCAGGCACTAGAGAGTTCTCTTCTACCTTTTGGTAGAAAGGGAGGACTTGGATATGAGGGTGGACCTCCCAAGCCGACTGTCTTTGTTGGTGCATCACACACTACACCATCAGTCACTTTGGAATTGCCCACTGCATCCAAAGCGACCACCAACAAGGACAAAGGCAAAATGGCTGAGAACCCTAAGAAGAAGCCTATGAAGATATCTATATCTTTAAGGGCAGACCCTAAGGGCAAGCAAAGTTCAACAGTCTCTAGCACTCAACATGCTAATTCTTACCAATCCAAGGGTAAAGGGAAAGATAGATCGGACTCTCTTCACCATCAATCATGGAGATGATATGCTATGGGTCCAGATCTACGTGGACGACATCATATTTGGGTCACCAAACCAGTCGCTTAGCGAGAAGTTTGGAGAGCTAATGAAGACCAAGTATGAGATGTCGATGATTGGCTTGATGAGCTGCTTTCTAGGTCTTCAAGTGAAGCAGCAGGATAATGGAATTTTCATCAACCAGGCCAAGTACACTCGAGATATGCTTGCCAAGTTTGGTGTTCAACATGCTAAAGCTGTGAAGATTCCTATGAATACCAACTGGAAGATGGAGCCAGACGAAGGAGGAAAATCTGTAGATCCTACAGATTATCGTGCCCTAATTGGGTCACTTCTCTATCTCACTGCAAGCAGGCCAGATATTGCTTTTGCAGTCGGTGTCTGCGCTCGCTTCCAAAGCAATCCCAAACACAGCCATCTTGAAGCTGCCAAAAGGATTCTTCGATATTTGAAGGGCACTATCAACATGGGTCTGTGGTATCCAGCAGAAGACAATTTGGAGCTCACTGGATATTCCGATGCTGACTATGGAGGCTGCCGAGTTGATAGGAAATCAACGTCGGGCACATGTCAGTTCTTGGGAAGCAAGCTAATCTCATGGTTCTCAAAGAAGCAAACAAGTGTAACCACTTCAACAACGGAAGCTGAATATATGGCCGCAGGAAGCTGCTGTTCTCAAATCCTATGGCTTCGTCAACAATTGAAGGACTACAAAGTTGAAGCGAATGAAATTCCGATCTTCTGCGACAACAACAGTGCCATATGTATCTCGCAGAATCCAGTGCTTCACACCAGGTGCAAGCATGTGGAAATTCGACATCATTTCATTCGTGATCATGTCGAGAAAAAGGATATCAAGCTCGAGAAAATTCATACCGATCTCCAGCGAGCTGATATCCTCACCAAGCCTCTAGCTGAGTCTCGATTCAACCAGCTATGCATGGAATTAGGGTTATTAGACCCTGGTGAAGAATGCTAGTTCCAGGATGCACGAAGGAGTGTTCGCTTGTTCTCATGAGCGTCACTCGCTTCGGATCTTCACCAACTCAAGCGAGCCACTTCAAATCGCACTCGCTTGAAGAAAATGAAGTTAGGTGGAGAAAGGTGGAGTATTGGAAGAAGTTCCCTACCAACTTATTGGAATTGTTAAGTATATGGTTAAGGGGGAACTAATGCTTCTCTCGGAGCAAGCTACTTCCAAAGCGAGCAAGAATGCTGCAAATCTTGAATTCTGCATTGCGTCAATTTGCCCTAACTTGGGTCAAAGCGAACCAACTGCAGATTCATTCTTTAGAATGTAGGAAAGCTTGAAGGTTTACCTTTTTATACAAAAGGTTGCAGGGCTGGTGACATGCTTCTGCGTAAAATACGAGATTGTCTTGTCAGAGCATTCTCATTGTCATCCTGTCCAATTCTGCTCTGAGATAAGGACTTGTACTCATCCCCCATTCGTCGTGAATAAGTACACTTACGTGATGCTCCCTTCGGGTTGTAGTAAGCTTGTGTACTTTATTCATTTTCTCCCTCATTCACTTCGATGGAGGACTCTCTAATTCGTAGAGGAAGATGAATGCCATGAAGATGAATGCCACGAAGATGAATGCCATGAAGGTCTAACTCAACGTGTAGCATTCAACAGGTGGTATCTAATTCAAATGAAGTCTTCAATTTGTGGTATCAATCTCCTACGAAGTGAGATTGACTGGTAAGTGTTTCAATTTTAAGTACACTAAGTGAGCCGAAGCGTGCTAGAAACCTTCACTCACTACGTGGAAAATATGAAATGAATCTGACACAAATACAAAGAGGAAAACACTCTTGTTTATCCTCGAAGTATGTAAGTCAGAAACATTTTAAATTAAGCAAAGAAATTCAATTTCTTGTTCCAGTCGCTTCAGATGGCCAAGCGAGTGCTTCGTCACTCAAAGCTAGCCATCGCAAGCGAGTGCAGAACAGTCACTCAAGCGAATGCCTCTCAAGCGAATCAAGCCATAGCGGCCCAACTCGAAGCGAGCGAGCATGAAGCGAGTATGAGCTGTCTGCACTCGAGTGCAATTTTACTTTCTGCTATGCATTTAATGCAGGTGCAGGAACGACGGAAATAACGGGCGCGTGTTCACACGCTTGAATTTGAAGCGGGAAAAGGCGGAGAAGATCCAGCCGTCGAATCTCAACAGCCCCCAATCTGGAGCCGTTCGATCAAAGCCGTATACGACAAGCCAACCAAAGAAGGCCACGTGGAGACGCCGAGCAAGTGGCGGTTCACTTTTACTGTGATGACGCCGGACACATCAGATCCATCACCGCACGTCCGCCGCCTACCTACAGGATTTTCGGTGGTATTACCGTCCTACCCCTGCCACGTCAGCCATAACCTAATTCTATATATATGGGACGAGGCAGAACTGCAAACCTTTCACAGCCTTCTAAATTTTCCATTCTCGTGTTAGATCTGCAATTACTCTGCAACTCACGAGTCTCAACCCTTTCTACTTCATTGTTAAAATTTTCTTCAAAGTTCTTTCAAAATCCACCATGGGCAAGAAAAAGAATACTGAGACAATGAAGGAGTTCATGACAAATGTTGGCGAGCACATCAACGTCGAACCCCATCTCGACCCTATTGTGGTCGAAGTAAATGGATTCTTCCGTAGAGCCGTGACCACGGCCGGTCTATGGAAGTTCATAACGTTAGTGCCGACGAAGATTTTGGCAAAGGCAGTGGGAGAAATCCTACTGAACTTGAGGAAGGATCAAAATACTACCTCATTCACTAATCTACAAACCAGGAAGCCGGTGGAGGTTGATATGAGTAAACTCATCGAGGTGTTCGATTTGCAGAGAGAAGGAGGAGACTCTCTGTTAGATCTGGGTCTTTCGGCCGGAGTGCAGTATGGCCGATTTGCAGTCGCCAGAGCTGATCCGAATTTCAAGGAAGCCAACATTCGCAAAAGCTTGAAGAACCCGTTCAATCTCATCTGCGAACTCTTTACGAAGAGCATCGCATGCTATGTTGGATCCCTTGATACGTTGTCGGAGACGAAACTGATCGGAACCGCCATGATCGTCGACAGTCTCGCCGGAACGAAGTTTAACTGGCACGGGTGGTTTCTCAAGCAAATTCAAGAGGCTGCCAACGACTTCGCGTTCGTTCCAGGAACTGCGAATAAGATTTTACGGAAAGGAAAATTAAAATTCTTTTCCAGACTGTCTGTCGCACTGGAGATGAAGTTTCCAGAAATGATATGGCCGGATTCCGACACCGTCATATACAACAAGCAGACTATCTTCTACGATTCGTGGAGGAAGACGAAGGTTCTGATGGATTTGGGACTTCTGGAGGTAGAAGTGCCCACTGCAAGACCACTTGCCGAAAGGCAAGCTGAAGAAGGCCAAGCGAGCCAGATCGCTTCACCCGTGAAGCGAGCCAGGTCCAAGCGAGGCAAAAAGATGAAACGAGTCGCTTCAATCGTTCAAGAAAGCGAGGCGGTGGAGGAGCCGCTTGAGGACATCGAAGCGACTCAGCCCCAGCCTTCACCAACAAAAGCCCAATCCCCACAACTCCAAATCACCCAAACACCAGAGCCCCAATCTTCATCAACCCAACAACCACCAAAACAGATAACCCCCCTCTCTCCCCGTGAAGAAGAATCAGAATCTTCTTTCCACATTCCCACTGTGCCATTCCTCAGCACAGATGAAGCTGCTGCCTACACTACATTCACCCAACTTCAATCCCAGCCGATACAACCACCACCCACCGAAACCATCCAGATTTTCGAAACCCAAGAAACCTCATCACCTACCCAATCCATCTCGACATCGGCAGCTACAGCCGATACCGCCCAAACCTTCGGAGAACTTCCCATCATCCCTCAATTCAAAACCCCTGTTCTCACCGATCACAAGCAGGCTCTCGAACGCTATGTTCGAGACAGAGAACAAGCCGCGGAGACAATCAACCTTCGCTACAATCTCAGCTCCGCGAGCGTTGAATGGAGCGACGTGTTCTACACGAATGTAGTCGACTTTCTGACGTACATCACGTACCGAGGAACGGAGTACTACAAGATTTTCAGACTCCTCAAAGCCTTCACCGAGGAGGAATTGATCCAGATGGAAGCCAAACTGCTCAATTTTATCGGCGAAAATGGCTTCCATGCCTTCCTTGAAGGGACCAGCTTCTGGGAGAAGCTGGATGCCAAGGTGAAGGAATCTTATCCACTCACTACAGTTCCAAAGCGAGTACCCTCCTCTCATGAAAGGAAGCTGATCAGAGAGCATAGGGAGGAGGTGGAATTGAAAGATGCTGAGATCGCTAGTCTTCAAAGCGAAATCACAAAGATGAGTGAAGAGATGGAGAGGAAGGCGGGGGAAGTCATCAGTCTTAGAGAAGACTATGACAGGAAGAAAAGAGAATTGGAGGGAAAGGTGGAGGAGAAGGAAAGGCTTCTGGAGGAGAAAGAAAAGGCGCTGGAGGCGCAGGAGAAGCTTGTGGATGATAACACCAAAACCATCACCGAACTCAAGGGCTTGCTTGAGGCAGAAAGAAGCCGCTTGAGGGAGGTCAATGCCAAGTTGATCACTCTTATCAAAGAGAAGATGGTGTTAGAGAAGGAAGTGAAGGAGCTGAAGGAGAAGGTGGAGAATAGGGAGGGAGAACTAGTGTTGAAGGGTAGTGAGCTACTCAACACCAAAAAGGCTCTTGACTCACTTCGAACTGAGTTGAAGGGAGTCAAGGATGAGAGTGCAGTTGACAAGAGAGAACTGGAGAGTCTGAGGAACAGTGCACAGGCTCTTGACTTGAAGAATGCTGAACTGTCAATCCTACTGCAGAAAGTCAAGAGACTGAAAGAAACTCTCACAGTACGGATCACTGCAGATGCCGAATTCCACAACTCTCTCAATCGAAGGGAAAGGAGACTTGCCGGAATGAAGGCATAACTTGAAGCATCCAAGGAACACTTGGATCTCACACTTCAAGAAGAAACCAAGAAGATCACCAAAGCCATAGAAGCGGAGCTGGAGGCTCGCTTCAGAGAGGTGGAGCCTTTAGAGAGCATGATGGCGTCTGTTGTAGAGCGAGAGAGGCAGTGCGAATATCTACTTGAAGAGATATCTATCAAGACTGCTGAAATTGTGGCGCCATCCATGGACAAAACCCAGCAGATGCTTCAGACTGTCCTCAACACAGTCAATTCACTACAACAATCCCTCTCTGGAAAATCTATAATCCTAACCCCTGGCTTTGATGATGCCAAAAAGGGGGAAGGACAAATGAGGGAAGGGCAAGTAGAGCAAGGTGAAGCTGGAGGTTCAGAAGGAAGGAGAGTCGGTGTGGAGTTAATATTGGAAGAAGGAAGTGGTGATGGAGGAGATAAGGAGGGAGTGGATGATGAAGCGAGGAAGGGGAAGAAAAAACTCTCGAAGGAGGAATTACTGAAACAACTTGAAGAGCCCAGTAGGCCGCTTCAAGAAAAAGTGCTGAGTGCTTCTATTGCACGACATCCTCCAGTCACTGTGATCACGAAGGAGGAAAAGAGGGTGCAGGAGGAGAAGGATGCTGCCTTGGCGTGGGAGTTGGAGCAAGTGTTTAAGCTAACAAAAAATTCTATTGCTGCAGGTGCTTCATCTAGCTCCCAAGTGGCCGCTACTCCCAAAGTGCCCACTTCAGACGCCGCGCCAACTTCGACAGCCGCACTCACTACGACCACTGCTGCACTCACTTCGTCAGCAGTCGTCCCTCCAAGTGCTGCCAAGAAGGACATGCCACCTCCCCCACCACCAAAGCAGCCATTGAAGCGAGCTGCCCCACATTCTAAGCAAGATGACCCCGAGGCCAAGCGCCAAAAGGTCAAGCAAGCAGTCGCTTCAAAAGCTGGAAGAGAGGAGAGAAAGAGGAAGGAAAGAGAAGAGGGAAGGAGCAAAGGCGAGAGGAAGGAGAGGAGTAATGAAAGGCGACTCCAAGTGATCAACGCACGGATCGAGGAACACTTCAGTGAAGTGTTACTCATCCAGTCCTCATTAGTGCGCAGCGCCTTCATCCCTCTCATGCCAGAAGAGTCCGAAGCATGTGAAGCTCAAGCCATAATTGATGCATGTGACGTGACTACGAAGGAGATGGTTGAGTCTGGTCGATATCCTCTCAAAGAGGAGCAAGATTACATCCGCAAACGACTCAATGCGAAGCGTCCATCGTGGAACAGCGAGTCGGGAGCAAAATTCAAAAAGACTATGGCTCAATTGTCAAGCAGGTCAGAGGAGGAATTGGCCAAACGGAGAGATGAGCACCTGGACGGAAGGGAAATCGAGGATTTCATTCCGAGAGATCTGCTCGAGCTGTGGCTGTACTACAAAGACCTATTCATCAAAGCCTATTATTTCTGGGAGGTAGTGCCGCTGCAGAATGAGTGTTCTCGAATAAGTGCACTCAACAACTTCCTTGCCGCCTATGACGACAGATTGCGCCGCAAAATCTTCACAATGGCTGAACAAGCAGAGCCCAAGCCAATTGTTGTCAAGGTACCAGCTTTAAAGGAATTCGCCATGCCTTATCATCCAGGCACGGACGTTCCTAACAGAGGAATTATTGATGAGGAAGTAACTGAAGCCTTCAGGCTGGAGAGTGCATGGAGAAGACCTAGTATCCACACAGTAGACTCTATGGAATCAAGAGTGCTATCAGCTTACGTGGATACTGCTGCTATTTAAGAAGAGAAGGAGAAGGAGGAAGAAGGGAAGTGACAAGAGAAGGAAAGGAGGATGACTGGGAAGGAACTGCAGGAAACCTCCGAGTTTCAAGTTCCTTACATATTTTTTGTGAACTTCTTGTTCATATATCCAAATTTCAATTTCTGTCTCTTTTCTGTGTCATTTACTCGCTTTGTGAATGACTTTATATTTTCTGCTACAAACTCATTAATTTAACCGAAAAAAAGGGGAAGGAACTTAAAAGAAAATTACAAACGAAACTGCAAAGGAAGCAGTCGCTTGGAGTTCCCTTCACGGTTAGATAGACTAGATTTATTTTTATCTAAGTCGTATGGGTTTTGGCATCATCAAAAAGGGGGAAATTGTTGGGAATTGTTAAGGACTAAATTGTTAAGGGGGAACTACATGGGACATTTGATAAATGAAGTCATTTGTTTTGATTAGATCCCAAAACCCCAAGCGTCCTTTTCCCAAGCGACCCATTTTGATGTAGTTAATAGGTTAGAATTTTTCTAAGCCTACACTGTTAGGATGGCTCTTTTATTTTGCTTAGATTAGGCTTCAAAAGTTCAAGTGAAGGCCACTCGCTTGAGTGTGTTTTCCAAAGCGAAGCAAGTCAAGCAAGCTGAAGTGAAGCGTGCCGAAGAACAGCGAAGCGAAGCGATCGCTACAGTAGATTCAAAGTGAGTCTGCCAAAGTGAAGCGAAGCGAGCGCTACAGTTCAAAGCAAAGCGAAGCGAAGCGAGCGCTACAGTGGAATCAAGTGAACCCACTAAAGCGAAGCGAAACGTGCGCTACAAAGAAAAGCCGAAGCGAGTCAACACGTGTCAACACTTACTTAAGTAGTTTCTCGGGAAATTATTCTCAAGTGACTCACTACGAAAATGACCGTGAAGCGACTCACTTCAGAGCGGCCGCTACAACTTCAAAGCGAAGCGAGCCACTACCTACCAGAAAGCGACAGCACAAATTCCCGCTCCGAATTTGAACCCCAGTCAACTAGAGATCTCCGCATTAATTACGAGATCTCCACGTGTCGAAAGCGGAGAGGAGCAGAGGAGTTGACTGCCAGGCCGACAAAGACGCCGCAACAGTACTGGCTCGCTCCAGTTACTGTTAAACTTGGAACTTAGCCATTTTCGGCAAAAGTCCAAATCTGCGCGTCTGCAAAAGCTACTGCCTGCGCAAGTACTGTCGAGAGGAGGAGGGACAAGGCCACCAACCAAGCAACGGATCTTAGCCAACCCTCCGGCTATAAATAGTGAAGGATGAAGACGTGAAGAAGAAGAACACTACTTGAGCATTCGAGCGCATACAGCAAACAAACACTCCCAGCTTTCTAGCAATCTTCGAGTCTTTGTTTTCAAGTGTTCTCCGAGTTTCCAGTTCATCGGAACTCATCTTCACAGCCTTCACACTTAGATTCTAAGCCCACTTCATATATCCGAAGCTTAGAAGAAGAACTCTAGCCAATCTTTGCATCTACTGTAAAGAGTTCTTCATAGTGTGTCGTCAACCAAAAACCCTAAACTTCGTCTGTTAGGTTTTGAGTGTTGTCGTTAGGTTGTTTAGATCCAAGGCCCTTCTTTCATCGATTGAAGACTTACACTTACATCGTTTGTGTAAAGCTCGATCGAAGCTAGGCTGTAAGGAGAGCCCGTAATCTCCCTGTCTGTCTGACTGAAGCGAGTGAAGCTTCCAGTCTTTGTTAGGTTTGTGTAGTGAACCCGCAATCACTACGTCTGTCGTTTGATCTAGGCAAGTGAAGCCCGATCCCGACCAGGTTTTTGAATGACCCGTAACCTTCAAGTTCTTGAGTGAAAAGAACAGTTGCCGTCGTGCAACAAAGTGGACGTAGGAGCGTTATCTCCGAACCACTATAAATCTCTGTGTCGTATCTCTCTTACCTTAATCTCTTTACAGTATTCGATTATCCATTGCACGTGCAAATAAACAAACTTAATTTGGATTTTCAATTACTTAGGAAAGATTATAGCTCACCAAATTCCGCACAAAGAGTAAAGTCTCACTCTTGATCAAGCTCTAAGCTTAGGTCAAGAGATTCGTGATTGCTTTTGATCTAGCCCTCGGCTAGGTCTTAGTATTTCCAAAGAGCACTTTACTTTATACTCTGAGTTAAGGAATTGAAGTTGAAAAACTTCAAAATACGTATTCACCCCCCCCCCCCCCTCTACGTATTTTTCCTATAGCAAACCGGGACCAACAAAAAGAAAGTAGAAAAACTTCAAAACACGTATTCACCCCCCCCCCCCCCCCACGTGTTTTTCCTCTTACAAACCGGGACTAACAAAGTCCAAGAAACACAAGCTTGTCCGTACAAAAGATGCAATTCTTTAGGTTAGCAAACAGCCTCTCCTTCCTAAGTACATCTAAAACAGACCTGTTGGGAATTGTTAAGGATATAACTTGTTAAGGGGGAACTCAAGTGGGACACTTGAAAAATTGTATGTTTTGATTTGATCCAAAAATCCCCAAGTCTCCTATTCCCAAGCAACCCAATTTGATGTAGACTAGGTTAGAAAATTTTCTAAGCCTATGCTGTTAGGATGGCTCTTTAATTTGCTTCAGTCGCTTAGGTTTTAGACAGTAGGAATTTCAAGTGAAGACTACTCACTTGAGTGTGTTTTCCAATCGAAGCAAGTCTAGCGAGCCGAAGCGAAGCGTGCTGAAGAACAGCGAAGCGAAGCGAGCGCTACAGTATATTCGAAGCGAGTCCACTAAAGCGAAGCAAAGCAATCGCTACACTGAAGAGTCGAAGCGAGTCAACGCGAGTCAATAAATACTAAAGCGGACACTCGGGAAATTTATTTTTCTAAGCTCCCACTACAGTATGACCTTGAAGCGACTCATTTGAAGCGAACGCTACAAATCTAAAGCGAAGCGAGCTCCTTCCTAACAGAAAGCGACAGGTCAATTCCTGCTCCGATTTGAACGTCGAGTTCAAACTCGAGTCAACTGAAGATCGCCGCATTTATTGCAAGATCTCCACGTGTCGAATGAAGAGAGGAGCAACGGAGTTGACTGTCAGGCCGACAAGGGCACCGTAACAGTACTGGCTTGCTCCAGTTACTGTTATGTTTGGAACTTAGCCATTTTTGGCAAAGGGACAAACTGGCGCGCCTGGAAAAGCAAAAGCCTGCGCAAGTACTGTCGAGAGGAAGAGGGACAAAGCCACCTACCAAGCAACGGGTCTCGGCCAACCCTCCGCCTATAAATAGTGAAGATGAAGTCGAAGAGAAGTAGAACACTACTTGAGCATTCAACGCCTACTGCAAACAAATACTCCCAGCTTTCAGCATACTTTCGAGTCTTTGTTTCCAAGTGTTCTTCGAGTTTCAGTTCCATCGAAACTCGTCTTCGTAACCTTCACACTTAGAGTTCTAAGCCCATTTCATATCCAAGTTTAGAGAAGCGCTCTAGCCATCTTTACACTTACTGTAAAGAGCTCTTCATTAGTGTGTCTATCGAGAAACCAAAAACCCTAACCCTAAGTTCTTTTGTCAGGCTTACACAACCCTCGATTGTGTGAAGCTCGATCAAAGCTTAGGTTGTAAGGAGAACCCGTAATCTCCCTGTCGTCGGACTGAAGCGAGTGAAGCTTCAAGTCCAGTTTAGGTTTTGTGTGGTGAACCCGTAATCACCCAGTCGTCGTCAGATCCAAGCAAGTGAAGCTCGATCTTGACATAGGTTTTTGAAGAACCCGTAATCTTCAAAGTTCATGAGTGAAGAGAACTAGTTGCCTAGTGCAACAAGTGGACGTAGGTGTTTTATCACCGAAAATCACTGTGTCGTATCTCTAACCCTAAACTCTATTCTGTTACTGTTTTGATTATTCATTGCACAAGCATACTTAACAAACCTAAAACTGTATTTTCAAATACTTAGGAAAGATTAGCTCACCGAATTTCCGCATCTTGAGTAAAGTCTCACTCTTGATCAAGCATTTGCTTAGGTCAAGAGACTAGCTTATACTGTAGATCTAGCCCTTGGCTAGGTCTTAGTTTTCAAGTGAGTACTTTACTTAAAACTCTGAGTTATTGGGAAAGAAGTCGAAAAACTTCAAAACACGTATTCACCCCCCCCCCCCTCCCTACGTGTTTTCCCTCTAACAATCCGGGACCAACAAGTGGTATCCGAGCAGCGGTTCTTTCGAGCCATTGCTTTGCATATCGGAAGCGAGTCCCCTCTTGCTTCACGTTGTCTCACGAAACCGGATCTTTTTTCCTAAGTGCATAAAAACCTCACTCACGCATACTGCATTACTGCTGATAGTTTGCTATGTCTACATACAGTGCATCGAATCTTCCGCAGTTCTCTATAGAAGGCTACGAAACATGGAGCTTTCGTGTCGAGAGTTTCCTATGCTCTATCCACGACTTCAAAATTGCCAACCTCGACAAAATTGCACCCCACACGATGCAGAGCACTGTCTTGGATGCCAATCTGCTAAGGATCAGGAAGTGCGCAACGGCGAAAGAAATGTGGGAAACCTAACCCTCATTTCTCAAGGAACGGACAAGATTAAGGAAAACAAACTTGCCGTACAAATGCGGGAGTTTGAAGGCCTTATAATGAAGTCGGGAGAGTCCATCGATGCCTCCGAACTAAGAGTCACCAACATCATTGCCACTCTCAATTCACTTGGGAAGGAACTCACAGACAAGGAGGTGAACCTCAAGATCGTTCGAGCTCTCACACGAAAGTGGCAAACCATGAAGGAGCTGTACCTGGCAACGAAGGACTTGTCAAAACTCACGCCGGAGATCCTGTTCTCCGAGCTCAAGGCTCACAAGTTCGATCTTAATCGAATGAGTCTTGATGATGAAGACGAAGCTCCCACGACATCGAAAGGAGTCGCTTTCAAAGCCGCAGAAGGGCCAAGCGACCAGACACTCGCTAAGATGTCAAGAGAAGAGCTGGAAGAGCTTGTTGCGTTCTTATCAAAGAACTTCAACAAGATGAATTCACGCGTAGGCAAGTAAAAGAGATTCTACAAACAGTACAAGGGAAGGAGCACTGATGCTCGTGAAGGCAAAGGAAAGAGAGAAGAGACATCCAAACCGATCTCAAGATTGATCTTAGGGCTATGGAGAACCGAAAGCTAGCCACAGAACTTGATGATGTCAAGATTAATCTTAGGGCTATGACTAGTAAGTTCGAGGATCTCTTTGCTAGGCATAAAAGCTTGGAAGGAAGGTATGAAACCCAGTCCAATCTAGTGGCCAACTTAAATAAAGCCTCATATGCTAGGCAGGCACTAGAGAGCTCACTTCTACCTTTTGGTAGAAAGGGAGGCCTTGGATATGAGGGTGGACCTTCCAAGCCTACAGTCTTTGTTGGTGCTACAAACACGACACCATCAGTTCCTTTGGATGTGCCTACTGCCTCCAGAGCAACCACCAACAAGGACAAAGGCAAAGTGGTTGACAACCCTAAGAGGAAGCTAATAAAGTTGTCTATATCTTCTAGGGAAGAATCTAAGGGTAAGCAAAGTTCAACAGTCCCTAGCACTCACAATGCTAAAATTTACCAATCCAAGGGTAAAGGGAAGACTGTTGATGCTTCTAAGCCTCAGACCAAGACACAAGAGACAAAGGATATTCCTTTTAAAAAGAGAAGTAATGTCTATGTGTCACGTGAGCCGGATTGGAGATGGTCCAACCGTACTCGTGTTGAGGGGGAAGTATTTGAAGCACCCAAGAGGTCGCTTCTAACCTCAAAGGTTTCTCAAGCGAGTCGGGGTTAAAACCCTAGTTTGACCGCTTCAAAGAATCCAAGCGAGTTGTTTGTAAAGAATAGAAACCCTAATTCAGTCTCTAAGCCTAGGGCTAATCCGAAGCAAGTCGCTTCAGGTGACAAGCAAAAGGGCAAGAGCATAGGTATGTCTAAAGCGAGTCGCTACCCCTCATGCACACACTGCTGCACATGTGAAGCTGCTTCTAAGCAGAAGTCACAATTTCAGAAGGTCGAGAAGCCCAATGCACAAGCTAACTCTCGGAAGAGAGTGAAGCAAGTGTGGGTACCAAAGAAAGCTAACCTTCAAGGACCCAAGCTTATTTGGGTACCAAAACTTTTCTAATTGCAGGTGAGCACCATGGACCCCATGCCAAGTGAAGGTCAACCTATTTGGTACTTGGACAGTGGATGTTCAAGACATATAACTGGCATGAGAGCTCTACTTCAAGATTATATAGAGAAGAAGGGTCCACATGTAACTTTTGGTGACAACTCTCGAGGAACCACCAAGGGTTATGGCGTACTGAAGATAGGAAAGCTCATAATTGAAGAAGTGTCCTATGTGGAAGGACTGAAGCATAACTTGTTATCCATCTCACAGTTTTGTGATAAAGGATACAAGGTGGAGTTCATCTCCAACAAGTGCATTGTAAAGAGCAAGCTCACATCCCAGATTGCACTCATTGGAGTTAGACAAAGGAATGTCTACGTTGCGCAATGGGATAGCTGCAAAGAGGAGACGTGCTTGGTCGCTAGGAGTGCTACTGAAATCGGATGGCTATGGCATCGACGCTTAAACCATCTCAACTTCAAGAAGATCAATCGCTTAGCTCGGAAAGGCTTTGTGCAAGGCATACCCAATGAGGTCTTTGTCAAAGACCATCCATGCTCACCATGCCAACGAGGGAAGCAAACGAAAAAGCACTTCACCAGTCTTGAAGAAGCTTCTTCCATGCTAGAGCTAGAGCTACTACACATGGATCTGTTTGGACCAGTCACTCCAGTAAGCGTCAATTGAAGGAAGTACACTCTTGTTGTAGTCGACGACTTCTCTCGCTACACTTGGGTTGTATTTCTCTTTAGCAAGAATGAGACACTGTCCAAGCTACCTCAATTGCTCAAGCGACTTGCTGTGGAGAAGAATTAAGCGATTGCCACCATCCACTCCGACGAAGGCATAGAGTTTCTAAACTCAACCATTGAAGCATACTGTATGAAACATGGGATAGCACAACAGACATCCTCAGCACGTACACCCCAGCAGAATGGAGTTGCAAAAAGAAGAAATCGGATCATCAAAGAAGCCGTTCGTACCATGATTGCTGATTCGAAGCTTCCAATGAAGTATTGGGCTGAAGGTGCCAATACTGCATGCTACACTCAAAATCGGACGCTTCTCAACAAACGGTTCGACAAAACACCATATGAAATATGGACAGGGAGAATTCCTAACATCTCTTATTTCCATATCTTTGGTTGTAGGGTCTTCATTCACAATAATGGGAAGTCACAACTGAAAGCCTTTGAAAGCAAAGCTGATGAAGGAATATTCTTAGGGTATTCTTCATCGAGCAAAGCTTACAGGGTGTTCAATTGTAAAACCCTAATTGTGGAGGAATCACCCCATGTTGTACTTGATGAATCTTCTTTAAGTCTTCCACAGGAACAGATTCAAGCGAATGAGGAAAAGTCAAGTGAGGAACCCGTCAATTCACTGACTTGGGATATGCTTGAAGATGATGAAGAAATCAAAGATTCAAGCGAGCAGATTGCCCAAGAGAAGGTTGAAGCTGCCCCCAAGGCTCATGAAGCGAGTGCACGCCAAGCACCCAATCCAGTCGCTTCAGATGGAGAAGCAAGCGACCCGAATGAAGAAGAAGAAGAAGCGGGTGGATCCAAGCGTGCATGGCTCAAAAATCACTCACCAAGCCAGATTATTGGAGATCTATCCAAAGGCGTGGTGACAAGAAGCCAAGTGTTTGGAGAAAGTGCTATGTTCAGTTGCTTTCTGTCCAACATCGAGCCAGCATGCGTGGAGGAAGCCCTAGCAGATTCTAATTGGGTGATTGCCATGCAAGAAGAGCTGAATCAGTTCACCAGAAACGACGTATGGTATCTCGTGGATCGTCCCAAATTTCAACATGTGATTGACACCAAGTGGGTGTTCAAGAACAAGACAGACGAGGACCACAACGTCGTGAGAAACAAGGCTTGACTCGTCCCCAAAGGCTACTGCCAAGAGGAAGGGATCGATTTTGATGAGACCTTCGCTCCAGTGGCCAGGCTTGAAGCGATCAGACTATTTCTTGCCTATGCAGCGGCTAAGAAATTAAAGGTCTATCAAATGGACGTGAAGAGCGCATTTCTCAATGGAGAGCTCAAGGAAGAAGTGTATGTAGAGCAGCCACCGGGTTTCGAGCAGGGAGATAAGGTGTATCGATTGAAGAAGGCCTTGTATGGTTTGAAGCAGGCGCCTAGAGCTTTGTATGACACCCTATCTCAATTCCTAGTGGATAATGGATTCCACAAAGGGAAGATAGATCAGACTCTCTTCACCATCAATCATGGAGAAGATATGCTATGGGTCCAAATCTATGTGGATGACATCATATTTGGGTCACCAAACCAGTCGCTTAGCGAGAAGTTTGGAGAGCTGATGAAGACCAAATATGAGATATCGATGATTGGCTTGATGAGTTGCTTCCTAGGTCTTCAAGTGAAGCAGCAAGATGATGGAATCTTCATCAATCAAGTTAACTATACAAGAGACATACTTGCCAAGTTCGGTGTTCAGCATGCTAAAGCTGTGAAAATCCCCATGAACACCAACTGGAAGATGGAGCCAGACCTAGAAGGGAAGTCTGTGGATGCTAAAAACTACTGTGCCTTGATCGGGTCCCTTCTATATCTCACTGCAAGCAGGCCAGATATAGCATTTGCAAATGGAGTATGTGCTCGCTTCAAAAGTAATCCTAAGCACAGCCATCTTGAAGCACAACCATCTTGAAGCTGAAGATAATCTGGAGCTCACTGGATATTCCGATGCTGACTATGGAGGATGTCGTGTTGATACTAAATCAACGTTGGGCACTTGTCAGTTCTTGGGAAGCAAGCTGGTCTCATGGTTTTCAAAGAAGCAAACCAGTGTAGCTAATTCAACGACTGAAGCCGAATATATGGCCGCTGGAAGCTGCTGTTCTCAAATTCTATGGCTTCGTCAGCAGTTGAAGGACTACAAAGTTGAAGCGAATGAGATCCCAATCTTCTGCGACAACAACAGTGCAATATGCATCTCGCAGAATCCAGTGCTTCACACCAGATGCAAGCACGTAGAAATCCGACATCACTTCATTCGTGATCTTGTCGAGAAGAAGGATATCAAGCTCGATCCATACCGATCTCCAGCGAGCAGATATCCTCACCAAGCCTCTAGCTGAGCCTCGATTCAATCAGCTATGCATAATTCTAGGTCCAAGATGCACAAAGGAGTGGACGCTTGTCCACAAGCGACCCTCGCTTTGGATCTTCACCAATTCAAGCGAGTCGCTTCAAAATTCACTCGCTTGAAGAAGGAGAAATAAGGTGGAGAAAGGTGGAGTGCTGGAAGACGTTCCCTACCCGCTTACAGGAATTGTTAATGTTGGGAAACGACTGCTTGAAAGCCGCCCCGACCCAGATCTTGGTTCGGATGTGTTGATTCGATCGTGCACATAAATTCATGCAACGGTTCGAGTACATACCTTGATTATGAAGAACGTGCAATCTGAGTCGTGTCTGATCGATCTACGGTTCTGATCTTCTAGGATGTGATCCCACACCTTGAAATCCGAGACTTGGTGGGCGTCTCGAGATCACTGGAACCTCGATCTCCTCTCCTCAGACTCGGCCGACTCTCTCTCTCTCGCCCTTATGGTTCTGCGCCAATCTCAAGAGTTCGATTCTTGCGTTCTGCAACACCATTAGATTGTGGTGAATATGGGGCTGTCGTTTGATGAATTATACCACTTTCGTTGCACAATTCTTCAAACGGAGCTACATATTCTCCACCTCTATCACTTCGAATCATCTTAATGCGACAGCCAAGTTGATTTTCGACTTCATTTTTGAAGTGTTTGAACGCTTCAATTGCTTCATCTTTTCCTCTTAATAGGTAAAGATAACTATACTTTGTACTATCATCGATGAAAGTAATAAAGTACTTTTTCCCACCCCTCGTTTGTACAAACTTCAAATCACATACGTCTGTATGGATTAACTCGAGAGGTGTAGTGTTCCGTTCTACCGACTTAAAAGGTAGTTTCGTCATTTTTGCTTCAACACAAACTTCACACTTATCATGTGAATTTATGTTCTCAACATTTAGTAAGTTCATATTTACTAGTCTCTTTATAGCATTTAGATTTACATGTCCTAATCTACAATGCCATAAATTGGAACACTCAAGCAACTAAGCAGAAGTAGAAGCATTCTCATTATTTCCCTTCTTGGGAGCACGGGTTACAACCACAGCAGTGCTAAGCTTGAAAAGCCCATCAATCATGTGACCACGACCAAGGGGCTTTCCCTTCTTACTAATAGTAACACTATCAGCATCAAACACTAGCCTAAACTTATTCTTAACAAGAATAGAACCAGATACAAGATTTTTGCGAATGTCCGGAACATGAAGAACATTGCGCAGGAGCAGCTGTTGACCCGAAGTCAGCTTCAAAGCCACGTTCCCAATCCCAACAACTTTGGAGGTGTTGGAGTTGCCCATGTGGATCTTCTTGTCCGCACTAGCCTCCTTGTAGGTGGAAAACGCATCCTTGTCCGAGCACACGTGCACGGTCGCAGCAGTGTCCACATACCAAGCCTTCGGGCTATCAACATGGTTAGCCTCGAACACGACAGCAGCAAGGTCACCCTCATCCCACTTGTCTTCATTGTTGTCGACAGCGTTGGCATGAGCTTTGGCCTTCTTCCTTTTCGGCTTAGTGCAGTCCGCAGCCTTGTGACCCGGCTTGTCACAATTGTAGCACACCACCCCAAACTTAGGGGTAGGTCCCTTTTTAGAAGGGCCCGGACGAGAACGTTTGGAAGAGCCTCCGGACTTGTCCGTCTTTTCCGTTAGGTTGGCTCGAGCTTCCATAGGAGCTTTCCCTTTCGTCTTCCTAACTTCTCTCAAGTGTGCCTCCACTTGAAGCTTTTTCACCAAGATTTGCTCGGTGATCTCCTTGCTCTTGTGCTTCAATTGCTCTTGAAAATCACACCAACTTGGAGGGAGTTTCTCGATAATGACAGCCACAGTTAGAGCATCGGGCAAGGTGATTCCCTCGGACTGAACGGCATGAGCGAGAGTTTGAAACTCGGCCACTTGTTCCATCACTGGACGGGAATCCACCATCTCATACTTAAGCCATCGAGACACTATGAACTTGCGGGTACTCGCCTCGTCGAGAAGGTACTTGTCCTCGAGAGCAGCCCACAATTCCTTAGCTGTCTTGATTTGGCAGTAGACACCATACAGGCCCTTATCGATGTAAGACAGAAGGGTGTTCTTACAAAGATAGTTGCCTTGATACCAACTGTCGGAGCGAACCCGAACTAAGAAGTCCGTTTCCTCCTCGTGTGGCATCTCCGGTTTGTCCTCAGACAGATACTGAAGCAGCCCAACCGTAGTTAGGTAAAACATCATCTTTTGCTGCCAATGACGGAAGTCTTGGCCCGAGAAGACAAGAGGTTTCTGAGCAAGCCCCTTCATGGAGGAAGTCTGAAGAGGGGCCATGGTTGAGTTCTGTTGACCTCCAGTTCCGTTGTTGTTGTTCACGTTGTTGTTGCCGTTAGAGAACATCGCTGCAGCAACAGAGGAAGAGTTGACTCCGATGGTTGTCATCTTGCTAGGCAGAACGTGAGTTACAGCTTCTTGCGATTGTAAGGACGGTGGAACACGTTGTGAGGCAGCAAGCACGAACAGAGACAACACGAACAGAGGTAAAGTCGAGTCGAGTAGGAACTCTCCCAGCAAGAAGCTGTACGCCCCGGTAGTACTCACGGAACAGGCGTAGCTTCCCAAAAGGTGAAATGACTTTTGTCTCGGAGGTAGTAGCACCGCAAACCACCGAGCCCCGGCGAACTGGATGAAGACGAGGACTGAACTCGTGTGAAATGATCAAGGAAAAGGAATGCAGAGAAATGATTGTTGTGTATGCTAATGGCCAAGAAGGCCTCTATTTATAGGCATCAGCCCATGGGAGGAGTTAATGGACACCATTAAGGCCCACGTCAGTTACTGGCAGCCCATTATGTCCATTAAGTTGGTGGACGAGAGTTACAAACGTTTGAACGTTTGAATTCGGTTCATTGAACCTGGACGAACCAGATCAACGAATCTGGACAGATCTTGCGGGCTGGGCTTTCTCGTATTGGGCCTGAATCTAGGCCCAATCCCATTTGCTTTTCTGGCCCAAAATGGGCTTTCTCGTATTGGGCCTGAATCTAGGCCCAATCCCATTTGCTTTTCTGGCCCAAAAAGATAATACATGGAGGCCCAAGCCCAAGCCCACTCACAGTCCCAAGGAACAGCCCAAAGGACCAATTGCCAAGATCCAAGTCCACGGCCACGGCCCCGGCCCCGAGCCCGGCCCGCCCGGCCAGCCGGACGGACGGCGGCGGCGGCGGCGGCGGCGCGCGCGCGTGTGTGTGTGCGCGCGAGAGCCCGTCACTCACTCTCTGGCCCACTTGATTAATTAGCCCATTAGTATAGTTAGTTAAATACTCAACTAATTAATGTTCTTTAATCAATGTGGGACAAATTTATTACAAGAGTCTATCCACCTTATAATAACTCCACCAACTCTCAATCTTTGATATATTATATCTCACTCACCGGAATTCGGATTTGAGCATATCAATATACCACGATCATCTACTCTCGGAGTAGATTAATAATTTATCATTTAATTTAATAAATTAAATATAAATTATTATTCATTTATTTGGTCAAAGCCATATTCCAACAACCACTAACAAAGACAAAGGCAAAGTGGCTGAGAACCCTAAAAGGAAGCCAATGAAGATGTCTATATCTTTAAGGGCGGAAACTAAGGGCAAGCAAAATTCAACATTCCCTAGCACTCAAACTGCTAAAGCTTACCAATCAAAGGGTAATGGGAAAAATGTTGAAGCTTCTAAGTCTCAAGCCAAGACACGAGAGACAAAGGATCTTCCTTTTAAGAAAAGGAGTAATGTCTATGTGTCACGTTATCCGGACTGGAGATGGTCCAACCGGACTAACGTTGAGGGGGAAGAATTCGAAGCACCAAAGAGGCCGCTTCGAAGTCCCAAGGTTACTCAAGCGAGTCGGGGTCAAAACCCTAGTTGGACCGCTTCGAGAAAACCTAGCGAGCCGCTTCGACAGACTGTAAAACCTAAGTCAGTCTCTAAGCCCGTAGCTAATCCGAAGCGAGTCGCTTCAGGATACAAGCCAAAGGGTAAGAGCATGGGTATGCCTCAAGCAAGCGGCTACCCCTCTTACACACACTGTTGCACGTGTGAAGCTGCTTCAAAGCAGAACACCAAGTTTTCGAAGGTCGAGAAGCCCAAGACACAAGCTTCATCTCAAAAGAGAATGAAGCAAGTGTGGGTACCTAAGGGAACTAACCTGCAAGGACCCAAACTGATTTGGGTACCAAAATCTGTCTAATTGCAGGTGGGCGCCGTGGATCCCATGCCAACTGAGGGTCAACAAATATGGTACTTGGACAGTGGATGTTCAAGACACATGACCGGCATGAGAGCTCTACTTCATGTCTACATAGAGAAGAAGGGTCCACACGTTACTTTTGGTGATAATTCTCGAGGAAGCACCAAAGGATACGGCGCACTGAAAGTTGGAAAGCTCACGATTGAAGAAGTCTCCTACGTGGAAGGACTCAAGCACAATTTGTTATCCATTTCACAATTTTGTGACAAGGGATACAAGATGGAATTTATTTCCAACAAGTGCATTGTGAAGAGCAAGCTCACGTCCCAGATAGTGCTCACTGGAGTTAGACAAAGGAATGTCTACATCGCACAATGGGACAGCTGCAAAGAGGAGACGTGCTTAGTAGCAAGGAGTGCTACAGAAATAGGATGGCTATGGCACAGACGCTTGAACCATCTAAACTTCAAAGCAATCAATCGCTTAGCTCGAAAAGGTCTGGTGCAAGGCATACCAAATGAAGTCTTCATCAAAGACCATCCATGCTCACCATGCCAACGAGGGAAGCAGACGAAGAAGCACTTCGCCAGTCTCGAAGAAGCTTCATCAAAGCGAGTGCTTGAGCTGCTTCATATGGATCTGTTTGGTCCAGTCACTCCAGTTAGTGTGAATGGAAGGAAGTACACTCTAGTTGTAGTCGACGACTTCTTTCGCTACACTTGGGTTGTATTTCTCTTCAGCAAGAAGGAGACTCTGACCAAATTGCCACAACTGCTCAAGCGATTGGCTGTGGAGAAGAATCGAGCTATTGTAACCATCCGCTCCGACAAAGGCACAGAGTTCTTGAACTCTACCATTGAAGCTTACTGCACGGAGCATGGCATAGCACATCAGACATCCTCAGTGCGCACACCTCAGTAGAATGGAGTTGCTGAAAGAAGAAATCGAATCATCAAAGAAGCCGTTCAAACCATGATTGCAGACTCGAAGCTTCCAATGAAGTATTGGGCTGAAGCTGCCAATACAGCATGCTACACGCAGAATAGAACGCTTCTCTGTAAACGGCACGACAAAACACCATATGAAATATGGACAGGGAGAATTCCTAACATATCTTATTTCCATATCTTTGGTTGTAGGGTCTTCATCCATGACAATGGGAAGTCGCAGTTGAAATCCTTTGAAAGCAAAGCTGATGAAGGAATATTCTTGGGATATTCCACATCAAGCAAAGCTTATAGGGTGTTCAATTGTAAAACCCTAATCGTGGAAGAATCACCCCATGTCGTATTTGATGAGTCTTCTTTAAGTCTTCCACAGGAACAGGCTAACACGAATGAGAAGAATCCAAGCAAGGAACCCTTAAGCTCACTCACTTGGGACATGATCGAAGAAGATGATGAGATCAAAGATTCAAGCGAGCAAAATCCCAAAGGAGAAGGTGAAGCTGCCCCAAAGATTCCGGAAGCGAGTGCTGGCCAAGCACCCAATCCAGTCGCTTCAGATGACGAAGCGAGTGACAAGGAAGAAGATGAAGATGAAGCTGGCGGATCCAAGCGTGCGTGGCTCAAAGATCACTCCCCTAGTCAAATCATTGGAGATCCATCAAAGGGTGTAGTGATCAGAAGTCAAGTGCTTGGAGAAAGTGCCATGTTCAAGTTGCTTTCTCTCAAACATCGAGCCGTCATGCGTGGAGGAAGCCCTAGCCGATTCAAATTGGGTGATAGCCATGCAGGAAGAGCTGAACCAGTTCACCAGAAATGACGTTTGGTATCTCGTGGATCGTCCCAAATTTCAGCATGTGATTGGCACCAAGTGGGTGTTCAAGAACAAGATGGACGAAGACCACAACGTTGTGAGGAACAAGGCGCGTCTAGTCGCTAAAGGCTACTGCCAAGAGGAAGGAATCGATTTTGATGAGACCTTCGCTCCAGTGGCACGGCTTGAAGCGATTCGACTATTTCTGGCCTATGCAGCGGCCAAGAAATTCAAAGTATATCAGATGGATGTGAAGAGCGCGTTCCTCAACGGCGAATTGAAGGAAGAAGTGTATGTGGAGCAGCCACCGGGTTTCGAGCAAGGAGATAAGGTGTATCGATTAAAGAAAGCCCTATATGGATTGAAGCAAGCTCCTAGAGCTTGGTATGATACCCTTTCTCAATTCCTAGTGGATAATGGATTCCACAAAGGAAAGATAGATCGAACCCTATTCACCATCAATCATGGAGATGATATGCTATGGGTTCAGATCTACGTGGATGATATCATATTTGGGTCACCAAATCAGTCGCTTAGCGAGAAGTTTGGAGAGCTTATGAAGACCAAATATGAGATGTCTATGATTGGCTTGATGAGCTGCTTTCTAGGTCT
This sequence comes from Thymus mandschuricus, assembly GCA_029379335.1. Classification (NCBI taxonomy): domain Eukaryota; kingdom Viridiplantae; phylum Streptophyta; class Magnoliopsida; order Lamiales; family Lamiaceae; genus Thymus; species Thymus mandschuricus. The sequence continues at coordinate 8,358,278 of CM057074.1, forward strand.
TCAAGTGAAGCAGCAGGATGATGGAATCTTCATCAATCAAGCTAAGTATACTCGAGATATGCTTGCCAAGTTCGGTGTTCAGCATGCCAAAGTTGTGAAGATTCCGATGAACACGAACTGGAAGATGGAGCCAGACATAGATGGGAAGTCTGTGGATGCTACAGACTACCGAGCCTTGATCGGATCCCTTCTATATCTCACTGCAAGTAGGCCGAATATAGCTTTTGCAGTTGGAGTCTGTGCTCGCTTCCAAAGCAACCCCAAGCACAGCCATCTTGAAGCTGTCAAAAGAATTCTTCGATATTTGAAGGGCACTGTCAATATGGGGCTGTGGTATCCAACGGAGGTCAATTTGGAGCTCACTGGATATTCAGACGCTGACTATGGAGGGTGCCGAATTGATAGGAAATCAACTTCGGGCACTTGTCAGTTTTTGGGAAGCAAGCTGAGAAACAGACGAGTGTAGCTACTTCAACGACTGAAGCCAAATATATGGCCGCTGGAAGCTGCTGTTCTCAAATTCTATGGCTTCGTCAGCAGTTGAAGGATTACAATGTTGAAGCAAATGAAATCCCTATATTCTGCGACAACAACAGTGCGATCTGTATCTCTCAAAATCCAGTGCTTCACACCAGATGCAAGCACGTGGAAATTCGACATCACTTCATTCGTGATCATGTCGAGAAGAAGGATATCAAGCTCGAGAAAATTCATACCGATCTCCAGCGAGCAGATATCCTCACCAAGCCTCTAGCTGAGTCTCGTTTCAATCAGCTATGCATGGATTTAGGGTTATTAGACCCTGGTGAAGAGTGCTAGATCCAGGATGCACGAAGGAGTGGTCGCTAGTTTTTCGTAGCGTCACTCGCTTCGGATCTTCACCAACTCAAGCGAGTCACTTCAAAATCTCACTCGCTTGAAGAAGGAGAAATAAGGTGGAGTAAGGTGGAGTGTTGGAAGATGTTCCCTACCCGCTTACAGGAATTATTAAGCCATTGGTTAAGGGGGAACTATTGCTTGCTCTTGGAGCAAGCTACTTCCAAAGCGAGCAAGGAAAGCTGCTACCTAGCCTAGGATTCCTAGCGAGTGGGTGTAAACACTCGCAAGTGCCGTTTCTAGTAACGGTTGTGGGGTCTTGTATCGGGCCTTCCCACGTAAAAATGGTGAAAGCTTAGGCAGGGCTGGCACCTAGACCTTGTGTCCTCTTCCCATCTTTCCGCCGAAGAGGAGCAAGTCTTCTCATCTCCTTCATCGTGGATAAATGTCCATTCTTTACTCACTCTTCATTGAGTTGAGCTGCCGAATGTTTATCCATTCCTCCCCCACTTTGAATTTTGCATCGCTTCAATTTGCCCTAGCTTGGGTCAAAGCGAGTCAATTGCAAGTTCATTCTGCAGCCAGTAGGAGGAAGCTTGAAGGTTTACCTTTTTCTACAATAGGTTGCAGGGCTGGTGACATGCTTCTGCGTAAAATACGAGATTGTCTTCTCAGAGCATTCTCATTGTCATCCTGTCCATTTCTGCTCTGAGATAAGGACTTGTACTCATCCCCCATTCGTCGTGAATATGTACACTTACGTGAAGCTCCCCTCTGGGTTGTAGTAAGCTTGTGTACTATATTCATTTTCTCCCCCATTCACTTCGATGGAGGACTCTCTAATTCGTAGAGGAAGAAGAATGCCAAAAAGATAAAGCCTTTATCACACGCCAACATGTGGTATCATCAAGTCTGAAGTCAACATGTGGTTTCAACAAATGAAGTTCAAATCAAAATAGAGTCTTCAATAAGTGGTATCAATCTCCTACGAAGTGAGATTGACTGGTAAGCGTTTCAATTTTTAAATACACTAAGTGAGCTGAAGCGTGCTAGAAACCTTCACTCACTATGTGGAAAATATGAAATGAATCTGACACAAATACAAAGAGGAAAACATTCTTGTTTATCCTCGAAGTATGTAAGTCAGAAACATTTTAAAATTAAGCAAAGAAATTCAATTTCTTAATTCAGTCGCTTCAGATGGACAAGCTAGTGCTTCATCACTCAAAGCTAGCCATCGCAAGCGAGTGCGGAACAGTCACTCAAGCGAGTGCCTCTCAAGCGAGTCAAGGCCTAGCGACCCAACTCAAAGCGAGCAGGCACGAAGCGAGTATGAGCTGTCTGCACTCGAGTGCATATTTCACTTTCTGCCGAGCATTTAATGCAGGTTCACGTACGGCGAAAATAACGGGCGCGTGGAATTCACTTGAATTCGAAGCGGGAAAAGTCGGAAAAGATCCAGCCGTCGAATCCCAACAGTCCTCAATCCATAGCCGTTGGATTGACGCCGTATAGGACAAACCAATCACAGCAGGACACGTGGAGACGCCGAGCAAGTGGCGGTTCACTTTTACTGTGATGACGCCGGACACATCAGACCCATCACCGCACGTCCGCCGCCTACCTACAGGATTTTCGGCAATATTACCGTCCTGCCCTTTGCCACGTCAGCCGAGACCTAGCTCTATAAATATGAAACTTCGCAGAACGGCAGAACCTTTCACAACCCTCAAAAATTGCCATTCTCGTGCTTAGATCTACAACATCTGCAACTCACGAGTCTCAACCATTTTTCGTCGTTAAAACTCCATTCAAAATCTCTCTTTTTACACCATGGGAAAGAAGCAGAAGACAGAGACGATGGAGGAGTTTTTGACGGAGGTCGATAAACACAAAAATGTCGAGCCCCATCTCGACCCTATCATCGTAGAAGCGAACGGGTTCTTCCGTAGAGCCGTGAACACGGCCGGGCTATGGAAGTTCGTGACGGCGGTTCCGTCAAAGGTTCTGGCGAAGGCCGTTGGAGAACTCCTGCTAAATTTGAAGAAGGAACTAAATACATCATCGTTCACAGATCCACAAACCAGGAAGCCGGTGGAAGTGGACTTGAGCGAGCTCATCGGCGTGTTCGATCTGCTGAAGGAAGGAGGAAACTACCTGATGGAGTTGGGCCTTTCGGCCGGAGTTCAATATGGCAGATTCGCAGTCGACGGAGCTGAACCAAATTTCAAGGAGGCCAGTATCCGTTCCAACTTGAAGGCCCCCTTCAACCTTATTTGCGAACTCTTTTCAAAGAGCATCGCGTGCTACATCGGAACGCTGGATACTCTTTCTGAACCAAAGCTGTTCGCCACCACCGTGATCGTCGACAGCCTCACCGGAACAAAATTCAATTGGCACGGCTGGTTCCTCAATCAAATCTATGAAGCCGCAGAGGATTTTGCATTCATGCAAGGAAGCGCCGACCAGATTCTCCGCAAAGGGAAGCTGAAATGCTTCTCTAGGCTCTCTGTTGCATTGGAGAAGAAGTTTCCCGGCAAAGTGTGGCCGGATTCCGACGTTACTGTCTACAACAAACAGTCCATTTTCTACGACATGTGGAGGAAGACAAAGGTTCTAATGGATCAGGGACTTCTAAATGTAGAAGTGCCCGCAGCAAGGCCAACTGTTGAAATTCAGGCTGAAGCGTCCCAAGCAAAGCGAGTCGCTTCACCCTTGAAGCGTGCGGCGCCGAAGCGAGGGAAAAAGAAGGTGAAGCGAGTCACTTCACTCGTCCAAGAAAGCGAGGCGGTGGAGAAGTCGCTTGAGGACATTGAAGTGACTCAACCCCAGCCTTCACCAATCAAAACCCAAACTCCCCAACCCCAAATACAAATCCAAACACCTCAAACCCATACCCTGCCACTACTTGAAACTCAAACATCCTCAACTGCCCAACACCAATCCCAGAAATCACCCCTATCCCAACAAGAAGAAGAAACTGGATCTTCTTTTCAAATCCCTGAAATCCCCCTACTCCATGTCGATCCAGTCGAAGCCTACACCACTTTCCAACCATTCCAATCCCAACAAACACAACCACCACCTACTGAAGCCATCCAATTAACAGAAACCACAGAAGCCTCATCATCATCCCTATCCACATCGGCAGCTACAGCCGATACCGCCCAAACTACAGGAGAACTCATTATCATCCCTCAGTTCGCACCTCCCGCCGTCACCACGGAAATGCAGGCGATCGATCGCTACCTTAGGGATCGAGAGCAAGCAGAAGAAATCATCAAACTTCGCTACTCCAACGTCCCATGGACGGCCGAGTTCTTTACTCAGACCGTCGATTTCCTCACATACATCATGTATCGTGGGACGGAGTATTACAAAATTTACAGACTCATGAAGGCCTTCAAAGAAGCAGAATTGATCCAGTTGGAGGCCAAGTTGCTGAACTTCATTGGAGTAAACGGCTTCCACGACTTTCTTGATGGCACCAGCTTTTGGGATAAGCTGGATACGAAAGTAAAGGAGGCCTATCCAACCGCTTCATTCCCGAAGCGAGAGCCGACACTTCACGAGAAGCGGCTATTAAGAGAGCATGCGGCGGAGTTGGAAGTAAAGGACGCGGAGATCGCTAGCTTACACAGCGAGATAACTAGAATGAGTGAGGAGATGGAGAAGAAGGTGGAGGAGGTTATTAGTCTTCAAGAAGACTTTAATAGGAAGAAGGAGGAATTGGAGGGAAAGGTGGAGGAAAAGGAGAAATTGCTAGAAGAGAAGGAGAAGGCGCTGGAGGCGCAGGTGAAGTTGGTGGGAGATCAATCAAAAACTATCACCGAACTCAAGGGCTCGCTTGACGCAGAAAGGAGCCGCTTGAGGGAGGTTAATGCCAACTTAATTGCTCTTGACAAAGAGAAGAAGGAGCTGGAGAAGGAGATAAGGAAGTTGAAGGAGAAAGTGGAGAGTAGAGAGGGAGAGTTGGTGATGAAGGGAAGCGAGCTGCTCAGCACTAAAAAGATCCTCGACTCACTTCCAACTGAAATGAAAGAACTCAAACAAGAAATTGAGATAGACAAGAAAGAACTGGAGATCCATAGGAGGAGTGCGCAGGCTCTAGATCTGCAAAACGCTGAATTGACTATTCTGCTGGAGAAAGTCAAGGCTATGGGTGAAGCTTACACCGAGAAGGTTGCTGCCGGTGCTGAATTCCATCTCTCTCTAAATCAGAGAGAGAGGAGCCTTGAAACCATGCAGGCAGAACTTAAAGCTTCCCAGGATTTCTGGTACCTAAACCTGCAGGAGGAAAGGAGGGTGATGAAGGAGGAGATTGAAGTGGAGCTTGATGCTCGCTTCAGAAATGTAGAGTCGTTGGAGAGGCTGATGGTGTCTGTCGTGGAAAGGGAGGAGCAATGCAAGTATCTGCTTGATGAAATCTCATCGAAAACAGCAGACATTGTGCTATCCGAGGAGCATATTTTTGCTACAAAGGCTTAAAAGATGCTTCACGCCTTGTTCAATAAATTCGACGATCTTTGCCAATCTCTTTCTGGAAAAACAATCATTCCAACCCCCGGCAGTGATGATACCAAAAAGGGGGAAGGACAAGTGAAGCGAGGAGGAATTGGAGATGCTGGAGGAAGTGGAGTGTTGATGGGACTGATCGAAGGAGGAAGGAGTGATGAAGGTGCGGAGGAAGTGGTAGATGATGAAGCGAGGGCTCTGAGCACAGCGAAGGGCAAAATTAAGCTCACTGAGGAGGAGCTGATGAAAAAGCCAGAAGAGCCCAGCAGGCCACTGGAAGAGAAGGTGCTTGCCGCTTCAATCGCACGGCATCCTCCAGTGACGGTGATAACCAAGGAGGAAAGGCGGAAGCAGGTGGAGCATGATGCAGCCATGGCGTGGGAGATGGAGCGTCTATTTGATCTAACAAAAAAATCTGCTGCAGGTGCTTCTTCTAGTTCCAAAGCGCCCGCTTCAGCCATAGCGCCCGCTTCAATAGCCGCGCCCGCTTCAACAGCTGCACTCACTTCATCCGTAGTTGTCCCTTCTAGTGCAGCTACGAAGAAAGACATGCCGCCTCCCCCACCACCGAAGCAGCCACTGAAGCGAACTGCTCTGGAGACGAAAGGAGATGACCCCGCGGCCAAGCGCCAAAAGGTCAAACAAGCAGTTGCTTCAAGGGCAGAGAAGGAGGAGAGAAAGAGGAAGGAAAGAGAGGAAGGAAGGAATGAAGGAGAAAGGAAGAAGATAATTAAAGCAAAGCGACTACAGATAATTGATGCCAGGATCGAGGAACACTTCAGTGAAGTGATACTTATCCAGTCTTCATTAGTGCGCAGTGCTTTTATTCCACATATGCCTGATGAATCCGAAGCTTGCGAAGTCCAAGCCATAGCTGATGCATGTGATGTAGCGACTAAGGAAATGACTGAGTCTGGTCGCTATCCTCGCAAGGATGAACAAGATTACATTCGCAAACGACTCAATGAGAAACGTCCAACATGGAACAGCGAGTCGGGAGCAAAATTCAAGCAGATCATGGCTCAACTATCAAACAAGTTAGAAGAGGAATTGGCCAAGCGGAGGAATGAGCATCCGGACGCCAGAGAAATTGAAGACTTCATCCCGAGAGATCTGCGCGATCTGTGGCTTGACTACAAGGATTTATTCATTAAAGCATACTACTATTGGGAGGTAGTGCCACTTCAGGATCGTTGCTCTCGGATGAGCGCTCTCAGCAACTTCCTTTGCACGTATGATGAGAAGCTGCGAAGGAAGATCTTCACCATGGCAGAATTGGCACAGCCCAAGCCTCTGGTCGTCAAGGTTCCAGAGCTAAAGGATTTCCCCATGCCTTATCATCCAGGCACGGACATTCCAGACAGAGGAATCATAGATGAGGAAGTTAGTGAAGCTTTCAAGCTGGAAAGTGCATGGAGAAGACCGAGTATTCACACAGTAGGTTCTATGGAGTCAAGAGTTCTATCCGCCTACGAGGATACTGCGGAGAAGAAGAAGGAGGAGGAGAGAAAGAAGAAGGAGGAGGAGAGAAAGGAGGAAGAGAAAAAGGATGAAGCTGCAGGAAACCTTTGAGTTTCAAGCTTCTTATTTTGTGAACTATCGTTCAGTTATCCCATTTTATCTTATGTCTCTCTTGTGTCATTTACTCGCTTTGTGAATGACTTTATTTATTTATTATTTTTTTTTTTTGCTACAAACTCAACCAATTTAACCGAAAAAAAATAGAAAGGAACTTAAAAGAAAAATTACAAACGAAGCTGCAAAGGAAGCATTCGCTTGAAGTTCCCCTCGCGGTTAAATAGGCTAGATTTATTTTATCTAAGTCTTATGGGTTTTGGCATCATCAAAAAGGGGGAAATTGTTGGGAATTGTTAAGAACAAAATGTTAAGGGGGAACCTATAAGGGATACTTTATTGTTTTGATTTGATCCCAAAACCCCAAAGCGTTCTATTCCCAAGCGACCCATTTTGATGTAGATAATAGGTTAGAATTTTTCTAAGCCTAAACTGTTAGGTTGGCGTTGTTTTGCTTAGGTTTTTAGACTACAGAAATATCAAGTGAAGGCCACTCGCTTGAGTGTGTTTTCTGAAGCGAAGCAAGTCTAGCGAGCCAAAGTGAAGCGTGCCGAAGAACAGCGTAGCGAAGCGATCGCTACAGTAGATTCAAGTAAAGTCTGCCAAAGCAAAGCGAAGCGATTGCTACAGTGTAAAGATAAAGCGAGTCAACGCGGGTCAACACTTACTTAAGAAGTTTCTCGGGAAATTCATTTCTCAAGTGACTCACTACAAATATGACCGTGAAGCGACTCACTTCAGAGCGGCCGCTACAACTTGATAGCGAAGAGAGCCACTACCTACCAGAAAGCGACTGCGCGACTCCCGCCCATATTTTGAACTCCAGTCAACAGGAAATCGTAGCATTAATTATAAGATCTCCACGTGTCGAAAGAGGAGTGGGGCAGAGGAGTTGACTGCCAGGCCGACAAAGGCGCTGCAACAGTACTGGCTCGCTCCAGTTACTGTTAGGTTTGTAAGTTAGCCATTTTTGGCAAACAGACAAACTGGTGCGTCTGTAAAAGCATCCGCCTGCGCAAGTACTGTCGAGAGGAGGAGGGACAAGGCCACAAACCAAGCAACGGATCTCACCAATCTCTCCGCCTATAAATAGTGAAGGACCAAGACGTGAAGAAGTAGAACACTACTTGAGCATTCGAGCGCATACAGCAAACAAACACTCCCAAGCCTTTGAGCAATCTTCGAGTCTTTGTTTCCAAGTGTTCTCCGAGTTTCCAGTTCATCGGAACTCGTCTTCACAACCTTCACACTTAGAGTCTAAGCCCACTTCAAATATCCAAGCTTAGAAGGAGAGCTCTAGCCAACTTTGCATCTATTGTAAAGAGCTCTTCATAGTGTGTTCGTCTACCAAAAACCCTAAACTCTGTCTGTTAGGTTTTTGAGTCGTCGTTAGGTTGTCTCGATCCAAGACTCTTCTTTCATCGATTGAAGAAGTCTCGATCATAGAGTCTAGATCTAAGCTTGCACCTACATCGTTTGTGTCAAGCTCGATCGAAGCTAGGCTGTAAGGAGAGCCCGTAATCTCCCTGTCTGTGTTTGACTGAAGCAATTGAAGCTTCCAGTCTTGTCTAGGTTTGTGTAGTGAACCCGCAATCACTACGTCTGTCGTCGGATCCAGGCAAGTGAAGCCCGATCTTGACCAGGCTTTTGAAGAGCCCGAAATCTTCAAGTTCTTTTGTGAAGAGAACAGTTGCCGTCGTGCAACAAGTGGACGTAGGAGCTTTATCTCCGAACCACTATAAATCTCTGTGTCGTATCTCTCTAACCCTAAAACTCTTTACTTTGATTATCCATTGCACGTGCATATAAACAAACATAATTTGGATTTTTAATTACTTAGGAAAAGATTTTAGCTCACCGAATTTCCGCATACACGAGTAAAGACTCCCTCTTGATCAAGTCCTTACTTCGGTCAACCAGGCAAGCTACGTACTGTAGATCTAGCTTCAACTTGGTCAAGCGAGCTCTTTACTTGTCACTCTGAGTTAAAGGGAAAAAGTTGAAAAACTTGAAATACGTATTCACCCCCCCCCCCCCCCCTCCCCCTACGTATTTCCCCTATTAACAAACCGGGACCAACAATTTTTAATAACTCTTTTGACAAATTTCATATGCAGGTGCCAGAATAAAAGAGTTACCTATATGAGCATGAGGTTTAGCCGCTTCAAGAAGCTAGGACTTGGCTTTGATATGCTTATGAAGGATAAGGACACGGGCTAGTAAAATATAGCGTCAAGGTAGAACCTATAAGTATGTAAATGTTTGTGTACATTATCTTCGTGTATTCAATATGAATTCACATGGTTCAATCCTTACTGATACCATGTTATTCGAATATATGGAATGTGTAGTGTACTAAGGTGAAATTCAATCGTCACGATATTTCATTTATGAAAATGTTTGAATGTTTGAGATGACTTGTTTTAGTTAATTAAGGATTACACTAAAATAGGGGAGGATTGTTGGATATTTTAGCGTAATTGAATTGACTAGTTTGATTAGACTTATCATGATAATACACCGTATGAGTTTGGAGGTGCGGAGTGCACACTTATATGAATTTATTATGATTTTAGGGGCGAAGCCCCTAAAGGACGGGGGTTCGGGGCAGCGCCCCCGATAGCAGGGTCCAAGGGGCGGCAGCCCCTGGCGGGGGTGCGGGGGCAGCGCCCCTGAGCGGGGTCCAAACATCACATCCGAAAAGTTTAATCTCTGAATTGTATCCGATTGAATAATTCGATAGAACTGTCGAATTGATTCGATCTGAAAGTTCTTCACGCCTTTCAGAGAATCCGTTTTGTTTCGGTTTTTTCACATCTTCGTTCCTAATATCCCCAACAATGCATTATAATTATGCATATCATGCATTATAGTTCTGCATAAAATGCATTATTTTTTATTTTTACTAACCCTACCGTGTATAGGATCTCACCCCTATTAGTTAATTTTAAAATACAATGCATTATATAAATAATCATGAGATGTAATGCATCAATGCATATAATTAGTTTTTGGTATATTTGGAAATTTTTTGATATTTAATTTGAATGTTTTGAATTCCATAATTTTCGCTTCATGGCATAGTGAGATGAATTTTTTTGTTTTATTCTATCTTTATTACATGCAAAGTCAACACTTGCAATAAAATTTTCCGCATTTCAATAGAAATCATAGCCGTCCATAATGATATTGTTAGATCTGGGTCAAAGATTAACAACAATTATACAAGTATTCATCATATTTATAGATTAACAAGGAGTATTCATGTACAAATGATCATAAATGGAAATATGAAGGAAATCAGTGCGGGGCACTAGACTTAATAGCTCAGCTTCCACGAAGCACCTCTTTTCCATGAAAAGGAAAGGGGATCAAGATAGAGGCAAAACGCAAAGTGTCCAAACTATCGATCCAACCACATTCATGAAGAACAGGGCTTAGTTAGGAAGGAGAAAAAGCAAAAGGGAACGGATTAGGAAACGAAAGGTGCTCTCAAACTCGTCCTCGCTTGGTGACAGGAATTATACCTTTAGATTACGTGGTTGAAAATGTTCAGCGCCCACAAAATGAAGACGGAAGAAATAAAGGAAAAGATTCCTTTGAGAAGGAACTTCGCTGCTCTGGTCTGAGAGAGCACGATAAAACTCTAAGGAGAGTGTGAATGGAATAGTATAGAAAGTGTTGAAAAGTTGTTGTTCTCGGAGTGGTGAAATCACTCTCTATTTATAGGTGTAGAAAAGGGTGAAAAGGTGAATGTACTTGTACGGGAAGGACAAGAGAGGAATTTCTAGGGAGACAAGATTCCCTTCGTCATTAATTTAGTGGTCCTCACTCTAAGGTGTGTAGAGTCATGCGGATTGTATGTTTGGCAGATCCCTATGCTCCAGCAGATGCTGACGGGTCTGGGAAGGATTCTGTGCGGGGACGGATCCACACAGAACCTTATGGCTTCTGCACAGGATACAACATCTGCACCAAAGGCAGCGTTTGGAGCTTCTGCAGTGTTGGTCCGATCATCATGGGAAACTGCCACGTGGCAGAGCTGATATTAGTCCCTTTCAGCTACTCCCCCCCCCCCCCCCCCCCCCCCCCCCCCCTCCCAAGTCCAGAAGCGAGTGCTCTCAACTTCTGTCAGACGCCTCTGGCGGGAAATGGTCTCCTTGCGGACGTCACAAATGTCTTGTCACGTGAAAAAATGGTGCAGTGTTTAGTCTTTCGAGTGTGAGGCAGTGTAAAAAACTCTCTCACTCATTTTCATTTCCTTTCTGATGTAATCGAGGCAAGAGAGAGGAGCACTCGATTATTTTCTTGTTTATAAAGGGCCTTATCCTCTCATCAAAATTTACCACTACCAAGACCGATGATTAAATTTTACAGTCATCAAGCTTGAGCTTTTTCCAGCTATGAAAATGTTTTCTCCATGTTACATGAGGTTCTGGTAGTACCCTTAGGATGATCTTGAAGCTTTTTCCACTCATTACTTTGTGAAAAAATTGGCCCATTTTCTGAAGGGAGAACCTGTATTCTTGCTCGTCCTTCCCCTATCTCCACTATGTTTATTTTGTCATTCTTTTCTCATGGCCAGAATTGGGTGATTCCAACAGGAAATGAGATTTAGCAACTCTAATTTTGATAAATTTTTAGATATCTTTTTCCATTGGACATATTATTATTTTTTTATTTCTGGCGCGTGTAAGCACGCCCGAGAGGGGCAGAACTTGTTTTTGGAATTAATTGTAACATGGTGTAGTGGGTGGGACACATTCTTTTCTCTTTCCCATGCTTTTGCCTTTACTTCTCTCATTCCTCGAGTTCATAGGTAGTGATTGTTCACCCTTCTTTATATTTTCTCTAACATTTTAAAGAAAAGGAAAAGATTTTCCACTATGTTGGTCCCGGTTTGTTAATGGGAAAATACGTAGGGGGGGGGGGGGGGGGTGAATACGTATTTTGAAGTTTTTCAACTTCAAATCCCTTAACTCAGAGTAACAAGTAAAGAGCTCGCTTGAAACTTAAGACCTAGCTGAAGCTAGATCTACAGTATGTAGCTTGCCTGCTTGACCGAAGTGAGTACTTGATCAAGAGGGAGTCTTTACTCGTGTGCGGAATTTGGTGAGCTAAATCTTTCCTAAGTATTTAAAATTTCCAGATTAGGTTTGTTTAGATGCAATATGCAATGGATAATCAAACAAGTAAGAATATAGGGTTAGAGAGATACGACACAGAGAATTATAGTGGTTCGGAGATAACGCTCCTACGTCCACTTTGTTGCACGTCGGCAACTGTTCTTTTCACTCAAGAACTTTGAAGGTTACGGGTCCTTCAAAAACCTGGTCGAGATCGGGCTACACTCGCCTGGATCAAACGACTAACGTAGTGATTGCGGGTTCACTACTCAAACCTAACAAAGACTGGAAGCTTCACTCGCTTCAGTCGTACAGACAGGGAGATTACGGGCTCTCCTTACAGCCTAGCTTCGATCGAGCTTTACACAAACGATGTAAGTGCAAGCTTGGATCTCCACTCTATGATCGAGGCTTCTTCAATCGATGAAAGAAGGGCCTTGGATCGGAACAACCTAACGACGACACAAAAACCTAACAGACAGAGTTTAGGGTTTTTGGTTGACGAACACACTAATGAAGAACTCTTTACAGTTGATGCAAAGATGGCTAGAGTTCTTCTTCTAAGCTTGGATATGAAATGGGCTTAGACTCTAAGTGTGAAGGTTGTGAAGACGAATTCCGATGAACTGGAAACTCGGAGAACACTGGAAAACAAAAACTCGAAGATTTGCTCGAAGGCTTGGGAGTGTTTGTTTGCAGTAGGCTCGAATGCTCAAGTAGTGTTCTACTTCTTCACGTTGTGATCCTTCACTATTTATAGGCGGAGAGATGGCCGAGATCCGTTGCTTGGTTGGTGGCCTTGTCTCTCCTCCACTCGACAGTACTTTGTGCAGCCAGTATGCTTTTGCAGATGCGCAGTTTGTCCGTTTGCCAAATCTGGCTAAACTCCAACTTCAACAGTAACTGGAGCGAGCCAGTACTGTAGCGGCGCCCTGTCGGCCTGGCAGTCAACTCCTCTGCTCCACTCCGCTTTGGACACGTGGAGATCTTGTAATTAATGCTACGATCTCCTGTTGAATGGAGTTCAAAATATGGGCGGGAGTCGCGCTGTCGCTTTCTGGTAGGTAGTGGCTCGCTTCGCTTTGAAGTTGTAGCGGCCGCTCTGAAGTGAGTCGCTTCACGGTCATATTTGTAGTGAGTCACCTTGAGAAATAAATTTCCCGAGACACTACTTAATTAAGTGTTGACTCGCGTTTACTTGCTTCGGCTTTTCTTTGTAGCGCACGCTTCGCTTCGCTTTAGTGGGTTCACTTGATTCCACTATAGCACTCGCTTCGCTTCGCTTTGGCTTTGAACTGTAGCGCTAGCTTCGCTTCGCTTTGGTGGGTTAGCTTGATTCCACTGTAGCGCTCGCTTTGCTTCGCTAATTTCGGCACGCTTCACTTCGGCTCGCTAGACTCGCTTCGCTTCGGAAAACACACTCAAGCGAGTGGCCTTCACTTGGAATTCCTGCAGTCTAAAGCTAAGCAAAACAAAGCCATCCTAACAGTTTAGGCTTAGAAAAATTCTAACCTATCATCTACATCAAATGGGTCGCTTGGGAACAGAACGCTTTGGGGTTTTGGGATCAAATTAAAACACTACATTTTTAAAGTGTCCCATGTAGTTCCCCCTTAACATTTTCGTTCTTAACAATTCCCAACAATTTCCCCCTTTTTGATGATGCCAAAACCCAAAAGACTTAGATAATAGAAATCTAGCCTATCTAACCGTGAAGGGAACTCCAAGCGACTGCTTCCTTTGCAGTTTCGTTTGTAATTTTTTTTTTAAGTTCCTTTCCTTTTTTTTTCGGTTAAATTATTTGAGTTTGTAGCAAAAAGGTAAGGTCATTCACAAAGCGAGTAAATGACACAGAAGAGACAGAAATAAAGGTGAGATAAATGAACAACAGTTCACAAGATAAGAAGCTTGAAATTCACAGATTTCCCGCAGCTTCATCCTCTTCCTCCTTCTTCTTCCTCTCTTCCACTTTCTTCAACTCTCCTTCATCAGCAATGTCCACATAAGCTGATAGAACTCTTGATTCCATGCTGCCTACTGTGTGGATGCTTGGCCTTCTCCATGCACTCTCCAGTTTGAAGGCTTCATCTACTTCCTCATCAATTATTCCTCTGTTAGGAACATCCGTGCCTGGATGATAAGGCATGGGGAAGTCCTTCACAGCTGGTACCTTGACGACAATTGGCTTGGGCTCTGCTTGTTCAGCCATTGTAAACATTTTGCGGCGCAATCTGTCGTCACAGGTGGCTAGGAAGTTGTTGAGGGCACTTATTCGAGAACACTCATTCTGCAGCGGCACTACCTCCCAGTAATAGTAGGCTTTGATGAATAAGTCTTTGTAGTACAGCCACAGCTCGAGCAGATCTCTCGGAATGAAGTCCTCGATTTCCCGTGCATCCGGGTGCTCGTTCCTCCTCTTAGCCAACTCCTCTTCTGATCTCTTCGACAGTTCAGCCATGGTCTCGTTGAACTTCTTTCCTGATTCACTACTCCACAAAGGACGCTTTTCATTGAGTCGCTTCCGTATGTAGTTTTGTTCATCCTTGCGTGGGTAGCGACCAGACTCAACCATCTCTTTTGTTGTCACGTCGTATGCATCAGATATGGCTCGAGCTTCGCATGCTTCGGACTCATCTGGCATGAAGGGAATGAACGCACTTCGGACCAACGAGGATTGAATAAGCAATACTTCACTGAAATGCTCCTCGATCCGTGCATCAATCACCTGGAGTCGCCTTGCATCTGCCCTTCTCTTCCTCTCGCCTTCGCCTCTCCCTTCTGCTCTTTCCTTCCTCTTTCTCTCCTCCCTTCCAGCTTTTGAAGCAACTGCTTGCTTGACCTTTTGGCGCTTAGCCGCGGGGTCATCACCTTTTATCTCCTGTGCAGTTCGCTTCAATGGAAGTTTTGGTAGAGGGGGGGGGGGAGGGGGGGCATATCCTTCTTCGTAGCAGCACTTGAGGGGACGACTGCTGATGAAGTGGGTGCAGCAGTAGCTGAAGTGAGTGCGGCTGACGAAGCTGGCGTGGTGGCTGAAGCGGGCGCTTTGGGTGTAGCGGCCGCTTGGGAACTAGATGAAGCACCTGCAGCAATAGAATTTTTGGTTAGATTAAACAGCTGCTCCATCTCCCACGCCAAGGCAGCATCCTTCTCCACCTGCATCCGCCTTTCCTCCTTCGTAATCACGGTCACTGGAGGATGTCGTGCAATTGAAGCACTCAGCACTTTTTCATGAAGCGGCCTGCTGGGCTCTTCGGGCTTTTTCATTAATTCCTCCTTCATGAGTTTTGTCTTGCCCAGAGCCCTCGCTTCATCTACTACATCCTCCTTTTCACCGGCACCACTACCTCCCTCCAGCATCAGCTCCACACCAACTCTGCTTCCCCCTGAACCTCCAGTTCCTCCTAGCTTCACTTGTCCTTCCCCCTTTTTGGCATCATCACTGCCAGGGGTTAGGATCATTGATTTTCCGGAAAGGGTTTGGTGAAGTGAGTTGACAGTGTTGAAAATGGCCTCCTACATCTTTTCGGCTTTTCCCACAGTTGGAGCCACCAGATCAGCAGTTTTGATTGAGATTTCTTCGAGTAGATACTCGCACTGCTTTTCTCTCTCCACAACTGATGCCATCATTCTCTTAAAGATTTCCACTTCTCTGAAGCGAGCCTCCAGCTCCGCTTCAATTTCCCTCCTTATATCCGCCTTCTCCTCCTGCAAGTTGAAGTACCAGAATTCCTGAGCCGCTAGAAATTCTGCTTGCATCGTCTCAAGGCTCCTCTCTCTCTGGTTTAGAGAGAGATGGAATTCGGCACTTGCAGCCAACTTTTCTGTGTACGCTTCGCCCAGCTCCTTAACCTTTTCCAGTAGTAGAGTCAGTTCAGCTTTTTGAAGATCAATAGCCTGGGCACTTCTCCTCCGACTCTCCAGCTCTTTTTTATCGAGCTCACTTTCTTGCGTGAGCAGCTTCATCTCATTTCTGAGAGAGTCCAGAGTCTTTTTCGTGCTCAGCAGCTCACTTCCCTTCATCACCAACTCTCCTTGTCTATTCTCCAGCAACTCCTTCAACTTCCTTACCTCCTTCTCTAAATCCTTCTTTTCCTTGCCAACTGAGACAAGCTTGGCATTTACCTCCCTCAAGCGGCTCCTTTCCGCATCAAGCGAGCCCTTGAGGTCGGTGATTGTTGTTGATTGTTCTTCCACCAATTTCATCTGCGCCTCCAGCGCCTTCTCTTTCTCCTCCAATAACCTCTCCTTCTCCTCCACCTTTCCCTCCAAATCCTTCTTCTTCTTGTCAAAGTCTTCTTTGAGACTAATGACCTCCCCCGCCTTCCTCTCCATTTCCTCACTCTTCTTTGTTATCTCGCTTTGAAGGCTAGCGATCTCCGCATCCTTCAGTTCTACCTCCTCCTTATGCTCCCTGATTAGCTTCCTCTCATGGGAAGAGGGCACTCGCTTCGGAACAATGGCGAGTGGATAAGTTTCCTTCACTTTGGCATCCAGCTTCTCCCAGAAGCTGGTCCCTTCAAGGAAGGCATGGAAGCCGTTTTCGCCAATAAAGTTGAGTAACTTGGCCTCCATTTGAATCAGTTCCTCCTCTGTGAAGGCTTTGAGGAGCCTGAAGATTTTGTAGTACTCCGTTCCACGATACGTGATGTACGTCAGAAAGTCGACGACATTGGTGTAGAACACGTCCGTCCAAGGAACATTGGAGTAGCGAAGATTGATCGTTTCTGCGGCTTGCTCTCTATCTAGGACATAGCGTTCGAGAGCCCGCTTGTGAATGGTGAGGGCAGGGGGTATGAATTGTGGAATGATGGGAAGTTCACCGGTTGTTTGGGCGGTATCTGCTGTAGCTGCCGATGTCGAGGGGGATTGGGAAGGTGATGAGGTTTCTTGGGTTTCAGAGATTTGTATGGCTTCAGTGGGTGGTGGTTGTGTTTGCTGGGATTGGTTGCTGGGATTGGAATGGTTTGAAGGTTGTGTAGGCTTCGACTGGGTCGACGTGGAGTAGAGGGATATCAGGAATTTGAAGTGAAGAACCTGTATCTTTTTCACGTGGGGATTTTTGTGTTTGGTGTTGGGCAGTTGAGGATATTTGGGTGGTTTGGGTTTGGATTTGTAGTTGGGGAGATTGGATTTGGATTTGAGTAGGCTGGGGTTGAGTTACTTCAACGTTCTCAAGCGGCTTCTCCACCGCCTCGCTTTCTTGAACGATTGAAGCGACTCGCTTCATTTTCTTGCCTCGCTTTGGCGCGGCTCGCTTCCCGGGTGAAGCGACCGGCCTCACTTGGCTCACTTCGGCTTGCCTTTCGGCAACCGGTCTCGCTACGGGTACTTCAACCTCGAGAAGTCCCAAGTCCATCAAGGTTTTGGTTTTCCTCCATTTGTCGTAATAGATGGACTGTTTGTTGTAGACGGTG